>CM060316.1:28541442-28546442 GCA_030674155.1 Stramonita haemastoma | reverse complement strand
GAAAACTAAAAAAATATTTACTTAATTACATGGGGAAAAAATGGTATGTTTTAAAGAATAGGAACAGGATCTAAGCTTGGTGGATTTTTTATTGATGTTTTTCAGCAGTTTTGTATTTCTATCTGCTGGTGCAAAATTTGCTTTTTGGTAGATCAATTTATTGATTCACTGCTATTTTCTTTTCTTATGATATCTTTTTTTTAAGATAATTTTTTTCTTACACTCCAAGGTATCATTTGATATCAATGGGGGGGAGGATAGCCCACTGGTTAGAAGTGTGCACTTGCAATCTGACAGCCCAGGTTCAAGCCACCACTGAGGCACCTGTATGAGGGGATTTTTCCCTGGGAGTTACAACCAGGACTGATTCCACTCCCCTCAAAGTTCTTTGGATGAGACTATAGCACATGAAGAACATTTTGCACACATGTTAAAACCCATTCTGCTTTTCAAAAGAGTAAGCTATTGAGTGCCAGCAGGAATGGATGCCAAATGTAAAAAATAAAATGCATACACACTGATATCATGTTAAGACATCATCTCCGAAGTCAGAATGTAGCTACCTTAATTGTGGGCAAAAATGGTTGCATACACAAATGTCTCACCACAATTGAAAAGAAAAAAAGGTGGGACGGATAGCCTAGTGGTCAGAACATTGTGCTAGCAATTTGACGACCAGGGTTCAAGTCCGGTCGAGGAAATTTTTCTCCTGGAGTTAACATCAGTGCTGACTCCACTCTCCCCAAAAGTCCTTCGGATGAGACTTTAAACTGAGGCCCCGTGTGCGAACGCACGCAGAACATCTTGTGCACACATTAAATCCTGTTCCGCTTTTCGTAAGAGTAGGCCATCGTGTGCCGGTGGGAACAGATGACAATATTTACAAAACTGCATACACACGGGGACCGGATGAAAAAAAGCACATGATTGCTTATTCTGTAATCCTCGATATAAAATAATAGATAGATAAATAAATGTGGCGCTCCGCCACGAAATGAGTCGCTTAGCACATTACCCAATTTTCCGCTAGGAGCCTTTAAAGGCAGGTGGGGGTCAAGTTGTCAATTTTGTGATTTTGATTGATTATTAAACTAGATCTGTTTATTTATCTTATAATGAAATATCAAGGTATCATTTTTATTCCTTTTGCTTTTAAATGTGTTTTGAAAATACCAAAGCACTCATTCTGACAACCTGTTACTAAAATAAACTTGCACGTTTCTCATTTTGTCACATCCTGCAGTCTATCATTTCAATTTGTAATAATGTTGCACAGAATTGTCCAATTTTCAATCTGTTTTTTTTATTTGATAGCCAGTTTATTACACATTAATAACATGTCAATAACTAAAAATTGACCTCATGTGCACTCCGTCTCATTATGTGGTGGAGCGTCACAAATAAATAACTTCGAAGGACAAGGTGAGGAACAAAAACAGAAAACAAACAAAATTGATATCAATACATTTTTATTTTGTAGATCCTGAGAATTAACAACAACAAAAAGTAAGTAGCAGTTTTGTCTTAAGATGTGGCACTTTTAACAAAAAAAATCATAATTGCACCAAGGTTTATTATCCAAAAGAGTTTTCAGGGTGTGGAGCCAGTGCTGATGAAAATCCCCTTGAAACAGGCATCCATGGGTGGTGGATTGAACCTATGTCATCAGATCACTAGCTCAGAGCTCGTAACTCATTTTGAGGGCACCCAACAGTCTGGGTGTAAAGGGGCACAACTGACTCATCTAAAAGTTTCTGAAGTTTCAGCCATGAAAGTAGCATTAGTTTGGTGGTCAGTTGCTGATTGGTCTAAGGGAGAAAGAACTGGGGAGGGAGGGGGGGAGGAGATATCCTGGCAAGTTTTTTTTTAAAGACCAGATTGCCTTGTTGCCCCCCCCTCTTTACAGTGCCTGAATTTCAATGACGACAGTACCACGGATACTGTTTGTTTGCAGAAAAGAATCTCAAATATTGTTTGAGCAAGCACAAGGAAGAGGTTAATTTTCTGTGTAATTTGTTCTGACACGTGATAGAATGTAATGATTTATCAAAGAATTTAACAGCATTGAGTAATTTGTTTTGTTATCAAGAGTAAGTTATTTGCCTATTTTAACCCCCCCAGCAAATTCCAGCATTCAAGATTTGCAGTTTGCTACTGACACGAAAATACTGGGGAAGTCCTGGTGTTGTATATTTCGTAGATTCATAGACATGTATGTATAAAGAAATGATAATGGTTATTTCAAATTTCCTTCTTTGATGCAGGTTTATTTGAAAATAGAAAAGTATTCATGAACTGAAAATAGATAAGTGTTACTTAATTGCTTGGACTTGGAACAATGTGGAGCCTTTTTATCTTCTTTAAGCTGAGGGGTTTAGGAGGGAGGGGTGCTAAGTTACAACAATTTTTATTCATGCACGACTCATCTTAATATAGCTAGCCGCTTTTCAGGAAGGAATGTCAGTTTCTGCTTTGGCATGGTTGAAATCTGAAGTGGAAAGAGATTGACTAACTATCGTTTTTATATCAATGATTAGTTGATTGATTAAATGATTTATAGATGGTTGGATTGTTGTTGGGTTTTTTTAATGTCTAAATACTTTGTTTTGAGGACAGTGGATAGGCCCTCATATCCTTTTTTTTATATCCAGTACCTATGTGCATGCAGTTATGTAAATTTTGTCATCTGTTTCCACCAGCATACAATTACCTACTCTTCTGAAAAGCAGAACATGTTCAATTACATGTGCAAGATATTCTGTGTGATGTAGGACATTGGACTCTGTGTGTAGTTTCATTGGAAGGATTTGTTTAGCTGACTGGTTGATTGATTGAGAGAGAAGGGTAGAGAGGGGAGGAGGAGGAGGAGGAGGAGAGAGAGAGAGAGAGAGAGAGAGAGAGAGAGAGAGAGAGAGAGAGAGAGAGAGAGAGAGAGAGAGAGTAATGACAGTAACAAAGAAGGATGAAGATGGGCAGGCTGATATAAAAACAGTGATCTGGTAGTATTGCCTATGTGACCCACCACCACGTAGTGAGTTACATTGCACCCAAGGTCAATTCTCAATTATCAACATGTTATCAATCTGAAAAACAAAAAACAAAAATGTCAGTTTGAAAATCACACATTTCTATGAATAGCTATTACAAATTTAAATGCTATCTTATTCATATATTCTGTATTTTTTTTAGTTTGAGGAAAATGGAATAAGCACTCAATGTGCTTTTTTTTTTTTACATCCAGTTGCCATGTACATACAGTTTGGTGAATTTTGTGATCCATTCCCATCAGCACACAATGGCCTACTCTTCCCAAAAGTGGAACAGGTTTAAACATGTGTGCAAAATGTGCTAGACACTTGGAAGTGACAAAATGATGAATTTTACATCAAAATAGATATTCAGGATGAGGGGTTTGGTGGTTTAAAACATTTTGGAGGTGTTTTTAAACATGTTTTTAAAGCAATAGGAAACAGTATTATGCCGTTATACTTCAAAACAATGTAGAAGAAAGCTTATAGTTTCTTCTTTATTTTAGACTCAGACAGCAATTTTTGTTGTCTGTCATTTGAGCAAAAACATGTTGTGCTGCTGTTAAGCGCCTGACAAGAATTCAACACATGAAAGAATTATCTTTCGAGTCTTTCTGGAAAACAGGCCGGAGAATGGGCCAAGAAGGCAGAAAGGAGACAGGAAGGAGATAACAGAAAGAAAACGGAGCAAGGCAGAAACAGAGAGGGATAGAAAAGAGGGGATTTTTAGCACAGGATTTCCAGAAGGTGAGGATGGTATTTATACAGAAAGGTCCCAGGTATCCTTACAGGGGAGCTTGTAGTTTTATGATCACTCAAAATAAAAAATCTCAAAATCAGTCACCTGATCCTCACCTGCCCAGTATGGCTCCTAGTGGGGAAAAAAGATGGTCAGGAGGTGCCATGTGACTCATTTCATGGTAGAGGGTCTCATATTTCATAATTATAAGATTAGTGACCAAAGCATAACTTTTCGGCATTGTCTAGATCTCTTTGTATCACTTCAATACAAGCACTGATGTCACTCACTGTTCCATGCAAACGTTGCAGTGACATGAAATTCCTTTCTGCTCTGACACTGCTATTCTTACCCCTGCAGAAAGAAGTGGCTCAGCACAAAGCCAGCATGAAGGCAGGAGCCTTCAGACTCAACATGCACCCTCAGGATTTTTTCGATGGTAACCCATACCGAACCGACAAACCTTTGCCACCTGTGAAGAAGCCTCTCTCCGCCGGGCCAAAGGACCTGAAGCCATTCAAGCCAAGCTCTCCCGGCAAAAAGGTACTGAAGGAAGACAGGGGTGGGGGTAGGGGGGGGGGGGGGGGAAAGCAAGATGTCAAGCAGTCATTGCATACTTTCTAAACACAGCATTACTGTGTGTCTGCTCTTGTTTTCTTATTCATTTGTACTGACACACTATGACTGTGACCTTTAAAAAGCCTCTCTCTCTCTGTGTCTGTCTGTCTGTCTGTCTGTCTGTCTCTCTGCATTCCTTTATTGGGTGGGAGGCATAGTGCCTGGTCTTCTCCTTTTCCTGTAACTCTGCTCACTGGCCTCAAACAACACATTCCAACTCCGGAGCAGCTTTTTTTGCTGTTGTTTTTTTTGTACGCATGCCTGCCAGCTATGTTCATGTTTCCATAACCCACCAAACTCTGACATCATTTATAAGATCTTTATCAAGCACACTTTGTTTTTTTGCATGTGTACATACATGAAGGGAATTAAGCCACCAGCAGACCTGCTCTTTCAAGTTGATCTGGGAGGTGATAAAGATCCCCACCCTTAATTCACCAGGCAGTGCTGCTGAGGTTTAAACCCACAATTTCATAGACCAACAGGATTGAAGTAAAATGATCTTAGCCACTCGGTTACAACATCAGTCTAACTTATTTACATAGACAGAATCAAAAGACCACGTATTTGATTTGGTGCAATGTGAGAGTTGTGTAACTGTGTGATAAAACTAA
>CM060316.1:28518942-28538942 GCA_030674155.1 Stramonita haemastoma | reverse complement strand
GTGTGTGTGTGTGTGTGTGTGTGTGTGTGTGTGTGTGTGTGTGTGTGTGTTCCTGCATTGATTTTCCCTTATCTGCTATTTCTTCCCATTGTTGCCAGCCCAATGTTGCTTATTCCCTGAAATCTGCTGTGCTCTTCCACACTTAGGACTGCTTGTTTGCAGCCTCAGATCCAGCAAATGATGAGCAACAGTAACTGTCAATTAAGGTGCTGTTAAGCTGCCTATCAGAAGAATCCGTGCAGGATCATTCTGATGGCTTTTCAGGATTTTCTTTCTGCTCTAGCCACCTACAATGGATACCATGTAGAAGCACCCACATGACAACAACAACAGTGGTTTAATAAACTAAACCAGAGCCAGGGTCTTACTGTGTTCCTCTGGTGACAGTCCTCATCATTCAGATAATTGTAAACTGTCTCAAATGAACCATAGGCATTGATTGACATAGAGGGGGAAAAAATCACAATAGGGAAGGGCACATATGGTCACAAAAGAAAATCTGAAAATTTGTTTTTAATGTAAGGTGAAAATAAGGATATTCATGATGATACTATGGAAATCCAGTTTGGTTTGAAACTAAATGGCTGTGGTTTTTTTTTCTCTGTCATCAACAAGTTTTAAATGATGTAGACAATGGTTAGACAATAGTTACTGGGACATTTCAGCAAGATTCACTTTCAGCTGTATATGTGAAACTTGGCAGAAGTATGGGTCTGGCATGGAGATTTGAAGTCACCAGCCTACTACTAGCTGCCAATCCATGAGAGAATTTTTGAGTTGGAAGTTGACAAATAGAAACTGAAACAGGGGAACAATTTTTTACATGTCTTTGGAACACAATGCAAGAAATTAAATATGTGCACTGTAAGAAATATCAATATCATTAAAATGGGTCAACATTTGAATTGTAGCCTCAATTCAAATAAATGAACCAAAGAACATTCATTGTAATAGCTATCAAGTCATTTGTTCACACATGGTGTTATCAAGATTCATGCAATGGTAATGGCAACTAACCTACTGTTATTTTTACTAACTTACCTGGTTTGCCATTATGGATATTATGCACTTCTGTGCTTGGGTGTGTTTGTGTATGCAGGTGAGCACTTGCAAGGAGGAACAAACACAATTATATAGTTTATACAGCAAAAGAGAGGAGTATGAGTGGGAAGGGATCAGTGCCAGTTGATGGTCATTACACCTTGTTAAAGTGTTTGCCCTGTTCGTGTGTTGGGTTCCTAATATTATGTAAAGGTAAAGGTGTCCCATAACCTATGTGGTCATAGGGGAGCGAGGCATCAGAGACCTCAGCTTCTTCAGGGGCCAGCATATTGAGGGTGGCACCTGTCTCCTCTCCCTCGTTGCTTTACCTTCCCTGAACCTAAAGAGTCAGTAACCCATTTACAGCTGGGTGAACTGAAGGATTGTACTGGACCTCTGAGCTATCCTGTCCCCATACTATCAACTAAACAGTCTCAAAATACCATTATATGCAGGTTTTTTAAAGACAAAGACTTGGATACAAGCACTCAACTGATTACTCAGTATAGTGCATCTATGGGATATGGCTTCAGTATGGATAGGTTTTCATTTGGCCTGGGTGGATATATTTTAAGATATTTTTTTAGCAGTTTTATATGACCATGATCCTGTTGATAAAATATGACATAGCCATGTATAGATAATTGACAGTGGCTACTGACCGATTCCTGCTACAATGTTTTCATTGTTTATGTGCACATGTATACTGGACACAAAGTCTGCACCTGAATAGGAAAAATCTGCACCTCTACCTAACCTGGCACTGAAAGTTCTTTCTCTTTTTCACCACAGTAGCTAAGTGAAACCAACGACTTCTTGAACAGGCATATCAGCAGAGACTTGAGATTTGAACCTGCACTGCAAGAATGACACTCTAACCACTCAGCTGTCCCTTACTCATAGAGGGTTTTTTTTTTTTTCATTCCTTGGCTAAAGCTCTTGAGGTTCACCAGTGGTGAGATTTTTGTGTATGCTAGCATTTTCCCCTCCATTAAGGTAGCCACATTCCAACTTCAGGGCTACAGTTGGGAACTGAACATACCGATTTTGCCAGGATAGTTAGGAAGTACCTCCCTGCTCTTTACATTTTTCAACTGTCTTGGGTTCTTTTTATGTGCACAAATCTGACTGTACATGGGTATGACTGGTTTACAGTCTCTTCCAAAAAACTTGACATTCAGTTCAATTTTCCCATAAAACAAGGAAGAAAGGGCAAGGCTGGGAATCAAACCTAGAATCCCACAGTTTACTTTGTTAGGCATGTGAACATCTAAACATTCTGCCACCTTTTGTCTTTAGATAGGTTTTTGAGTGACTATACTGAGATCCTATGACTGTGCAAATCCATGTTGATCATCTAGTGCACAAATTAAAACCACATTTCATAGAGGACAATGCCAGCAATGGCTGATGGCATGAACACAAACATACCCAGTCGTCACCCTGCTACCTGGAGAGGGGGCCCACATTCATGAATTTATTACCTGTGCTCCTGCGACTGCTTGATAATAGCTGTTCAGTTTGACCCATCTCATCTTACAGATGCGGCACATAGAAACCAACTGATGGATGAGTCAGTTTGTGGAATATAAAATCCATCCTTGTAAGGCCTATAAACCAGTGTGCATCAGGATTGGATGTGAAATGTGGCAATCATAAAAGAATTGATTTAAGTCTTTTTGTCAGCAAATCAACTTAAAATGCTGGCTTTTTAAACTACCAGCTTGCCACCACTCAGTTCCATGCCAAGGCAGTTCAGTGCTGCCTGTGGTCTGTGTTAGCTGTCATCCTAAAATAAATACAGATCCCACAGAAGCTTCTAATGGATCAACAGGCTTATAATACTCGTTCATGATTTCACATCTTTCCTCTGTGCACACAAGTATTTTGAGGTATCAGCACAAAGTGATTAACCTGAACATGTAACTTGCTTTTCAGTTGTTTATGCGATCTGTTTCATCTTTAAAACTTTGAAGCATTGAGTACAACATGACATGAGCAAAAAACAACCACAAAAAGTGGTTTCAAAAATTTATATCATGTCCAAAGTAATCATGCTTTCTTTCACCAACAGATAATAAAATGTAAAAACCATACCAAAAAAGAGAAACCCAAACAGTTCGACTCTTGATAAACTTGGAAGAGAGTTAAAGTTAAAGTTAAAGTCTGTCCCGAGCCTAAGGCTCATCAGGCTGGTGCTTATCCCGTTTCTGTGGCGTTAAGCGCACTGAGAGTCATAGATTCCCCCCTGGATAGGATGCCAGTCTATCGTAGGGTTAACCCCCAACACAAGGTTGGTACCCCTTTTACACCTGGGTGGGGTGAGAAAATAGCCGTAAAGTGCCTTTTCCAAGGGCACAACGCCATAACCGAAAGCTGGGATCGAACCGCAACCTTTAGATTACGAGTCCAAGCCCTAACCACTAGACTACAGCGGCGGCTAAACTTGGAAGAGAACCTGGACTTAATGTTTTAAAAACCAAAGGCATTGTAATTTGTCTGAGAACCTTGACAGTTGACCTTGCTGAACACCCGATATGTTTTCTGGATTTTCTCAGTTTATTTTAATGTCTTTTTAAAAATTCAGTTGAATGGGAAGCCACAACATTTATTGAAATTTAGAGGTAAACAAAAGGTATTTTTGAAATAAAAACCATCTTTGTAAAGACCCCAACAGAGAAATAATGTAACAGTCATAAAATGTTAAATGTGAAGCACAGGAGAGGAGGTTTTCTGAATGAACCAAAGCACTGATCAGAATGGAAGAAAGAATAGTAAGAGAAGATATGGTGTAGTAGGCACTGAAAAAAGCATATATTTTCCCCATGTACAGAATTGACCACCAACCAATTTTATTTTTCTGATACAATTACCTAGTATATGACAAAATGAATGGCAACAGGTTTCATGTTGTTTTCAATGCACATTTGATCTTGATTTCAGAGCTATCAACGTGCAGAATTACCGCTCTGCAACAGTAGCCTGAAGACAGCAGCTCCATCTAGCTCCAGAGCAGCCTTTTTCAGCCTTTGGGGATACCACTCTGGCACTGTTGTGACCCAACCTCAGTCTGTGATACTTCCCATCCCAAAGGCCTCTGATATTCTTGTGACACTCGTCGTTAACATAGCAAATCTGCTATGGACTGGAGGTTGGCAAAATAGAGGAAAAGAGACACCAAGAAGAATATTTGCACTTTGAACACAACTGTCATGGTGTGCACTTTCCCTTTTTGTGCTTTGTTGTAAGCTCTCTTCACCCCCCCCCCCCCCCCCCCGAAATCCCTTCAAGTCCAAGAAACAATATCAAAACCAAACCATACAGTGAAATACTCACTGGACTATTGTGTGTGACATCCTTTGTTCAACAGTTATATTTCTGTTCTGCTCATATGCACCATCTCATCAAGACCCCCACTCCTCTCCCCCTTACCGACACTGTCATGATTCTCAATTTCGCCTACTTTCAAAGGGAGAGGGTTGGCTGGGTTAATTGATTTTCAAAATGCTTCTTTGTGATTTTGATTTTGCTGGGTTTCTTTGTGCTTAACCTTATGGGAAATTTCTATTCCAAAGCCTATTAAACTTTCCCCCCCTTCTTTAATAACAACACAAAAAAATCACATACCACTGTTTGCAATTTGCCACGTTTTTTTTAAAATGTTAATTTGCTTGTTACCTTGTTTGTGATTTATTTTTTAAGTGTTCATTTGGAGAAGAATATCCATCATGAAGTATTAATCACTTTGTTTTCAAGTTAATTTAATAAATTCTTTTGAAAGAAAATTGCTGTCTAAAATCATGACTCCAAACAATCAACACATACACAAAACAAACTTTGCTGTGTGTATTATCTTTGTGATTAGTTCTTGAGTTGTCTGATATTTTGTTTAGGAGTGCAAAACCTATACTACTTGTTCCAGATGTTTGTGATATTTTTTATATGGATTATCTGGTTTCTGAAAGACAGACAATAAAAAGCTACTACATTTAAATCTGAATGTTCTTTATTATTTGGTGTAACAGAGGCCATGTGTGTGTGTGTGTGTGTGTGTGTGTGTGTGTGTGTGTGTGTGTGTGTACACATGCACCCACAGATACAGACACATTTGTTCAAGGACATTAACAAATCTGTAATTTTATTTTCACAACTGAACAGAAAAATATTTGGTACCAATACCTATATTTCTGAAAATATGCAAGCAATGAGTCTTATAAATAGCAAACCAGTCAGTTTCACAGGAACAAATATTCAAAATTCAAATTGACAATCTATACAATAAAACCACCACACAAGTTTGAGATGAAATCACGAACAAGAGAGAAAGACTGATAAATTAACAAGTTGATATACATTCCCCCCCTTTGAATGACTATACACACTTGATGCTGGTACATTTATACAAAAAGTGAATCCAAATCAGGTTAGGTCGACATATTTATGAACAAAACCATTTTATTTCATCTTTGTGAATGAAGAACTAGCTGCATGAATTTCATTTTTTCTCCCCCCCCCCCCCCTCCCATGCACTCAATGCCCACACATGCATGCAAGCAAACAGCAGTCTCTCTGAAATTGAATGAAATAGAGGAGACTTCCAGTAACAACCAAACCGGGTACTCATTATTCAGTTTGGTAAAACAGACAGTACTGCATGTGAAGGACCACAGGTAGGGCATATCCACAAAGTAGCCATTTGTCTTTTGCCCTTGTTAAGTTCCAAAATACAAAAACAGGCAAAGAAATGCCTTTGTTCAGCTCAATCTATACAACTTGATAACTATAGTCATGGTTGGGAAAAAGTGGTGGGTGTTATCTCCTACTTTAACTTAAAAAAAAAATTTTTTTAACCACCTAAGAATGCCACTGCTGCGTCACCATACGATATCAATATTTTGTTGTAGATGTCCTGTGTATGCCTTCTGCTCCCATCTGAAAAACTGTGTGCAAGATCTTACTATTCTGATATTTGAAAATAGACCCAAAACTTTTACAATACTCTGTCACAAACTTACTTTTGATGTTTTAAAAAAAAATCTATTTTGGTAATTGTTCTTTTATCTAAAGGTTGGCTAAAACTGTGCAAATAAACAATCTGTCTGTTGCCCTTTATAAAATTTCAGATGTAAACTTATTCAGAATTCTTTCCTCTTCTTCTCAAGAGATGTGATGCTCCAAGCTGCATTCTAGTGTGCAAACAAAACACCGTGTCTAAAACAAAACCACTCTAGAGTTTATAGTGACAGAAACAGACAATTAGCTGTACAATGCTACAAGCTGTTTGTGGTGTGATTGCTGCAGCCCCTGCTTTGGCTAATGCTAGACTTCTGTGAGGTTGAAGGGGGTGGTGTTGATTTTTTTGTGCTTATATATTTTTTGGGGGGTAGGGGATGAATTACAGAGAAAATAGAGTAACTACATTTTTTGTGATTAACAACATGTCCTTTAATGGTAAATATGTCGCCTATTAATCTAAGCACCATTAAACAAATCTCCAAGCTTCAAACGCTTTATCTTGGGCTAGATTCACAGCCAAGGTCAAAGCATAATTACTTTTTCATTATAAAGCAGCAACTTGTCTTTGCTCAATTTCTGTTCCCTCTTGAACCTTTTTTCACAGATATATGTAACGGACACAATGCAAAATATTTTAAGTCTGCTCACAGCCAAAACGCCACATGACGAAATTGTTTTCGATCACTTCATTGAAGAACAATACACCCACAGAAATGAGACAACACACACACAGACATACAAACTACTTCAGCCTTTAATGTTACAATGGATTAAACTGTTGCCATTGTGATGAAAACCTAAACAGTGATCCCGACAAATGGAAAACAAAATGACAGTAAAACTGACCAGCTGTGCACACAATAACACTAGATGAGTCACTGCACTGTCAGTTTGCATAGTGGTTGTGTGATCATTCATTCCACTGCACACTTTTTCAATCTTCTCTTCAATATGGCGGATGCAATACCCTTCTAAAGCTGTCATAAGGAACCTTTACTCAGCCGTTAACTGCTCTCCATAATGACCACCGTTTCTACATTAAGATGACTGGGTGATTCATTGATTAAATCGACCTCAGGGAGTTGGGAAATGAGAGAATGAAATAAGACTAGTCATCTGATTCAAGAATGGTGGAAGGGGAATATTCAAACAGCATAGACAGTTGTGGAGAAATTTCTCAGCAGAGGGGAACGAACAATAAGACATCAGATTAGAGAAGGCCACAACTCTGATCAAGGCTCACTTCCACTCTGACAGGTACAGTCATAAAGATATTGCACTTTGTACAGCGACATCTTCAAAGAGTTTTCGGTACAAATTTAGATGATAGATTTATATTGTCTGTCTTTAAATACAGGTTAACATACCTATGTCTGCTCTCTTGTATCTGTGTTAATTAACAGTTCTTGATAGCATAAAGCCACATGCACATCAGTTTTGGTGATCTTGGGAATTTTAACACAAAAATATGAAATTCACCACCAAACATACTTTTTTTGTTTTTTTTAAACACCATTCTGCTTATATCTTTGTCTGCATTACCAGAATTTAAAAAATCTAATTAAAATGTAGGATTTTTTATGTTGAGTTGTCTGCATCTAAAAAAAAGCCTGACCCTTATGTTTCTCTGGGTTTAATAAGACTGTAACACTCGAGTCATAACCAAGGTCTTCTGAAGGCAACATGTGTGGCACACTGGGACTTCATTGAACTTCAGCAAATGGTTACTGCCCAAACCTCTTAGAAGGCAGAGTTTTGAAATTCAGTTGATATTCGAAAACTATATTATTTGGTAGAAGCTGGCAACATATTTTTCCCTTTGTGTGTGTGTGTGTGTGTGTGTGTGTGGAGAGACTTTTTACATAAAAAGGCAGTGGTTACATATGCAATGCATTCTGAAGCTGACACAAGATAAAGCAGCTGCGCATACAAAACTCCATGCAAACACCACAAATGAACAAACTTTATGTACAAATGTATAGCCAACAGTTTTCTTCAAGGACAATGAGGACGGAAAAAGACTTGACACACACAAGAATAGGACAAAACAGTCCCAGCATTATGAAATGATTGACTGAATGCAAGGTCCAACCACTACTATAGAGATTAGGAAGTACATCCTTAAGAACCATGCCATGAAAGGTTATACAGCACTACTGCTTCCAACATTTTTAATACCTTTTCTCTGAAGTAACAGCTGGGAATGCTTCCACAATGTGAGAAGCACAAACACTGCAGCCAACAGAGCCAAAAGCAACACTGAGTCGTTCCACACAAAATTCAATGTTTATTTCTCTTTACAGCCTTAACATTTTTACATGCCCATTCTCATGGTCTGTCTTTCTGCCACACAAAAAATACAAGATATTTGTACATACATACATACTAACTAAACCCTCTCAAAGTAGTAAGCTGTACACATGTGGATCCTGGATACTGAGACTAAGTTTAATTCACATATCTGACATGATGACATGATACCCTCATCCGTCACAATGAAGTTTACAGGAAGTTTACATTCATAAAACACTGATCACACCCATCTGTTCGGCATGGATTCACACCATATCTCTCTCTCTCTCAGACATAACCATCATTTTCTCCCTCTTGCTTGTGCAGCTAGTTTCTCTTTCACACTCAGAATCTTTTCAAATGGTCTACCCTGTCTTCACAATCATGCATCGTCATCTTCCTCATCCTCGAAGTCCTCTTCATCATCATCTTCCTCTACCTGCACACATAATCATTTCACTTGATACATTGCCTGTACTATATAATAAGTATTACACATAGTTTTACATCATTTTCATTTGAACTGAAAATACAAACCTGCAAAGTCTGATTCCATTACAGGCTTTTACAAAAATTCTTTTAAAACAAGTTTAAACATAGGACTTCATAAAAAGAATGGACCCCCCAAAATCATGCTCAATGCAACAACCAAATTCTCCCATTCTGAGGATGGAACAGAAGTTTGGATTTTGAGTGCCTCAGTTTCCACCATTTCTGATTCTGAAGCTTCTGTTGCCCTCATTTCAAAGTGACAGCAATTTTGATTTCACCTCCATTTTCATGCTCACAGAAAGATCAATTCAAAAAGCTTTCAGAGTCTGGAGGTCCACACAACAGAGGGTCACCACTGCCAGGGTCAAGTGACAGTCACCACTCCAGGGTCAAGTGACAGTCACCACTCCAGGGTCAAGTGACAGTCACCACTCCAGGGTCAAGTGACAGTCACCACTCCAGGGTCAAGTGACAGTCACCACTCCAGGGTCAAGTGACAGTCACCACCCACAGATCAAGTGACAGTCCACCCAGGTCAAGTGACAGTCACCACCCCCAGGGTCAAGTGACAGTCACCACCCCCAGGGTCAAGTGACAGTCACCACCCCCAGGGTCAAGTGACAGTCACCACCCCAGGGTCAAGTGACAGTCACCACCCCCAGGGTCAAGTGACAGTCACCACCCAAATGACAGTCACCACCTCAGGGTCAAGTGACAGTCACCACCCAAATGACAGTCACCACCCAAGGGTCAAGTGACAGTCACCACCCATGGGTCAAGTGACAGTCACCACCCATGGGTCAAGTGACAGTCACCACCCAGGATCAAGTGACAGTCACCACTGCCAGGGTCAAGTGAAGTCACCACTCCAGGGTCAAGTGACAGTCACCACCCCAGGGTCAAGTGACAGTCACCACTCCCAGGGTCAAGTGACAGTCACCACTCTTAAGGTCAAGTGAGTCACCACTCCAGGGTCAAGTGACAGTCACCACTCTTACGGCCAAGCGACAGTCACTACTCCCAGGGTCAAGTGACAGTCACCACACCTAAGGCCAAGTGACAGTCACCATTCTAAATCCAAGTAAAAGTCACCATTTCTAAGTGGATACCTCTCTCTCTATATATATATATATATTTACATACACATGCACTGTTATTAGCCAAGCACCACTTACCTCCTGTCCAAGTTCTTTCAGCTTATCCTTGAACTTGTTGATTTTGGCGTCCTGATCGGCCAGAAGGACCAACAAGTCATCCTGCTCTTTCTTCAGTGTGTCCAGCTCTTCCCGCAGAGCAGTCTTCTCTGCACTCTCCACCTCCTTCTCCTCCTCCAGTACCTGTCCACACACACACACACACACACACACACACACACACACACACACACACAAGTACATGCATCACTGTTCACATTCATTTTGTTTGGAGGTTTAACACTAGGTCTTCTCTGAAAGCTGATGACATCTTGATACAGTTTTTGATTTGGGACAGCATTTCTGTTTTTGATAAGTGTCACATTGCACACGAAAGAGGTCCAATAAATCACTCTTGAATTTATTATTTTTTAGGTGCAGTTGGAACTATGAGAATGTGTATGGATGATGTCTGAGTGCTGAAATCAGATGGTAAAAATAAGTTAAAGCCAGTTATTTTTTGACAGAACTGGCAATGGCTGAACAGTCCTGAAGTCTGTGCCATTGTTCCAGATGCTGAGTCTTAAGTTGATAACCTTTGGATCATTGACCATTACAGACATGTAAGTGTTGCATCAATACAAATGCTGTTTTGATGCCTTAACAGCATGGTCAAGTTTTCTTTTATACTAGCTGTATACAATGTTCTCACTTGCTTAAAGATGTACAAATGATATTTTAGCATGCTAACAAATACCAAGATTCATGGGCAGAAGTGCCATAATTTATGAACACATTACTGCACAATCTGCAATTCAATGAAGATGAAATTTTATACCAGCTTATCAATTTAGGGTTTAAAAAAATCTATATAGGGTTGTTTTATCTTACCAGCTTTGTCATACTAATTTCCGAGGTGCTGGGTCTGTTTTCTTTCTCATATTTCAAATAGAAGAAACAAGTTCTGTTCACTCAGTGATTCTGTTCCTCTAAAAATCTGGTATCAGTAAATACTTCTTTCTTTTCTGTCTCATCTAATACCAACAAATACAATCTTTTAGGATGGTTAAAAAAAAAAGTAATGCAGACCTGCACAATTGACGTAGGTTTTTCAGGGAGATAATTTACCAATCTACCACTCACACACACAGCACGCACGCACAAACAACACACAGACACAGCACACAGACACAGCTACCAGATGTACCATCTGGAAATAAAATTTTTGACATTTGACACACACACTTGAGACCGCACACACACACAAATACACTCGTTTTCATCTGACCCACCCCAAATAAGTGTTATATATATATATATATATATATATATTATATATAATATATATATATATATATATATATATATATATATATAAATCCCTAACAAAATGAAAAGCATCCAGTACCCTGATTTTGTTGGAGAGGTTCAGATTTTCCTCATTTGATTTCTTCAGACGGTCCTGCAGCTGGTTCTTTTCCTCTGTCAGTTTCTGCGCTTCTTCGCTGCCCTGGCCGCCTGCACCGTTCCCCATCTGGCTTTTACTCTGCTCACACAACATTCACTTTTTGTCAGGTACTGATGTAAGCCGAGTGCTAAGGCCTACATTCAAGTGTTTTTATGTTCTAAAATGGTATGCTGAGATCGTCCTCTGCCATAACGAGTTCTTGTAATGTTGGCCATGTCAACTTCTAGGTATCAGCTGGGCTCATGGATAGATCAAAGCACTATACAAGAATGTGCGGAGTTAAAAAAGCTAGCATGCATGTGTGTGTGTGTGTTGTGTGTGTGTGCATGCACGCGAAAGTATATGTATTTTGCCTGTGTGTTTTTAAGTTCGCGTGTGTGTTGTGTGTGTGTGTGTGTGTGTGTGTGTGTGTGTGTGTGTGGTGTGCACGCACATGCATGCATTTGTCACAATATGTATGGACATGCCCAATGATATATTTGCTTTTGTGTGAATGGTTAATTTCAGTTAGTCAAAGAAGAGCAAGAAAGACAGAAAACATATGTGTATGTACATCTGTGTTGCTGTTGTTGTAGATTTTATGTCTGTTCACTCTAAGTGATATCAGATGTGTGTGTGTGTGTGTGTGTGTGTGTGTGTGTGTTGTGTGTGTGTGTGTGTGTGTGTGTGTGTGTGTGGTGTGTGGTGTGAATGTGTCCATAGTTGTGTGCATGATGCATGTGTGTGTTAAGCATACTTTTATACTATTCGATACACCTGTTATCAGAAAATACCAGCTAACATGACAGCTATATAGACTCTGTCAGAAGACAATTACAAAGGGGAAAAACAGAAAGTAAAAAGAAATACAAAAAAGGCACAGAAAAAACTGCAGACAGCACTCTTACTGCCAAGAGATCAGCCTGGGCCCTGTCCAGCTGGGATCGTAAGCCGACAATATCAGAGTCCTTTTGGGCGCACTGGGTCTGCAGTCCTTCCACTTCTTTGTTCAGGTGAGTGACAGATGCCTGCAGCATGGCAGATTCACTTGGTCCGTTGTCTTTGCCATCCTCAACCCCACCCCGACTCAGCAACCTGGCTTCTGACACCATCAGATCCTTTTTCTGAAAGCATTGGGCAAAATCTTTTCTGCTTGAAATCGTTCATAAAATACACAAACTAGCAGATTATTCATTATTATGTGACTATGGTGCACAACTCCACGCCACTGATCTGATATTGCACATCAGTAGTAAAAAAAAAAAAATTTTTTTTTTTTTAAAATCTTTTTTTTGTTGCTATACTAAGGTTGAACATAGCACTTGTTATTTTTTTCCTATGTGAAAAGTTTCAAGCAGCCAACTTTGTTGCCTATTTTCGCAATCTGAACGAGCAAGTTTAATTCCTTTTCTTCTTTTTTCCTGTTCCTTGGCTAGAGCTCCAAGGTTCACCAATGGTGAGATTTTGTGTATGTGACTGTTTTTGCCCACCATGAAGGTAGCTGTTTTCTGACTTTAGGGATGTATGCTGGGTATGTTTGTGTTTCAGTAACCTAATGAATGCTGACATGATTTACAGGATCTTTAGCTTGAACATTTGATCTTCTTCACATTAATCTTCTTCACTGGCAGTTCTGCTGTTGAAGTTGACCTGGGAGATTGTAAAAATCCCCACCTTTAAATTCACCTGTTGCCACCGAGATTCAAATCCAGGACTTCGTGGACCAATGGGATTGAAGTTGAATGGTCTTAACCACTTGGCTATGGCGTCCATCTTATCCCAATTTAACCAGTTACACCCAGCTGACGATGAAGTTGCTTGAAATCTGTCACAGTGTCACATGTATCCAGGTACCCTGACACAAGTGGGATAGTCTCTTTTGTGCAGTGGGCAATAGGCTACCCACCAGGTAGTATACAAGAGCAGCTACTCTTGAAGCAAAAACGTATTCATAACCAAATCAGGTTCTACTTTGTACTCTGTCTCACTAAAGATCAAGGCAAGGTGAAACTTCTGCCCAATTCTATCATTCATTATGAACTGTGCTGTGTGCTCAGATGAAGTAAAACTGCTAAAATGACTTGTTTTATCCACTACTGCTATTCAAAATGAAATCAATTGCACATCATTAATCTTTATGTATACAAACACAAAACAAACAAAACCCCTGTAAGATTCATGCTTAAAGACATAAGAGCAGAGACCTCAGTTTATGCACACTGGCAATGAATGGATGCTGCAAGAAAATGAAAACAAATATTTCTTCTTGTAATTGGTTGTAACCGGGAAGATTACGAATCATCAGCCTGACAAAACACCCATCGCATGGCACTCCTTACCAAGGTCTGTACTTGTTCTTCTTTCTCAGTCAGCTGTATGCGCAGTGTTTGCATCTCTCTCTGCAAGCTCTCCACTCCCTCTCCATTCACGGCACCCTGAGCTGCTCCTCCTGTACAAAACAAAGACAACAGATTAGAGACTTGTGTCACAAAACAGTTTTCCCTTATAACTATTTGTAAATCTGAACACTCTTTCTGTTTGAACAAGACTTCTGATGCAATAACTGAAATGGTCTTGATAACATTTGTAAGCATTGAAATGACAAAGAAAATAAAAGCAGTCTTTTTTCTCTAGTCAAAGATTTTGTTCTGACGAAGACATCTGACCGAGAAAGCACTGAGCAGGACTACAACCTATGAATTTGAAAATTCACTTTGTGGACAGGAAATGTGTCAACATAGATATTGATAATGTTGAAAACAGATCTAAAACATTTACCAGCCACCTTGGCACAGTGGCTAGTGCCTTGGGTTACAGAGAGGAAGGTGGCTGCTTTAAATCCCATAAGAGTCCTAGGGATTTTTTTAGACTCCGGACGGCTCCTACCCAGAATGAGTGTGCTCTGGCTTCATTGGGAAACTGGGACCACACAGCTTCATCAACTTTATGGATGTGAGTGTAAGAGTGTTGTCAAATTACCTGACCAACACTCCAGGTGTTTGTATCTCTTGGGCCTGGTTGATGCAGGGATATGTTATGATAGGAAGCGTAGAGAACAGCCTGTCAGTAGTTTCAAAGCATATGCACTTCCATTGCAGAAGCATTAAATCATCTTTATCATCACTGATCAACATGCAATAAAAAAAACTCTCCGATTCAGTGGCTCTGGCCTCATGGTGACCTCAGTTTTGGTTTCCCATATACTTCTATGCCTGTGGTGAGTTTCTGTCAAAGCCTTTGGGGTTGGAGGTTCACAGGGGAGGGTCATTGGAGGGACATTGTGGTGGCCACCACCTCCGATAGAAGACTCACTCAGTCTGGCTCCATGACTGAGCTAATACTGTTGTTAGTAGTGGGTTTGTCAGTATCTAGCTTTTGTCATTTTCTCCTGAAAAGGTGTCACACACAAAGAGGTCTCACCTTTCTGCGCTTTTAACAAAGCGTTTTGATCCTTCAACTGTTGGACTTGGGAGCGTAGTTCTTCTATGGTGGCAGTAGCTGTTGAGTGCTTGGACGCCGATTCCAGTAGCTGCTGAGACAAGTCGTTCAGTCTCTGCTCCTGCACAACCAGTTGTTACATTCATTGTAACGGTGGACTGTGAAAGGTGTGAAGAAAACTTTGTTCTGTCGTGCAAATACATATCATTCCCTCCTTACAGGTAATCTGCACTGCATTTTTTAACCATGCATGAATATATACTTATTCTAAAGAGAAAGAAAGGGAGGGAGGGGGAGAGAGAGGGGGGGGGAGCGAAGGAGGGGGAGAAAAAGGGGGGGGGGAAAGGAGGGAGGGAGGGAGAGACAGAGACAGAGAGAGAGAGAGAGAGTACTTGAACTCAAATGACTTATTCACAATAAGGCCATTGGCCCCAAAATGAAGGGGGCTGTTAAATGATTTAGCGCTTTAGTGAAAAAAGCAAAAACAAAAACAAAAATCAATTTGCAATTACAATTGTCAAAAAGGTAGATATATTCTTTACAACATTTTAAAGGCTTTTCAGATATATAAAGCAAGGCTGTGCGTGACCTCAGGATAGTCTCCAAGAGTAAACAGTTTAAATCAATTAGGCTGTTTACTATATTTTACTGGGATGTGTTTTTGCCTAGCATCCTCTAAATACTGGACAACACAACACAAAATGAAGCTCATCCCTCAGTGACTGCTCACATAATGGGCATGGCACATTGTGATGATCTACACAGTGCTCTTATAAGCCTGAATTCAGCCAAAATTCTTATAAAGGTATGACCATATCAAGTCTCAAATAAGGGTGTTTGGAGTTGGATTGTTTGGGTTTTTTTTTTTTTTTGTTCCGTGGCTAGAGTTCTGAGGCAGATCAGGTTTGACATGATTTTATAAAGTCTATACATCTGATATCTTTTATGATGTTGCATATGATCACCCCATTGCTGACATTGGTAATTAATCAATCTTTGTCCCAAATTAAACAACTCTTTACAATTTCAGACAGACACATAGACAGAGACAGAGATAGAGAGAGACAGAGACAGAGACAAGGATGTGTGCATACATGCACACATCATTCCACTTCAATTTCAAAGAGAAAAAAAGAAACATTCTTATTTACATCAAGGTCAGCACCTCTCAAGACCAGTGACAAAAACAAACAAACAAACAAAACTATCAGCTTTGATCTAGTAAAGACTACCACTGACCTGATCTTTCATCTTTTCTTTGAAATTTTCCACAATACTTTCATGCTCTCGTCTACTTGCAGCTTTCAGACCCATCTTCTCTGCCCCTGACACCGCAACTAACACCTCATCTGCAAACATACAAAAATGTAAGCCTTCATCAATGCAAAAACAATTTGATTCACTCCATGTAGTCTATTCAAGCACAAAATGTTCCAGGCATTAAAAAAAACACCCCAAAACCTCTAAAAAAAACCCACAAAAAAACCCCCACTTAATGTAAAAAAAAAAAAATCTTCATGCATTCTTTTCACACAGCAAATCAGATTACTGTCTGTCAAAGAAAAATCCACAATATACGGTCTGACAGAAATTAAACACCAGGAAACAATGAATGCTCAGTACAACCTTCAAACCGTGAACTCACTTTCTAAATGTTTGAAGAGTCTTGTGAACTCAAAGTCAAAGACAATTTCACTGGGGTGCTTGAAGTTCAGGTGGGGCTTCTTGGCAGCACGGGTGTAGCTCTCATTCCTAGCCACCTGAGTCAGTTTGTCCGTGTACATTTCCAGCCCAATGCGGTTCTGTATGATTTCTTTCAGTGAAGCTCTGGAAAGATAAAACACCACACTCAATTTACATACGTGACCACCAAAATGTTTCAAACATGATCAGCAAACTTTTTATCTTTGGGGTGAAGTTTACAATCCAATGAACTAATAAAAAAGAGAATGAAAGTGTTACAAACACCACGACATCAACTTCATATATTTTCACACATTTTGCACGATCAATTTTATTTCATACTGAATAACTTTAATAATATATTTTTTAATCCTTCATTTATCTAGACTTATTCAGAAATACAAGATTGTACCACATGAAAACACACACACATACACAGACCTCCCCCCTCCCCCTTTTTTTTGTGGTACATCGACACTTTCTCTCATACGCACAACACACAGAGCACAGCATAAGAAACAACATTATTGATGAGTACGTGAACAACTCACTTGGTGAAAGCAGGGTTCTGGTCATCATTAGAAACCATGCACAATCCCAAAACAAAGGCACAAAGCCCCTGCACTATCAGTTCCAATTCATCCCCCTCTGAGGTTGACACCTGTGAGATCAACTGAGATACAGTTAAGGTCTAATCATGGGGCCAACTCCTTTCCAGTACAAAGCAACTGTGTGTGTGTGTGTGTGTGTGTGTGTGTGTGTGTGTGTGTGTGTGTGTGTGTGTGTGTGTGTGTGTTTAAAGTATGTGTTGTGGTATCTAGTGGCTTTGCATTTGAACATTTTGCAATGTGTCTTTTTTTTATTTTATTTCATTGAATGATGATCAAATACATACACTGAGCTCTTCAGCAATTGGGTGTCATAGATACTATTTCGTTATTATCTTTATCAGGCAGTTAAAATTACGATGTCCAGCAGGCGTAGGATTACATAGCACTTATATTATCTGGGGCTCAGACAACAAACCTAAAATAAGGGGCATTGATGGAAATCAATCCAATGATCTCATCATCAAGATTTTACTCTGACTACTCAGCTTTCAAATCTACACCCAGATGACGTTTTAAATTTGTTTCAAGTAGAAAAAAAAAAAGCAAAACTTAAATAACATGTACCTTTTTTGTACCCCTGCTAGATCTTCAAAATTCACCAATGAAGAGATTTTGCACATGCAACCATTTTTGCCCACCAAAGGAAGCCACATTCCAACCTCAGGGATGATGTCTTAACATGAAACTAGTGTGGGCAGTGCATGCATTTTCAAATTTTATCATCCTTTCCTAAGGGCACACAGTGGCTTACTCTTTCAAAAGGCGAAATGGATTTTAACATGAGTGTAAGATGTTCTGCATGCATTCACACATGAGACAATTCATTGTCTCATCTAGTGGAGTCAGTACTCGTGTTAACTCCAGGGGAATAATCCCCTTGAATGGGTACCTTGGTGGCAGCTTCCACTCAGGCCATCAGATAACAAGCACACCACTCTAAACACTAGGCTATCTTGCCCCCCTGACTTGGCTACTAAAACCCTGATTAAAAATCTATAAAAAGAAAAAAAAATACAGCAAAATATCAGTTTCTATCAAAAACAAAACTGTCAAGGATACATATGGCACATTGGCAGAGTTGGAGAGAAAATGAGTGACAGCCACAGGACAGTCTGCCAACCAGGTTGACAACAACATCAACAGACCCACTCTGGTCTGATGCTTGGCTCCCTGCAACAAAACCATCGCAGATCTTGAGGACAAACAGATGGTTACCACTCTCTTCTCTCTGAACATGTAGCAGTTTCCTTCTGGAATGGACAAAAGGACCCTCAGTTCTGAAGAACTAAACTCACTGTGAAAGTGCATCCAGTCTCAGTCACAGAGAGCACTATTTTGGCTTTGTGAACTGACTGTGACTAAGCAGCAATAATGACTATACTACATAAATGCTTAAGTAGGTCAAATGCTTTAAATGTTTGTAAAACAGCTATGAACTGGTTCAAATATGAACATTCATTTCTCTGGTTATCTCAAGAAAACCTTCTCTATCGCAACAACAAGAGGCTTTATTTCAATATGTAAATAATGATATGAAATAAAATCTCTAAACATTACTACCATGCATAATATTTACAGCCCAATTGACAATGATAGAGCTTTATGTGGGTTGAAAATGAATAAGAAAAGAAGCAACAACAAATCACTGATCAATCCAAGCCAGATGACTATGAATCAATACCTAAGACCCATCAAAATCTCTAACTAATCCCTTCACTGCACTGAAATTAAAAAGACAACATGGAAACCAGAGAGGGCATTCTACTGAAGGAATGAGAAAAATGCCATCCCCTAAACTTGGGGTTTTTTATATTTTATTTTATTTTATATTGCACAGGAGCTTAAAAAAAACCTAAATAGTAACCCATAAAAACCTGTATAATTATGTTTCTGTGAAAGTGTACCACCTCCTACCACCCCCCCCCCCCCCCCCCTTATCTTCTGACAGCTTTAGTGTTATTTCCTTTTCTTATTTGGCCATAAAATAATTTCACCAAAATATCGGACTATCTAAAAAAAAAAAAAAAGAAAAAAGAAAAAAAGAAAAACAGGGTATGGACATTTTTATAGAAAAAGAGAATGCTTGCTGTTTTAAGTCAAAATGAGTGAAAAAAAACAAAAAAAAACAACCTATAACGATAATCTGTTCTTGATTGAAAAAATATAAGTGGAAAACCACTGGTACATTTCAGCCACTTTATGAGTGCAGAAGCTACAACAATCCTGCATGTATTCTATTTTACATTTTATACTACTTTATGTCACAGCAGATTTCTCCATGTGAAATTCAGGCTGCTCCCCCGGGGAGAGCGCGTTGCAACAAGTGCAGCGCACCCATTATTTTTTTTCTTTTTCCTGACTGCAACTATGTTTGTTTCCTTATCAGAGTGACTTTTTTCTACAGAAGTTTGCCAGGGGCAACCCTCTTGTTGCTGTAGGTTCTTTTATGTGCGCTAAATAATAATGTGTAACACATGGAACCTCAGTTTATCATCTCATCGGAAAGACTAGCACCCAGACCACCTCTAATGGATGAGGGGAAAGTTTTGGGCCCAAACGGATTTGAACCACAGCACACTCCCACCATGACTTTTCACTTTCTAGGCAGGCGCGTAACATCTAGACCACCGATCCCCAAAAGTGATTATGGCTTTTATCATGTGGCCATGGACTGACCTGTGCCAGCATGTTGCAGCACTGCTGCAGCAGGAGACAGGGGGGTTGCCCAGGCTGGTGGCCAGCTGCACACGCAGCAGCTGTTCCCGCTGGTTGGTGTTGCCAAGCACCGCATGCAGCAACGCCACTGCTGCAAACCAGTTGGACAGCGAGTCTGCACTGAACAGCCCC
>CM060316.1:28496442-28516442 GCA_030674155.1 Stramonita haemastoma | reverse complement strand
GCTGTGTTTATCGTCAGCAACAAAATGCATCATAAACACTACAAAACCTCCACCTCGGATCACCTCAGACACTGTGTTTATCGTCTGCAACAAAACGCATCATAAACATCACTAAACCTCCACCTTGGATCACCTCAGACACTGTGTTTGTCATCAGCAACAAAACGCATCATAAACACTACAAAACCTCCACCTCGGATCACCTCAGACACTGTGTTTGTCGTCAGCAACAAAACGCATCATCACTCACTCACTCACTCAGTCCCATGTCCCAAAGGACGTAGGGGGGACATGAGAGAAGACGCAACAGAGATCTTTTTCCATGCTTCACGATCCTGTGTGGCTAGTAGGAGGTGTTGCAGGGGTTGGGCGGTCCAGTCTTTGATGTTGTCAACCCATGATTTCTTTTGGCGGCCTCTTCTTCTCTTGCCCTCGACTGTTCCTTGCAGGATGGTTTTTGCTAGGGTGTTGTGTCTTGTGGTGTGACCAAACCACATCAGCTTTCTCCTCTTTATGGTGGAGAGCAAAGGCTCTTGGGGCCCACACGCTTTTTGATTTCTTCTTTCACATAGTTATTGGTCTTGTGTTCTTTGTATGATATTTTGAGGAGTCTTCTGTGGCACTTGTTCTCGAATGCTTGGATTCTCCTCTCTAACTCTGCTGTCAGAGTCCATGATTCACAGCCATATAGGAGGATAGATATCACGAGGGATTTGTAAAGGTGGTATTTGGTGCAGAAGCTGATGTTGTTGCTTCTGATGATCTTCTCGAGTCTGACTAGAGCAGATGTTGCTGTTGCAATGCGAGCTTTCACTTCATTGTTTGATGTGCCATCTTTTGTTAGGATGGAGCCTAAGTATTTGAATTGGCTCACCTCTTCTAGTGTTTCTCCATTCATCTTTATTTCCGTGATGTCATTACTCGCGCTGTTGACCATGATCTTTGATTTCTCTGTACTGACCTCCATGCCGTATGCGCTCGCTTGATCTGTTAAATTGTCTGTGAGGATTTGCAGTTCTTGTTTGCTGCTGCCCATGAGGTCAATGTCATCTGCAAATCTGAGGTTGCAAAGGGGTCTTCCACCAATGGAGATGGAAGTGTGGTGGTTTTGCAGTGTCTCTGTCATGATGTTTTCGAGGAAGAGGTTGAAGAGTACAGGTGAGAGAAGGCAGCCCTGGCGAACCCCAACCGTGGTCTTGAAGAACTCGCCCACGTGATTATTCATAAAAACTGCACTTTCTGCGTTCTCGTACAGAGCTTTGATGACTTCAATTAGACAGCTGTCAATGTTGAAGTGCCTGAGTACTTGCCAGAGGCCGTCATGCCATACCCTGTCAAAGGCCTTTTTAAAGTCTATGAAATTGTGGTACAAGTCTTTTTGGTGTTGGAGATGCTTCTCTATCAGAATTCTCAGATTGAAAATTTGTTCCATTGTGCTGCGTTTTGGTCTAAAGCCCGCTTGTTCTTCTGCCAGGAGTTTTTCCGCTTGGTTTTTCAGTCTGTTGAGGACTACCTGCAGCATGATCTTGCTAGGATGACTTATGAGACTGATGGTTCTGTAGTTCTGGCATTGTTTGAGGTTTCCCTGCCAAAGAAAGGAAACCTCAAACGCATCATAAACACTACAAAACCTCCACCTCGGATCACCTCAGACACTGTGTTTGTCGTCAGCAACAAAACGCATCATAAACACTACAAAACCTCCACCTCAGATCACCTCAGACACTGTGTTTGTCGTCAGCAACAAAACGCATCATAAACATCACTAAACCTCCACCTCGGATCACCTCAGACACTGTGTTTGTCGTCAGCAACAAAACGCATCATAAACACTACAAAACCTCCACCTCGGATCACCTCAGACACTGTGTTTATCGTCTGCAACAAAACGCATCATAAACATCACTAAACCTCCACCTCGGATCACCTCAGACGCTGTGTTTGTCGTCAGCAACAAAACGCATCATAAACATCACTAAACTTCACCTCGGATCACCTCAGACACTGTGTTTGTCGTCAGCAACAAAACGCATCATAAACACTACAAAACCTCCACCTCGGATCACCTCAGACACTGTGTTTGTCGTCAGCAACAAAACGCATCATAAACATCACTAAACCTTCACCTCGGATCACCTCAGACACTGTGTTTGTCGTCAGCAACAAAACGCATCATAAACACTACAAAACCTCCACCTCGGATCACCTCAGACACTGTGTTTGTCGTCAGCAACAAAACGCATCATAAACACTACAAAACCTCCACCTCGGATCACCTCAGACACTGTGTTTGTCGTCAGCAACAAAACGCATCATAAACACTACAAAACCTCCACCTCGGATCACCTCAGACACTGTGTTTATCGTCTGCAACAAAACGCATCATAAACATCACTAAACCTCCACCTCGGATCACCTCAGACACTGTGTTTGTCGTCAGCAACAAAACGCATCATAAACACTACAAAACCTCCACCTCGGATCACCTCAGACACTGTGTTTGTCGTCAGCAACAAAACGCATCATAAACACTACAAAACCTCCACCTCGGATCACCTCAGACACTGTGTTTGTCGTCAGCAACAAAACGCATCATAAACATCACTAAACCTTCACCTCGGATCACCTCAGACACTGTGTTTGTCGTCAGCAACAAAACGCATCATAAACACTACAAAACCTCCACCTCGGATCACCTCAGACACTGTGTTTGTCGTCAGCAACAAAATGCATCATAAACACTACAAAACCTCCACCTCGGATCACCTCAGACACTGTGTTTGTTGTCAGCAACAAAACGCATCATAAACACTACAAAACCTCCACCTCGGATCACCTCAGACACTGTGTTTATCGTCAGCAACAAAACGCATCATAAACACTACAAAACCTCCACCTCGGATCACCTCAGACACTGTGTTTGTCGTCAGCAACAAAACGCATCATAAACACTACAAAACCTCCACCTCGGATCATCTCAGACACTGTGTTTATCGTCTGCAACAAAACGCATCATAAACACTACAAAACCTCCACCTCGGATCATCTCAGACACTGTGTTTATCGTCTGCAACAAAACGCATCATAAACACTACAAAACCTCTACCTCGGATCACCTCAGACACTGTGTTTATCGTCTGCAACAAAACGCATCATAAACACTACAAAACCTCCACCTCGGATCACCTCAGACACTGTGTTTGTCATCAGGAACAAAATGCATCATAAACACTACAAAACCTCCACCTTGGATCACCTCAGACACTGTGTTTGTCGTCAGCAACAAAACGCATCATAAACACTACAAAACCTCCACCTGGATCACCTCAGACACTGTGTTTGTCGTCAGCAACAAAACGCATCATAAACACTACAAAACCTCCACCTCGGATCACCTCAGACACTGTGTTTGTCGTCTGCAACAAAACGCATCATAAACACTACAAAACCTCCACCTCGGATCACCTCAGACACTGTGTTTGTCGTCAGCAACAAAACGCATCATAAACACTACAAAACCTCCACCTCGGATCACCTCAGACACTGTGTTTGTCGTCAGCAACAAAACGCATCATAAACACTACAAAACCTCCACCTCGGATCATCTCAGACACTGTGTTTGTCGTCAGCAACAAAACGCATCATAAACACTACAAAACCTCCACCTCGGATCACCTCAGACACTGTGTTTGTCGTCAGCAACAAAACGCATCATAAACACTACAAAACCTCCACCTCGGATCACCTCAGACACTGTGTTTGTCGTCAGCAACAAAACGCATCATAAACACTACAAAACCTCCACCTCGGATCACCTCAGACACTGTGTTTGTCGTCAGCAACAAAACGCATCATAAACACTACAAAACCTCCACCTCGGATCACCTCAGACACTGTGTCCCTGAAGTCGAAATGTCACTACCTCAATGGTGGAAGAAAATAAAAAATGGCCGCATACACAAAAATATCGTCATTGGTGAACTCTGATGCTCACAATCACCAAAAGCCACACTCCAAAATTAAAATAATTCAGAAATCTACCATATTCTTTCACCCTGGCATTCAATTCATGTTATCTTGACTACACTGACAGTTTATTTTACAGATTTAAAGGACTCAATCTATACTGTTTGTCTGACTCAGACAGTCCTACTGACCAGGAGCTTACCTATCAAGTGATTTCAAAAACATTCATATAACAGGAAGTATTAAGTCTATCTCTAAAAATGCGTATTACAGCCTGGTCTCACTTCTACAACAGTCAGTCATATCATTAAAAAAACAACAACAATGAAATTGTTTAGGTAGATTTTTCTTTTTGTGCATGAATGTACATTTTTTCCTTCCCCAGTTTGGGCTCCAAGGTTCACCAATAGTGAAATGTTTGCATATGCAACATTTCTTACCCACCATTAAGATAGTAGCATTCTAACTTTAGGGTTATGGTTCAAAAATGAACCTACCGATTTTGCCAAGACAGTCAGGAGATACCTCCCTGCTCTTTCTGATTTTCAACTGTCATGGGTTCTTTTGACATGAACAAGCCTGTAAACACAGGAGTCTGACTGGTCTACACAGTCTCCTCTGAACAGACCTGGCATTCACAATGATTTTACTGTGAGACTGGAAAAAAAGGCAAGGCTGGGAATCAAACCCAGAACCTCATGGTTTACTTTTTGAGCAGGCGAATGTCTAAACTGTCCTGCCACATTCCTTCCTGTAAATGCACATACAGTATATAAGCAGCAGTGCCTTTCGGTAATGCAATCTCCACAGACTCAGCAGCCAAAATCCTATACCCGGTGTAACAAGAACAAAAAACTGAAACACACACTACAAACCAGTCTCACCTCAGTAAGTACATCGGCCGGCACACCACTGGCCATCAGAATAGCACACAACTGCTGCAGTAATCCTGTAGACAACAAATACATGAGTGTAGTTTTAAACAGATGTTCATTCAAACATCAAACTTTCTATCAAATGGCACATTATGCAACTTTTTATCTACAATCTTTATTGTAACCTGTAAATCTTCCACTCAGGAAACAAAGCTCCAAATAAAATCATGAGCATGCCAACAGAAATATATCTGATTCATATTTATTCAAGGATAAATATTCATTTCCATATACAGGCTCAGGCGAAAAACTAGGTCAGTTAATGATGCAAGCTAACTGTCATTAACCCTAGTAGCGCTGTAATAACGGCAGCGGTACTAGGTGCTGCTGGCTGAATTAACAGCAGCCATTGTTGATTTGCAGTAGGGTGGGGTCAAACAACTCCTGATATTGATATGTAAAACTAAACTAAGTGTGTAAAGTTGTAAATCACTGGAAAGCTTAGATAACAAGCTTTTAAAAGAGTTTAATTTTATAGCAGTATGTAGTGTTTATGATAATGTAAAAAATAAATAAAGTTTAAAAACTGCGCGTGCACTACCAATCACTGTTGCGATGTCGGTGACCCAGATTGATTTTAACACGATATGCAATGTTGTTGCGGTGCAAAAATGTCATGATTCGATAAATACTGTCTCTTGACATAAGTTTTGAAAAAATAAAGAGCTTCCGTGGCTTTATCGGTCGTCAAATACTCGGAAAAGTCCAGCGAAATGATCGACGCGATCGCGATCGTCATGGCGGTGAACACTTATTTCGTGCGAACTGGCGGCGTTCTATGACGAAAATCGCTTGATTTCGTGTGATGCAAAGTACTCGACAGCATATAGAAATGACTTAAAAACAGTTATTTCGAAGCCGTGTTGCGTTAAAATAAAGTAAAACAATGTATGACATCGAAATCGCCCGGTAGCTATGAAGTGCTTTGGACAAAACTTAGCGCCGCTCGATTCAGTCCGATCGCGATCAATTTTTCCGAAGTTTTTCAAAAATATTTCACAATCCTTACCTTATCGTCTCTATTATCGTTTAATTCAACCAAATCCAGCCTCTAAAACCCCTCATCGCCGTCAATATCGTCAAAAAACTCGAAAAATACTTCGAGTGATACGAGCGCAAACACTTTGCCGCCATTTTGTTTTCAGGCGATCGACGTTCGTCCAAAAAAAATAAAAAATACACCTCTAAACCAATCAGAATCCTCGTTGCTTGCGACTGCGGACGACCTTCACCCATTTCTGCGGCCCTACAATGGCCTTCACGTTCATTGGATGACCTTTGAAAGCGAAAGAAAGCCTTCAATTACGATCACCGACGTCATCGCGGAATATTCCGGGAGCCGCCAGAAATGCTGCACTATGTCACTCCGGAGTAATCTGGGAACAGCGCTACTAGGGTTAAGAATTTAGTCAAAAAGCAAACATACATACTTACCACACTGATTCATCACTTTCTGACAGGCCACAGTCTGATTCTGTGGGTTGCTGGGGGACACCAGGGTTCGCACCAGTTGCAGCATGAGGTGAATGTTGGTGACTTTCTGGGCGGACCAGCCTATCTGCTTGTTCTGCATGGTAGCACTGTCCAACTCAAAAAAGGTGGTCAGACGCTGGACGTAGCTGCCTTCCTTGAAGAAGTTCTGGTTGGAGGCATTGTTCTTCAGCAGGTTCAGCAGCAGCAGCAGGCAGTCTTCCACAACGATACCTAAAACATGCACAGAATGAAGTACGTCACAACTTCCTTCAGTGACACACATGTGTACATACAACATGGGGGTAAATATCACTTGATCAACACCTGAAACCTTTCAGCTATCAATTCATGATTATCTAAAAGAAGTGAAATAAATCATCAGTTCATTATTACCTAAAATATGTGCAGCATGAATCCTGCTTTTTCCTCAATTTTTTTGTTTGTTTTTGTTTGTTTGCTGTTGTTTTTATAAGTGGGAGACAATACATTAAAATAAACAAACATGTGTATTCTCCGCATCTGAAACAAGATGACCGAGCAAGCATGTGACACTGATGACAGTGGATGGAGAATGAGAAAAAGAAAAGGAGACTGCAATAAACTTCTTTAAAGTGTTGGAAGCACAAATTTACACACGCGTGCACACACACACACACACAGACTGTATGTCTACATTGCAATTGACTGATACAGTGACCCCCCCACCCCCCCCACCCCCTAAAGACACCAAACACCAGAAATCATCAAAGCTCACCTCCATCACTGGAGCCTTCTTCCACAATGATGTCCAAGATTCTCTCGAAGGCATTTTCAAAGGCGACAATTTTCTGGATGTTGGCATGTCCCTTAGTCAGCTGGTTTAGCAGCAACAGGGCCTGTTTATAAGTCATTATGTCATTAGCAGAACATTGATAACACATATTTCAGCTGTCTTTCACAAGTATCAAGGTATACGTTACAGTTACTGAGAAGGAATACATGATATACTGAATACAGGATGTGTGTGAACATAGACCAAGTATTCCTGAGAGTATGTATTATGGGTTTACTGGGAAATTCAGCTATGCTTTAGACAAAAAGTTAAGTTGTGTATAATTCACATAAAAAAAACAATTATGCTGTAAAAATGGTACATTATTTTTAAAGGGATTTTTTCCCCATCATGTTATGAAAATGTTCACAAACTTGAAACAATAAGTGAAAAGAATGCTTCTCCATGTTAAAAAAGAAACTTTCCACCAGAATTTTGTGGTCACTCCCATCACCTTTTGATTCCATCATGGTATTTTCCCGCCAGACAGAATTAAAATACATACCTCAACTGGAATGCTGTTGCAGATTCTAAGGCTTTCTGTATGTCATAATTTAACAATGACCTATGTTAAATTTCATTCTAGGTCTCCCATTAGGAAGGCTAGTCATAGGGCTGAAGAGAAAACATTGCTTCACCTGAGAGAGGGTTAACTGACTTGCAATGTTTCGACACTGCACAAAATGTCCTAACACACAAAGCATACAAAAAACCCTAACAGGCAAATACCACAGCAGAATGAACATCCTGCATCCATTGCAGTATTAAAAACCACACAAGCCAGTTTCCAGAATAAAACAGCATGATGACATAGACTGTGGTTAAACAAAAAGAATATTATGGTTTGATTAAAGAGAAGCAAAAAATGGATTCTGAATGCAGGAAATAAGCAAGAAAAAGATACCCCCCCTCCCTCAAAAAAAGAGAGAAAGTAAGAGCATGATACACAAAGAGGACATTTTTTTTGTACATAATTTCCTGGTGGACACACCATTCATATTGTAGGAACCCCTGGCATTAAAAGGGCAGAAAAAAAGTTTTTTTTTTATAAATCAGTCAGAATGTACAGAATTCTTTTCAACTTTTTTATGTATATATTTTTTTTATTTTAAAGACTTACATCATTGCGGATGATTTCTCTGCTGTCTGATAGCAGATCCATCAGTTTGGAAACTGCCATGGGGATGACCAGGAGACACTCTTGAAGGTCCTTGGGGCGGTTGGTTAACAACACTGTCAACAATCGCACTGTGGGCCATCGAACATGGAAATCATATTCCTGCACACAGAATAAGACAACATTTTCAAACTCATAAAGTACAACAATATCAATAAATAATTATAAGATTAAAATGGAAGAAAAAACCAATAGTTTTATGTGTGCTTTAATTAAAATTCACTCAACTGAGCATCATTGCCACGGTAAATTTCTATTATTTTGTTGAAGCAATGCAAACACAAACATGATACACAAAAACCTTAAAACAAGTGTAAAGTTCAAATGGGAAAAAGTGCAAAATTAAACTAAGTTTTAAAACTCTTCTAAAAGATGTTCATTGTTTAAAGTATTTTGTATCATTTGTTTCAATATCAACAATATCAAGTTCAAATGGGAAAAATGCCAGTTTATCTACATAAATTTTGAGCTGATTTCTCCAACAATAGCAGCAGTAATGCAGAAAGACAGCAAGAGCAGTGATGGCTAGCAGATGTTTTGCATTTATTGCACGCTGTGTAAAAGTGCCTGTTTCATGCTCCAAACAATTAACTAAAATACACTTTGCATGCCACATGCCCTTTTCATTCAGGAAGAACCAGGAAATAAACTGGCGCCTTGCTTAACCAGTGACTGACCTCCAACAGAGAGACAAGCAGCACAACATTGTCATGCTTCTTGATGAAGATCTCTGTGAACTGTTCTCCAAGGTCCACTGATGCCTGGCTTGGTGCCTCATCTGAATATAACAAAAGACAGAAAATATCTGTAAACATTACACCACTTCCATGACTGACTTTATTGATCTGCACTCCAAACCTGACACCTGCATCAGAATATAAATAATGTGCTGCACAAAATTCAGATAACAAGTGTGTCATAACTGGTAAAGAAGAGTTTTAGCTGTTGCTGTTGTTTTCCTCTTCCTTGGCTTCAGCTTCGAGGATCAAAATGGTGAGACTGAGTATAAAACTATTTTCCTACCAGCTGTTGTTTTCCAGCTCTGGAGACCATGTCTCAACATGACCTCAGTGAGCATATGTTTTTTAAATGTCACATGTTCCAACTGGCATGCAATGAGCTACTCTTTCAAAAGAGTTTTTATATCATGTGTACAAGATGTTTTCTGTGTGTTTGTATATATGGGACCTCAGTTTATACTTCATTCCAAGGACTTTCAGTGGAGTGGGGGAAAATCCCCTTGAATGGGTGTCTTGGTAGTGGCTTGAATTATTGCTGTCATACTGTGAGTTCAATGCTTTAACCACTAGCCCCCTACCCCCCAAAAACCCAACCCAGCACCACATGTTTTGAGTTGGGCCGCACATATCATTTTCATGCTTAATTGTTCACTTGTAACAAACAAATGATTCAGCAATAGAGGTAGAAAACTACAAAAGCTACTTTCAGTTTTGCTTCTGCAAGAAAGCAAAGAACTTTTATTTTGTTTTGTTACTTGGCCAGAGCTCTGACGTTCACCAATGGTGAGATGTGCTATACCCACACATTAAAGTGACTGCATTCCAACTTCAGGGATGGTGTCTAAACACGACATCTGTGTTCATGCATTAAAAAAAAATTCTGTCATCCTTTCTTTTCAGCACAAAATGGCCTAGTCTTCCAAAAGGTGGAACAGGTGTTCAGCTTGTGTTTGCACATGGGGCCTTGGTTTAGAGCTCATCTGAAGGACTTTGGGCAAGTGGAGTAAATACTGATGTCAACTGCAGGACCAAATCCCCTTAAAGAGGCACCTCCATGATGGCTCGATCCCAGGCTGTCAGATGACAAGCACATTGCTCAACCACTAGGCTATATTGTCCCCAAACCAAGGAATGAAAGTCAGCTCTAAGACATAACACAAACCAGCTTTTTAAATTAGATTGAAGGAATAACGTGTCGTAATATATTTTTAGAGATAAAGGCAACACAAAAGAAAGTAATTCAGAAACTTGAATATATATCACTGCTACATTCTATATCAACATAAAATTCCATAAAATTATGGTTTATTTGATTTTTTTCCCCCAAATCTATTCAAGTCTAGAGATTACCTTTACGACAAAAATGTGTATGTGAAAAATATTCACACAGCAGTATCTGGACTTTATAATAATATGATGGTTTCTTCAGTCAACAAGAATACAACGGTGGGAAACTCACCATCTTCTGACGGTTCATTGGACATCACATGATGCAAAGTGTCCAGTGCATAGCCCGTAATTTCTGCATCACCCCTGTATGACAAGTTACATACAATTTATATCATTAAAGGAAATGTTCCTGTATACAGAGAAGATTGTCAACTTCTCATCTAACAATATAAAAGAGAAAAGCTGAATTACTGTCAGTTGTAGTAAAGCCATGCATACTTTGTTTCTAGTGTTTTATCTTTCTTTCATCCTTTGAAAATTATTTATTTAGAATACCTAAATAAAACTGAATACTTATTAATGTAGAGCATGCGCGCATGTATCATGCTGATTTTAGAAAGGTAGGTAAACTGTTCCATAAACTCTTTGTGTGATGCATGCGTGTGTGCATGTGTGTGTGCATGCATTTTGTTCCTTGGCTAGAGCTCCGAGGTCAACTAATGGTGAAATTTTACATGTATATGTGACCATTTTTACCCACCACTGTGTAGAGCTCTGCATTCTGACTTCAGGGAAAATTGTGTGTTTGATATTTCTTCCCTCCATTTTTCTGGGATGATCATTCTCACTGATCAAATCACTTTAATGGGATAAAAACGACAAAACTTATTAAGAGAAAATATACAAATGCCTGCTTATGTGTATGCATATGCTTCACACATAGCCATACAAAGATTTAAAAAATCATATTTACCTGTCAGTTTCCAAAACTTTGACCAAGATATCCATTGCCTGTGTTCCAATCTCCAGGCGGAATTTCTGCCAAAAATTCATATTTGTTTCACATATGTGTGCTCCATACAACGCAAAGCTAAATTTATTGTTGTGACAAGAAGACAGCAAAGAACTAACTAAAAGAAAATAGGTGGTTTACATTAAACAGAAATTGTTTAACAATATCAAGAAGGGGTGGGAGAAAACAAAATGAGAATGGGCTGGGGCAAAAAGAGAAAAGAGTATGAAATGAAAGTGATAAGGACAGGGGATGAAAAGGAGGAGGTACATAATCCCAAAGAAAAAGGTCATAAGGGGGGAGGGGAGGGGGGGAAACAAAGAATTACCATCATTCTAAGGCTATCTGAATACTTGAGTGGTATCAAATCACATAAATCATGATTATGCTGAACAGTCAAATGTGTTTCGCAAAAAGGATTATTACAATGTTAGTAAATCTTTGTAAACTTTAATGTGAATTATGCTGACAAAATTATACATAATGATTGACACCAGAGTATCCTTCTATGCTCCTAATTGATCTGGCAATATGACAACCTAGGCTAACACTATCACTAGTAACAGCAACTTGATGAATGAAAACCAAAAAAGGTTTTCAAAGTCAGTAAACTTTATAAATAAAATATGTAATTTGGAGCCAAAACCACCACCAATAATCAACCAATAAAACCAAAAAAACCCCACCAACTATGATAACATGCATTTGGTGGAAACTGAAAATCTGCCCCCACCCTCCCCTTTGATGAACAGACTGAGAGATCGATAACTTGTAATGAAAAGTAAGTTTAGCAAAGATTTTTTTTTTTAAATTGTTACAATTTACAAATGATAAAAAGTTCTTAAAAGTATCAATTATTTCATTCACAATTGCTGCCACATATCAAAATAAAGAATTTTAACAAATGCATGCACTTGTGCTAGCATACATGCATATGACTTGTTACACGTTACATGTTATACACACACAGTACACAAACACACACACACACACACACACACCCACGGGACAGGATAGCCTTGTGGGTAGAACACTGCGCTCGCAATCTGACAACCCGGGTTCAAATCCCATTCGAGGGGTTTTCCCCCCTGGTGTTAACATCAGTGCTGACTCCACCTCCCCCAAAAGTCCTTCGGATGAGGCCCCGTGTATGAACACACGCAGAACATCTTGCACACATAATAAATCCAGTTACACTTTTCAAAAGAGTAGGCCATTGTGTGTCAGTGGGAACAGATGACAAAATTTACAAAACTGCATACACAAAGGGACTGGATGTAAAAAAAAAAACCCAACTACATGAGTGCTCATTCCATTATCCTGGATATAAAAGAATAAATAAATAAATAAAAATGAAATAAACAAACACACACTCGCATATAGTAACACAGCTGTCACACTCTTGTGATAAAGACACCCCACTTACCTTGGATAGAGATTTAAGTGCACGTACAGCATCTCTCCTGTCTTCAAGCAGCGATGATGTCTGGACTCGGTCACACAGTCTTTCGATCTGAAACTCCAATAGAAAATCCATTGTTTCTACATGCAAAGCATGAAATGATAGCAACTTTTGTAAGCCAAAAATGGGTTGGGTAGAAAGTAAAAAGTCATAAGAGGTATAGTGTTTATTTCAGGTGAATGTAACCTAATGAAATGACATCAAGCAACAGTAGTGAAGGTTGGTTTATGACCACCAAGTACGGTCCCTTAATCGGATAGCTCCATTGGGACTGAGGTAGAATCAAACCAATGAAAGGCTGATAAATAATAAATTATTTAAATGCATCTTTGGCTAAAAGAGATTAAGAAAGACTGGAGAGAGGAAAGAGAAGGGGGCAGGGAAGAGAGTTCTAACTGAGAGGGGGAAATGGGGGCTGAGACAAAGAGAAAAGGAGGGGAGGAATTAAAGGGAAACTGTGTGTGTGTGTGTGTGTGTGTGTGTGTGTGTGTGTGTGTGTGTGTGTGTGTGTGTGTGTGTGTGTTCTTCAGTTTAACATCCTTCCACTAAATAGTGATATCAGACAGGCAAGTGTGTGTGTTGTGTGTGTGTGTGTGTGTGTGTGTGTGTGTGTGTGTGTGTGTGTGTGTGTATGTGCATGCACGCACGCATGCACGCGCATGTGTGTGTGTATGTGTGTGTGTGTATCACTGTGTGTGTGTGGGTTTGTGTGTGAGTGAGTGTGCGAGTGTGAGTGTGTGTGTGTGTGTGTGTGTGTGTGTGTGTGTGTGTGTGTGTGTGTGTGTGCGTGCGTGCGTGCATGCATGTGCATTTGTGTGTCACAGTGACTCTGTGTGTGTGTGCATGTGCATGTGTGAATGTACATGTGCGTGCATGCAATGATGCATGCGTGCATGTGTGTGTGTGTGCATGCGTGTTATATGCATGAATGAGAGTAGAATTTACAACTACTGAATCAGTAATGACTTATCTAATAATTGTTGATTCATAAACTTGTGATTTTAGATTACGATTTCCATGTACATTGTGATGAACAAACAACTACAGCAGAAGAGATAACAATGACCATCACCATCATGACACACTTTTGAGACTTTGTTCTGCACTGAAGTTTGACCTTTATACCCAAAACTTCTCACCAGTGTGCATTGTATAATTCTGTAAACAAACTGTTTAGAGCTCTCTATTACTGTATTAGATCAACTGATTCACTTTCAATCTCAGTTTCTGGCTGTTAATAGTATTGATAGGATGGCAATATGACAATTTTTTTATTACCAAATATTATTGTTCAAATACCACGAACAATCAAGCTGAACACTGTTTAACACTTTCTACCCCGGGTACGGATTAATCCGTACCACACGCTCATCTCCCCTGGACGGGGTACGGATTAATCCGTACCACAGCAGGTACTTTCACTTTCGCCCTCCCATTCTGTTCTATTCTCACATGGTCGTTTTAGCTTGTTGGCTTTAGCTGCCACGTTGGTCGCACATCGTTCACAGCTAATTTGCATATAAATTGAGCGTGTTTTTGTTGTGTTTATTGTTGTTTTACGTGTCATATGCTTGTAGTATGTCTTTAGTACATCATACTTTCACTGCTGACGAAGTAACAGAAGTTTTAAACGAGTTATTACGTTGCCGATAAAGATCGTGTTTTGGATAGAGATCGTGAGAGCTTTGAGTCTCGTGATACTCACTGTGTGCCGCTCGAGGAACGAGATAGGCCAGCTAAAAGGGGTGGGAAGGGGGGGGGGTGACTGGGGAGGGGCGTGGCCTTGGTACTGTGAGTACCGCTACGATAAACACCAACTGTTTACATGAAAATGAACTACAAGCCACCTGGTGAAGTGCAAACATTCTGTACATATGAATAAAGTAGTGTAGAAAAGTTCAGGAACTTTCTTGGACTAGGGAAGAAATGTTATCTGTATATTCCATGATCGTTATTGTGACAGTGTCGTGTCTACAGTTCAGTGGTTCCCTTTGATTATATTACATTTGATGCATGCTGGAAGAAAACTTGTATAGTACCTATGTTTGTCCCTGTTTATTTGAGATTCTTGTATAGTTTTGTTGTTGTTGTGTTGTATTTGTTGCATACATTGTGTAAAAATCATAAGCCCATCAGTGGGATCACCACTTAAAATCAGAGCAATTACGTAATTTGACACCATAATTAACATACTCTTTTTTATGCAATATAAATTTTTATGCACACATATAATGGGCAGTCATTTACCCACACAATGCCATAGTTTCATAAGAAATGGGCTTCAAACATAAAAGATATGAGGATTTTACTATGATGACCCAGTGCACACTGCACTCAGCTGCTGCAGGGCTGGTCCACAGAGACTGCAGTGCAGCTGCACCTTTGGGGTACAAAGTGTTAAAGGAATTGGTATTATATACAAATTAACAATACTGCCATTATTGGCTAGTTCTGATGAAACACGACTCTCCCCCTCCCATAATGATAAAAAACAGATTGACACTTCATTCACTGATACTTTTTTTTTTGAAACCCTACTTTTGTTATAAACTCTGGTTCTATTTCACAGACCTGACACTGCTCTTTTGATAATTTGTATAAAAATATAAATTTACGAAAATGAAAACTTGTCACCCCAAAGACCAAAAGATGAATTACAGTGGTAAAAAATGTGACAGTAAAACTTTATTTTTATAATTTATTAAAGCTAAAAAATATACTTAGTGTTCTTTGCAGTCACACATGTATGCACATGCACACATGCGTGCACACACACACACACACACACACACACATATCAAGTTAATCACAAAGAATGCTTGTCTTGCACATTTTCCACAAAAAAGAAGCTAAACTCATGGATCAATAGTTATGTTTCTTCCACCAACTCTAATTTTTGACAAACTAATTAAGATGGAAAAAAACAAAAATGTATAATCACTTAAAAAACTTAGTCAAAACTAGTCTAAAATGGTACCCAGCTAACCCACAAAATGCACCACAGGCAGAAATAGGTCTATGGAGGTCTCCTTGGCTGAATTACATCATCTGATGTCCTATCAAACAAAAAGGCTTTAAGTTTAACTTACTTAACTTAAAAAAAAAAAAGCCACTCAATCGAAACTATATTAATACAGAGTACTCTTTTTTAAAAAATCACAACAAAAGCACTTGCCAACACACTTAGTTAAGTTAAGTTAAAGTCTGTCCCGAGCCTATAGAGGCTCATCAGGCCGGTGCTTATCCCGGTTTCTGTGGCGTTAAGCGACTGAGAGTCATAGACTCTCCCCTGGATAGGACGCCAGTCTATCGCAGGGTTAACCCCCAACACAAGGTTGGTACCCCTTTTACACCTGGGTGGGGTGAGAAAATAGCCGTAAAGTGCCTTTTCCAAGGGCACAACGCCAAAGCCGAAAGCTGGGATCGAACCCACAACCTTTAGATTACGAGTCCAACGCCCTAACCACTAGACTACAGCGGCGGCTGCCAACACACTTACCCATACTTTAAAAAACATGCATAAAAAATATCACAACCACCAACGAAAAAAAGAAATAAAAAGATACTTATCAGTTTAAATTAATAGTGCCCTTCAAAAGGCCTCTGAACTCACAATTCTGGCACAGTCACATACACATACATAGTACTTCACACACAATCACTGAATCAGTGAATTCAAACACACACACATGCACACACTCGCCCACATGTATACAGGTACATGTGTACAAGGTCTTACAATGAGGCTGACTGTTCTACTTCTATCCTGTACAAACTTAAGGTAACCTGCTCTGTGTGTGTGTGTGTGTGTGTGTGTGTGTGTGTGTGTGTGTGTGTGTGTGTGCGTGTGTGTGTTTTGATTTGATTTATTCTTTTATATCGAGGATAATGGAATAAGCACTCTTGTGCTTTTTTACATCCAGTCCCCGTGTGTATGCAGTTTTGTAAATATCTGTTCCCACAGGCACACGATGTCCTACTCTTACGAAAAGCGGAACAGGATTTAACATGTGCGCAAGATGTTGTTCTGTGTGTGTGTGTGTGTGTGTGTGTGTGTGTGTGTGTGTGTGTGTGTGTGTGTGTGTGTGTGTGTGTGTGTGTGTGCGTGCGTGTGTGCGCGCGTGTACGTGTGTGCATGTGATTGGGTGAGTGAGCGAGTGATTTGAGTGTGTGCATGTGTATATTATATGAGTAAGTGCGTGCATGCATGCGTGCGTGCGCGCATGTGCACACACATACACGTGCATGCCCTTAAATTAATAAAAGCTAAAAGCTAATGTGGTTTGGTCACACCACAAGACACAACACCCTAGCAAAAACCATCCTGCAAGGAACAGTCGAGGGCAAGAGAAGAAGAGGCCGCCAAAAGAAGTCATGGGTTGACAACATCAAAGACTGGACCGCCCAACCCCTGCAACACCTCCTACTAGCCACACAGGATCGTGAAGCATGGAAAAAGATAGCTGTTGCGTCTTCTCTCATGTCCCCCCCTACGTCCTTTGGGACATGGGACTGAGTGAGTGAGTGAAATGCTGAACACACCAACCATACCATATGATACCCACCATAGCCATCAAACTTAGCCACTGATTGGTCATAGCTTTATTATCCTAGAACTTTAAATGAACTAGTTTACAAAATTGTGTACTTTCTAAACACCCTTGGTGAAATAACAACTTAATAGTTAATTTTAAAACCAAATTTCTGGGTTAAATGAAGAGAAAAATCAGTATATCCTGATCATAATACAAGAAGAAGAAGAAGAAGAAGAAGAAGAAGAAGAAGAAGAAGAAGAAGAAGAAGAAATTTAGATATTGTATCACAATTGTCAAAGTACTCAGCATTAAACTTAAGAAGTGCACCTGATAACCGGTATCATAGCAGGGACCAAAGAACTGTCAGTGTCATAGAGCGGCATTAGCAATGTAGTTATTATGCTGGCTGGTCACTGGGCATGCCTGGAAGATTCCCATCTTCAGCTTCAAGTCAATAAGTAAAGCAGCTGAAGATGAATACATGTTCAATCAATACTGTAATCCTCACTGGATACAGTGCTGATGTTTCTTGCTTCCTTGATTGCATTTGCATTGTCTGGATTTTTTTCTTCTTCTTCAAGAGTAGCGACCGCAATCAACCAGTTGATAATTCTGTCACTTTTGGAGGAGGTCAGAAGCAGGAGAGAAAAAAACACCCTAAAAAACCTTATTCAGCAAGTCTGGAGGCCCTTCACACAAAGGTGTCGATGGTTATGGCCTCCGGGACACTCTGTGGCAGGTTTTTCCAGTCTCAGATTGGCCTTGGCAAGAAGGATTGTTGCTGATTTTGTGTGTGGCATCCTGGTTTTACATTTATATTGGAACTTGGTGTAGCTTCTCCTCTGTCCGGTTACAGGAGTCTCTAGCTTTTCTCTGATGCTGTTCTGTTTTGATTGGTTTCAGTGTTCACTATCTTACTGTTCTCTGTCACATCTTCAGTAGGGTTGTGCTCGTCAGAGTCACACTCACAGTTGGTTTTGGTGCGTCACTGCATAGAAGTTACAATACAATGATACATTCATGACTTCAATGTTAATATCTGTCAGTGTTAGAATCGTCACTCCAGTTTCTTAGGCTCATCAATTCACACGGTTACACTGTCACTGGGTCAACATCACACAGGGTTGACAGAGATGAGACGGTTGGCCATGTTGCACATGCTAATTCAACAGCACAGCAAAGGGTGCCTATGGGCTATCATCAATGGCTGTGTCCAAAGCAATTTCATTTTCTGCAGTATAAAATAAACTAAGGGGTGTTGGCAAAGATAAATCTGAATGGGAGACAGAATTTTCATGTTGCTTCTTGAGATCTCATCAAACTGACCTTACGTGTCTCCATTCTCCTTTTGTCCCAAGCAAATTGTGCTGGCCCTTTCCTGTGGTACACAACACTGTCATTGTGGCTGTGTGTTGCTTGATGGTGGAAAGCTGGTGACAGGCGCAACACAATCACGGTTTGATTCTTTCTGCTGATGATTTTGAAAGATGTTATGGCCATTTCCAGAAGAAAGGTGTTCAGAATCGTTTCTAAAGAAGATGGTAGTCCTGTTACAGGCATACTGGAGGCCTTTCTGGTACTAGTGGCAGACAAATTTCTCTCACTCACTTTTGAAACCATGTCTTGCTGGTAGCCAATAACTGAATAAGGGACGCCACTCCGAGGAAAAGAGAGAAAGAGAAAGTGAGAATGAATAAATTCATGAATAATCTTTATTTTTCAAGGGTAACTGATTAAGCATTTACATACTTTTTTTTCGTCTGGCCCTTGTCCTGATTAGGGAATAGAAGAAAAAAAAAGAGAGACCCTACCAAAAAAAAAAAAAAAAAAAGAGACCCTACCAAAACAGGAGAAAAGCCAAAAGCAAAGATAAAACAGAAAGCAACAAAAAGGAAAAACATCACCATGAGAGAGAGAGAGAGAGAGAGAGAGAGAGAGAGAGAGAGAGAGAGAGAGAGAGAGAGAGAGAGAGAGAGAGAGAGAGATGAAATTGCTCAACTTTACCCCTTCATAATTGCAGTTTTTTCAGCTTCTTTTTTTTCCACAAAGTAAAATTTATAAATGAACCTTTAAAATACTATTGACAGCCTCCAAATATGTATTTTGGCTAATATGTATTTGTAGCATTCGAGTCGAGAAGCCTGTGCACTTCCATTCAATTTCAGTTGACATGAGCAAAACCGAAGCGTATTCTGCTAAGCAAATGTGTTCTGCTAGAGCCAGGAGAGGATCGCTTGTGGCTGTTATCACCAAGGAAGCATGCATATATAACTACTGCATATTGTTCCTCCACAATAATTTTATTTCAATCAAAAAACAACTGTATTAAACGACAAATATTTTTTTACAATTACCGTCTCTGCACCAGAAGGCTGTTCGCCTCCTTGCTGAGCTCCAAGAGGCAGCAAGTTTCGGAAGTAGTCCATCTTTGCTTTGCTGTCGTGTCTTCCGGAAGAAACGCATGCGCATCGACGTGGCCATATTCCCACAATACATCTGTACAAGAAGTGATTGTCTGCTTTCTAAAACTGCAACCGGCACATATTAACGTCTACTTTATTTTATTTTTCATTTGAACAGGTAATGTTCACTGTGGCTGCTTAGAATTACGTTTACTACGAAAAAATTTCGGTCAGGTTTTGGGGGCTAAATGGATATGGACACAAGAACTTTTTTTTCCATTCTGCACAAGGCACACAGCATGTTACATAGGCCCTTG
>CM060316.1:28473942-28488942 GCA_030674155.1 Stramonita haemastoma | reverse complement strand
TTTTTACAACAAACACCTTTTAGTTTTTAGGACAAACATCTTTTGTTTCTTATGACAATTGTTAGATCAAACCTACATTGTTTCATTTAAACTTGAGTCAGTGATTGTAACTAACTAGTTTTATTGTAATTCTGTAAATTCTGTCTTAAATAGCTTACACAGAACTTTTTTAAACTGAATCCTATCTTTTATTTTTAGGTGTATTTAAGTATAATCCATTTGTAATCCTAAAAAAAAAAGAAATAAATAATAAAGTCAGGTTGACAGTCATTGGAACTTGGTTGAACTTTTAAAATTGTAAAACACGCACATGATTGAACTACTATACAGAACAGTCTAATATTTCAGTAGACTTGCTAATATATATTCACAGATAGACAGACTTTCCTACAGTTTACCTGTCTGTTAAAAAGTAGAAAATCAAAAGAATGAAAAAATCTATGAAATGATCACCAAATGCAGTAATGCATCTAATAAGCCGAATCACACAGTTGGGTTTTGTTTTTTGTTTGCTGGGGGGGGGTTGTTTTTGTGTTTTTTTTGTTTGTTTTCTTTTTTTTTGCTTTACGTTTTTAAAAAATCAGCCTTGTGTCTATTTTCTTTGTTGAATGCTTAGACAGCAGCTATAACTCAGTTTGATTTGGGAAGATTTTGTAAATAATCTGTTTTTTATGTGTTTGTTTACATTTCACTAAGAAATATAGTATATCTATCATTCTCAAAGGAAACAGCACATACTTAAAGGAAAAAATCTTTAAGTTTTAACTGTAAAAATCGCAACACTCTTGTAGTTAGACCCTGTATAGAATCATATTTTCTGTTTTTAACTCTGAAATGCCTGCAGTATTTTGTTGTAGTTGTTATGTTTGGGTTCTTTTAGCTGTTCACATTATTTTAGCAATGACCATGTGACAGTATTGAAATGCATACGAAATGTGCGGTTATATATCAGGTTTTATTTGTATTACGTGTTATGTCAATGTTCCTGCAAAATATCCATCACCAGCAATCAGAAATCAAAGGGAAAAAGTGACAGGAGTTTAAAAGACCGAATCAGAAAATTTTGTGGTTTTAGAAAAATAGTATTCAACTGACTGCATCATATTGTAAATGGCACTGATTTGAATTCTATTGAAAAATACATGCTAAAACAGAAAAAAAAAAGAAACCAAATACATCTAATCAAAAGAAATCCATTTTCCAGTTATTGCCAAGATTTATTCATCCTTCACTGACTCATATTTTCTCTTCTTTTTTATATCCTAACAGAAAACCCCGAAGATGACAGTGGCAACAGCAGCAGCAGCCCTACTAGGCCTTGTGGTAAAGCTGCACTCCTTTCCAATGTTTGTTCTGTATCTCCTCATTGTGGCTGTCTCAGGGGTCTGGAAAAGCAAGGTGCCACCTGCCACAAGCCTCAGGCCTGTAAGTCATGTGTACTTGTTTCATGTCTGTTGTCTAAACGACTGTGTGGATGAAGTCATACCACATTGTTTAGGCTCATCGTAGGCTGTGGCACATGTGACGGAAACCCCCCCACCTGTGACTGTGTTTTAGGAAGAAGGAGTGAAAAGAGCAAAAGAAGTGGAAGAAACTGTGAAGAAGAGGATAGGCTTGATTGTTGCTGTTAACCAGAGTCACAGAGAACAGTCAGGGATGGTAGGAGCTTGTCAAGGCATTGTATGATGCACCTCTGATTTAACCATCAAGGGATGGATTGAAAGATTGATTGATATTGAAGAGATTCTGACTGTGAAAGAAGAAGAGGAAGGGAAATATATGATGTTAAGTCAAAGAAAAAGAACATGAGATGATATTTTGTGCATGCTGTGCTTCATGTCCATCAGACTGCAAATGATAGCATAACAGAGTTTGAATGGAGTATGCATGCATGCAGATGATGCACACACAGGAGTGCATATGTACACAAGTATGCATTCACTCACTCACTCACACACACACACACACACACACACACACACACACACACACACACACACACACACACACACACACACACACACACACACACACACACACACACAACACACATTTGCTCTGAATACTCTCTCTCTCTCTCTCTCTCTCTCTCTCTCTCTCTCTCTCTCTTTTCTCTCTCTCTCTCTTTCTCTCTCTCTCTCTCCTTTCTTCTTCCCTTCTCTTTTCCTTTTAGCATCTTCAATGAATCATTATGATTGTCATCAACAATAATGACAGCACTTCTTTCTTGCTCTTATTTTATTTCTTTGTTTCCTCTTTTGCTTCTGTTCTTTCTTCTCCCTTTGTTTCTGTCTTTCTTCTTCCTGTTGTCAGTTTCTCTCCTTTTGATATTCATATTTTCTTCTCTTTTTGAATTCTTTTTCAAACAAATTGTATGTGCTTACATGTTGGCTTTGTTGTTTTGTGGGGGGGGGGGGGGGGGGGGGGGGGGGTTAAGAGGTAGATGAAAAAATGCCATTGTGTTTAATCTATTACCCTCAGTAAATATAATTTTGTCATCGTTATCATTACTTTGTATTACGTTGTTTCGATATCTACACTAGTGAAACTCTTAGAGTCATAGAAAAATTAACTATCAAGTGAACAGCAGTGGGAAAAGAAAATTACTGTGTATGTATAATAACTTTTTCAGTAAGATCTTAATTGTGTATACCAACTTATCAGGAAAATAACATCAAAGAGATGTTTGCTTGTAGAAAATGAAATATTACGGCTGAATGTGTGTGTGTGTACGTGCGTGCATGCGTGCATGCATGCATGCATGTGTGTGTTATTGCAAATGTATTGTTCATTACTCTTTCCAATAAATTTTTTTCGTAGTTATGGTAAAAATAGTGACTCATAACAAAGCTACTGAAATTGTCATTTTGAAGCAGGAAAGTAGTTTTAGTTACATTTACTTTTTGTTTTTAATTTGAATTGTGTTCTTATCAAAAACACCTCTGAGGGAATAGACAATAAAGAAATGGGGAGATAAAGAACATGTTCCCATGATTTCAAGCTCTTTATTATTTCATTTGTAAAATTTGTTGTTGTATGTTAATACATTTTTTGTTGTTGTCATGGGGCATCATCTTAGATTTATCAGGAATTACATTTGTCATTTGTGGTAGGGTTTTAATTATACTCCCATCTGGCTGTTACAGTTTAATCAATTGATTTGCAATCATTATGTCTGCATTTTGTTTTGTTGTTTTCCCTCCATCAGTTAATTGTCAGTAGAAGGATTCTCTGTTTGCTTACTACTCAGCAGGATGTCATTTTTATGTGATGGTTTCAGGTGCTGATTGTTCACAACTTTGCCTGCTGCATGGCCAGCGTGTGTTCCCTGGGTGGTTTTGCATACTGTATATGGAAAAGTGGCTCCCTGTACAGTCGCCAGACAACCAGCACCTTAACAGCTTTCTTTACCCTCTATTGGCTGACTAAGGTATTGCGAGATATGTGCCCTCTTATTCATTAATGAATGGTTTACAGTTTGATCAATGTTTCATCTGGTTTTGTGTTATCAAACCATCTGTCTGTCTTTCCTTCTGTGTATGATGTACTTACATGTGTTTTTGTGTGTCTCTCTGGGTGTTTTGTTTCTATTGCTCTTATTTTTGTTTGCAGGAGCAGTTCACTTTTTTGTGACTATTTACAATGTGTACTTGAATTGTTCTTTGAATTAAAAGAAGAAGAAAAAGACAAGCATTTTCCTGTAGAATCTGTATAACCATTTTCAGTTTTAGAAGTTTATAAAATCATTTCCCATTGTATGCGTCATCAAAACTGAGTATACCTTGTTAATTGGAGTTTAGAATTTGAAAGCCTCCCTTTTTTATTTTTATTATGATTGATGGAGGTGATTATTACTTCCATGACATTGTATAGGTCTTTTTTGCATTATGACATCACTGTACTTCTGACTGTTTGGCCTTTCATGATATAACCAAGGTTTAGTGGGATTTTTTCTCCCTTGCTCCTCTGCTAGAACTCTTGAGGTTAATCAATAATGAGATTTTTGTATATGCAACCTTCCCTCCCCACTCCCACCCCCACCATTTAGGTAGCCACATTCTAACTTCAGGGATGGTGTCTTAACACAACACCTGTGTGCATGCGTTTTTCCCATCTGAAGGGCTTTGACATTCAGCTTGATTTGCTCATCAGACTGGGAAGAAAGCGCAAGGCTGGGATTTAAACCCAAAACCTCACAGTTTACTTTTTAGGCAGGTGAATATCTTAACCATCTGCCACTCCACTTTTGGTTTTACTGGGATGAAGATGATGTCAATGGTATAATAATCATTCAGATGAAACTACTGAGGCCCCATGTGCGAATGCTCACTGAACATCTTGCACACATGTTAAATTCCGTTCGCCTTTCAGAAGAGCTGGCCATTGTATGTCGGTAGGAGTGGATGACAAGAAAAAAAACCCAGCATGCACACAGGTGTTGTGTTTAAACACTATCCCTGAGGAATAATTGGGGAATTGGAGTCCCCAGGGCAGTTCAGGGCTTTATATGGCAATATTGTGGCGGCTCCTGCGATGGCACTGGAACCATGCATATCAGCGATTGCCTTTCCAATGGACCATTCCAGCAATGTGGAGAGGGGGGAGGGGGTCTGCAGCATGGGTAACAGCTTGCTTTCCATATTTACTTACCCAGGCTTTGCACTCTAGAGCTTAGAACACAACTCCATAGTCTTCTGAGACTGACAGATGCCTACTCTGATCATGAGATTATTTAAACCAGACCTAAAGCTATCTACCTCACACAAGTTGATCAGAAATGTGAGCAAGAGTGATTTCAAAGCTACATCATTTTTTCGTTTTTGCACCAGCAACTTCCATTGTGTGTGTGTGTGTGTGTGTGTGTGTGTGTGTGTGTGTGCGTGCGTGCGTGCGTGCGTGCGTGTGTGTGCATGCATACTTGCATGTGTATGTGTGTGTGTGTGTGTGTGTGCGTGCGTGCGTGCGTGCGTGTGTGTGTGTGTGTAACTCTGTGTGTGTGTGTGTGTGTACACAAACTCATTTTCCATAACCAGGCCATATTGGGTAGAATGTGTAGTAGTATCTGGTCTTTTCCTGCTCTTGTAACTCTGCAGGAGGCCTGCCTTCTGGCCTCAGCCAACACATTCCATCTTCAGGACAGCTCATTTTTAAAAAGTTCATGAGAAAAAAATGTCTTGATGTGCTTGAAAACAGTCAGGAGAATGGTCTGGATGAGCAGAAAATAAGCAGGTGTGAAAGGAAATAGAGAGGTAAGGGAAAAAGCAGAAACAACGAGAGTGATAGTAAAGGCAGAATTTTTAGAACATAATTTTCCTGAATGGGGGTGGGGGGTTGCTATTTATACTGAAAGAGCCCCTGGCATCTCCAGGGGGAGGGGGGGGGTAATTTTTTTTTTTTTTGGGGGGGGGGTTAAAAATTTGTTTGCTGGTTGCTGTAGTTCTTGATGAGACAAACTCTAGGATAGATACTCATACTCCTTTGAAACTGCTTCTCAGGTGGGGATGGGTTTTTTTTTTCTTACATTTATTCCTCTTTGTTTACTTACACAAGTGTTGTTTTAGAGTACAAATGAAACTTCTGTTGCCTTTGTAGTCATTTAAGTAACACAAATATCGTGCAAAAGGAGTATTTGTATATAATTATGTAACTGTAAAAGTAATAGAACTGTAATCTGTTATTCCTGCTGCTTTTTTCCCCCTGCGATACATAGTTGTTGTGTATTTTTCACTGACGGTGTTGACATATGACTGTGTCAGGTGGTGGAGCTTTTGGACACCGTCTTCATGATCCTGCGTCACAAAGTCAGGCAGATCTCCTTTCTGCATGTCTACCATCATTCCAGCATGCTCTTGCTGAGCGACCTGGGTGCTGCCTTCTACCCTTGGCCTGCCATTGCTGTCTTCCTGGCACTGAACTCCTTCGTGCATGTCGTCCTCTATTTTTACTATGCTCTCACCGCCCTCAACCCCGACAACCCACCGACTTGGAAGAAGCAGATGACGCAGATTCAGATTGCTCAGTTCTTTATAGGTTTTGTTGTTGCTGTTTATGGTTATTGGTATCACAACTATTGTGTGTACAGCATCTTGTATGGCATTACCATGACCTGGCTTTTCTCCAATTTCTATTACCATGCCTACGTTAAGAAGCGGCCCGTTAAAACAGACATGGTACAGAATGGAAAAATAGATTGACTGTTCAGCTTTTCATTAGGTTGATTGTTCAGTTGGTTGATTGTTCAGCTTTTCATTTGGTTGATTGTTCAGTTGGCTGATTGTTCATCTTTTCATTTGGTTGATTGTTCAGCTTTTCATTTTTTTTTTTTATGTTGGGGAGTTACATCAGTCAGCTTTTTGATAATTTGGTGCAGGGGGAGGGGGGGTCCTTTTTTCCCCTTATTTTCTGCTGTTTCTTTAAAGAAAAAAAAAAGCTGTTTTAAGCAGCGGAACTTCTTTGGTTACCAAAAAAAAGTTAGCATATATACACATATATTTCCACTTTTTGCCAGTTGGTGAGCAATGCATCCACTTCTTGGGCCTGCATATCTCGTTTTTTGCCTGTTGTTACAGTTCTGCTTTTTCTTTTAGAGTTTTTACTTTATTTTTTATAAGAAATTAAGAATTAATTTGTCATGAGTTTTTACTTGAAAGTCACAACAAAAGTTTGATTATCACCGTTGTCTGTTGTACATGTTAGTTTTTAATTTGGCCTGATGCACATACACAGAGGACATTTCAGCAAATAGGTTTTTTGTGTACTAGTCACCTTGGTCCAGAGGTTTGCACAGTGGCATGTTAGTTTGGAGATTAGCAGTGAGTGGGATTCCCTGTGGAGGAGTATGACTGTGGTGCTGACCAGCTCCTTCTTGCCTGACTAGGTGTTTATAGGGTCCATAGGAAGGTACACACAGTCCTAAATCATCTAATTCATGGGTGTGTACCTTTGGGAATCATACTCAGATTACCTACCAGTGCAAGTGTGTGTGTCACAGGCCTGGCTGATCCTAGGAAATAGGAGAGAGAGAGACACACACACAAGTCATTATGTGTTGTTATCGTGTGTGTGTGTGTGTGTGTGTGTGTGTGTGTGTGTGTGTGTGTGTGGTGTGTGTGTGTGTGTATGTGTGTGTATGTGTGTGTTGTGTGTGTGCTGTTTCTGATGTTGATATTCTGAGTAACAGTGAAACTTGTGAGCGTAAATCAGCCTGTGTGATGTTGTAAGTGTAGTGTGTAGTTATTTTTTAAACCAACTCTTGTCTCCCTTTGATCCATAAATCTGCTCAATTCAGGCATGTGTCTCATTTTTAGTCCTGTCTGACTGATGATTTCCAGCTTGTGGAGTGATCATTCACAAGACTGATCTAAAGAAATCAAAAAAGATTTGATCTTTTCAACAATCAAATGAAACCAGTGTTTTGAAAAAAAAACCCACCATTTTATGGAAACTCACGATAATTTTTTTTTGGAATTATTGATCAAATGACCAAGATATCAAACTTTCCTCTATGTATTTGACTTCTTTAAAAATCAAATACCAAACAGAATTTTTAAAAAACACACTCACATTCATGTGCACACACATACACACACACACACACACACACACACACACACACACACACACACACACACACACTTGCACACACACATACACACACACGCACGCATGCACGAAAACATGCACGACACACACACACACACACACACACACACACACACACACACACACACAACACACACACACAGAAATATGTGTGAATGAGAAAGGGATTTAAGATTATTATTGTACTTAAAACTGAAATGGGATTTTCAGTCTTTTTGTTGGATTTTTTTCACTTCTTTTATTAACATGGTTATCTCCATCATAAAAAATTAGAAACAATTTTTTTCTTATATTTACCCATCTGAAAACAATTGCAAGCGATTCGATGGAAAGCTTGGTGGTTAGTGCATTGTACTTGCAATTCCACAGCCACAGATCAAGCCAAAGTTTAGGCCACCGCCATGATATCCATTCAAGGGGATTTTTCCCCTGGAGTTAACTTCACTACTGATTCCACTCCCCTGAAAGTCCTCTGGATGAGACTATAAACTGAGGCCCTATGTGCGGATATACGCAGAACATCTTGTGCACATGTTAAAACATGTTGTGCCTTTTGAAAGAATAGACCATTCATACTAATAAGAAGGGATGACCAAAAATATATGAAAACCCCCACATGCACACTGGTATTGTGTGTAGACATCATTCCCAAAGTCAGAATGCGGCTACCTTCATGGTGGCAAAAAGGATTGCATATGCAAAAATGTCACCATTGGTGAACCTCAGAACTAACTCTAGACGAGGTAGAAATTTAAAAAAAACAAACAAAACATTTTGTGGAAAATGTCTCAATTATCAGGGACCAAAGAGGCAGTGGCATACAACAATCATATTCGAAAGTTAACTGTCCTTGAGTCAGATGATTTTACTACTAAAATACAATATTGATATTCAGGGGGAAATTCAGGGGGAAAACATGTACTCCAGCACAAAAGTCTTTCTCTGGTTTATTAGAATACTCAGTGATATCAGTGGCTCTGTGTTGTTTTGAGTTGATGGTGCATAATTTTTTGGTTGTGGATATATTTTTTTAGGAGTGTTTTGAAAGTAATGTGCTCTGACAGTAGTCATAATATTTTTGTTTCTATTTGTTACATTTATCAGCTGTACACTATATTTATTTCAACTGTTGTCTGTGTAAGAGATGAGTGATGTGCACTCATTTTATTCATGCTGTGATGGTGTGTCTAGCTGTGTGAGATGTATAGATGTGAATATATATATATATATACTTCTGGGTAAATGGGCGTGTGACAGATTCCTGCTTGTGGACACCACGAATGTCAGATTAAATACTCTTTTTATTTCTGGAGTCATAAAAGCTGTATAACTGGTTGTTGGAAATTTTTATTCCTGTTTCTATCTTTATGTTAGAATTTTATTTTTTAAATCTGTGCCAGCAGAACCACATCCCCTATTTAACAGAAAAAAATAGCCATGCTTTCAAATGTCCATCCCCTGGGAAGGAAGGAAATTTTTCTTTGAATTCATTCATGTCTTTATTGTTGGGAGAGGGTGGTGGATCAGGATCTGAGAGCCTGTGTACACAGTCAGAGGAATTCAACAGGTTGATATGTTGGTGATCTGCATCAGCCATCACTGCAGCCAGTGATGCCAAGGGATGAGATGAATGTGTTGCCAGGCCGTCTGTCATTGATTAAGAAATGCACAACGTGAAGACACAGGTGCCTCTACCATCCTATGTCCAAAGATTCATGGTGAAATGTTTTGCTATAATGACTGTCCAGTGATGTCCAGGGTAAGAGGAAAAGAAAATAGTCTGTGCTCACAGAAGGGAACATCTCTTCCCTTTATTGATAAGACTATCTGTGTGCCACAGGAAAATTACATATATCTGCTAATGTGCAGAAAGTCACAGAAAGAAAAGCATATGGGGTGTATTGTTTTTTCGTTTTTTGTTGATGTTTTTTTTTGGGGGGTGTATTGTTTGTGGAATGATTTTATTTTGGTGCTGCATTTATTTGTTAGAAACAATTCAAAGAAATGCCACAGGCTCAAACTGAGCCATTTGCAAAATGTGATTAAGGTTTGTGTTCGATGTCTCACTGATAGATTTAGCCACAAAGATTGTTCCTTTGCGACATTCTTCATTGGATTTAATATCATTATTTCCATTTATTCACAATGATTATGGAAAACAGCATTGAAAAAATATCACTCATATTGACAAAGCTGATTACAATGATTAGAAGGAAATCATCATATTAAAACAGATAAGTAATTTGTGTTATATTAATGAATGAAAAAATATGAATGTTGATACATATGCAGATGAAGCGTTGTTTGTGAACCACAGCTGACTGCTATGTATTTTAGGTAATATTCATGAGAGAAAGAATATTTTGCATGTATCTTTTCAATATTCACACATGTCAGTTTCACATTTTGTAACTTTTTTTATAACATGAATCTCAGTTATCAATGTACTCAATTTATCCAGGTTTTATCTTTTTACAAGGTCAATATCTATTATTAAAGTGTTCAGTTCATTCCGTACTTACAGAGAAATTGGAGTGAATACTTGTATTTAAACAGCATTGTGTGTTTTTCATTACATGAAAGAGATTGATAGTTTGAATCGATTTTTGTCCATAATCTTTTCAGTGCCCATATCTTATTTTGGTATCTTTTTATTTGTCTTTTCACAAGATAATTTTTGTCACCAAAATATTATTTTTTCTGTATTTATAGAATGGAAGTGTTCACTTGTGTCACAGCAGCATTATGTGTTTCCCGTGACTATCCATACCACTACCTGCATTACTGTCTGTGTTGTTTAATGTTGCAGACGAGAAGACACCAAAGGTGTACAAATGATACTACATATTCTGCACAGTGCTGCCTCGAGAATCTTTTTCCATCTTTCTATGTTTGTTCTCAGGATGGTGTCTTGATCCTGTTCCGTATGTTTATTTTATTGTAAATGGGTCTTATATCTTCACATATCAAATCTTTTTCTTCTTTTATACCATTGCTCTAGTATTGACACCACCTCAGTAAAGTGAAATGTCTGTAAACTGTAGTACATTGTAGCTGCATTCTACTCAGGTGTGCATTTGTGTGTTTGCAGAATTGTGTTCTTATGTCATCTTGAGATACTCGTTGTGGATTGAGAAATTCAAGGGTAAAAAATGTGTATGGATTCTGGATTGTAAACTCTAAAAGGGGGGGGGGGGATGCATGGTTTCTGTATTATTCAGGTAAGTACAAGGATTGTGTATTCAGATAAATTCAAGGGCTCTGTATTCAGGTAAATGCAATGATTCTGTATTCAGGTAAATGCAATGATTCTGTATTCAGGCAAATGCAATGATTCTGTATTTAGGTAAATGCATTGATTCTGTATTCAGGTAAGTACAAGGATTTTGTATTCAGGTAAATGCAAAGATTGTGTATTCAGGTAAATGCATTTATTCTGTATTCAGGTAAGTACAAGGATTCTGTATTCGGGTAAATGCATTGATTCTGTATTCAGGTAAGAGCAAAGATTTTGTATTCAGATAAGAGCATGCATTCTGTGTTCAGGTAAATTCATGCATTCTGTATCGAGGTAAAAGAAAATGTGACAAATGTACATCAAGTAGAGTGACATTGTACACTGCCTTTCGTGGGGTATGGACTCTCTCTGTCTCTGTCTCTATCTCTGTCTTTGTCTCTCTCTCTGTCTGTCTCTGTCTCTGTCTCTCTCTGTCTCTCTCTCTTTCTTTTAGGCAAGCATGATAGATGAAGATTTATTATCTGGAAGTTTTTTTTAGGTCTGTTGTCTGAATCTCAGTGGTGCTGGATGTATTCAAGGTAGAAGATGTTTTTTGGGTTGTTCAAGGCAGAGGTTTTTATTTTTATTTTTTTATAATCTCCCAGTTTAGTAGAAGTGCAGACCTACTGCTGTGTCTTGCACATCCTTTGTGTAGCTGCATTTGTATACAGAAGACCAACAAGGCAAGTCAGAAATCTCATCATGTGTAATCAGTATTTTGCTGGGTAATCAAGAATAAGAACATAGTCAGCATGTACATTTTTTGAAAAAGGTATACAGGTGTGAACAATGGCAGGACAAGATAACTGTCTTGTTCCTATGGAAAGTGCAGTATGTACAAATGTGATTTTTGTTCGTGTTTACCATGGACAGTATAACAGAGTGATCATACATCGAACTCCCCCCTCTCCCGCCCCCCTTCCCTGAAACTTTTTCAGGTTGCAAAAGTTTAGTCGGAACTGAAAGGAACACGGTAATATTGAGGCAATGACAGTTCTGCAGATAAACATGAAAGCAAGGGCATGAGGGGTACAGGCACAAAGCCATCACTCAGGCCAGCTGTGATTGGATAAGTGAGTGATTGGTGTATTTCACAGCAGTATCAAACAATGAGGTGTTGACATGCTGTCTGTAAGGGAGTGCAGTGGGGCTGACTCAGAAATGCTGGCACAGGAAGTGATTGCTATGGAAGAAGAAGCCAAAAAGAGATTATTTGTCTGTTGCTTGTCTGAAGCTTCTCATTGGGTTACTGAAAGGGCAAATCATGTAGACTGTTTGTAAATCTTTTTCTTTTTCATACATCCTCATCCATTTTTCTTCTCTCTGTCTCTTGTCTATAATTTTCCGTCTTCCAAATGTACTTTTCTGACTGTAGGGCAGTTGTTTTTTTAATGTGCTTTTCTTTGGTTTTCACTTTGTTTTGTTGTTTTATAAGTATGGTCACTTAAAAGTCATCATCCGTAATGGCACATAATTTTACAAAATTTGATATTTCACTTGAAAACCAATATCTATAATGGCACACGAGGGGGCATAACAAGGCACAAATTAAAATGCTTCATTCGGAAGCCAATATCCAAAATGGCCCATGAGATGGCACAAAATGGCCCAAAATTTGATACTTGACTTGAAAAGCCAGTGTCTATAATTGCATATGTAAACACAAAATTGACACATGAGTAAGGCTAAGACAGAATTCTGGTCAGATTTGTCTCTGTTTTCAAACTGTTAGTGAGTGTAGAATGTTCCATGTACATAATGAAATGCCTACAAATGTATAGAAAGGAAGTAAGAGAGAGAGAAGTAATGGTAGAGGTGAACAGTATGAAAACGACTTTGAAGAAGCTTAATCAGCACCGCTGAACATTCGTCAAATTGTGGTCTTGGTGCTAGTGTTTAAGATGAGATGATAAACAGAGGCCCCATATGTGACATGCATTCCATACATGTTAAAGCACCCATGGCAACAAGAGAGTTGTTCGGGCAAAATTCTGTAGAAAGAAAAGCCAAATAAAAATAATGGGTGGCACTACGCCTGTGTTCTCCCTGGGAAGAGGGGCCGTAATTTCAGGTGGAGAAATCTGCTGTGACTGAAAGTGATGTTTAACTCAGTTGTAAGGACCAATACTTTATTTTATTTCTTTTTTTTTGTTTGTTTACCACTGTAAGTCACGGCAGATTTTTCTGCATGAATTTTGGGCTGCTTAACTCAGGGAGAGTGCGTTGCCACAAGAGCAGCACCACCCTTTTATTTTTTTCTTTTCCTGTGTGCAACTGTCTCTGTTTCCCTACAGAGTGGCTTTTTTCTACAGAATTTTGCCAGGGACAACTCTCTTGTTGCCATGGTTTCTTTTTACATGTGTTAAATGATTAAGCATAACACACAGGACCTCGATTTATAGTCTCATCCAAAAGACTAGCACGCAGACCACCACTCATGGTCTAATGGGTGAGGGGAAAGTTTCAAGCCCAAACGGGGATCGAACCACCACACACTTCTGACCTGGACTTTTCACTTTCTAGGCAGGGGCATTACGTGTAGACCACCAATCCACTATATTCAAGTGTCTTGTTTTTGTTCAAGAGAACCCATTCCTGTAACTTCCTGTAACCTTATCCTGGATCTGGTTTTGCATGTATGTTGTCTGCAGTTCATGGTGTGCTGCATACAGCAGTTCACTTCAGTGTAACCAGCTCTTCTTCATTCCATTTGTGTCTTTTCAGCTGTGGTGTGGGATCATTCTCATAATGAGGAGAGATGAAATACATAGTGTGTATAGGAAGAAAGATCAAAGGTACTGGTTATCATTCTATCTACAGCCATGTTTTGCAAGACTGGAACAGTTTCTCTTCTTGTTTTTGTTATTTCAAATTTGGCAGAATTTTTGAAATAATGATAGATCAGCAGTAGTTCAGAGGGATAATGATTTAGTATATTTGTCAGGTTTATGCCGATTTCTGACAACGGATCGGAAATAATCCAGTTGAAAGAAAAATAAAGGAACAGTGTCAAAAAGAGATCCCAAACAAATGTTGACATTCAAGTGCAAATGTACCCAACATATTTAATGTTCAATTGTCAAGTCGATGATCAAGTGCTCAGGGAAGCAAAAAGTTGTGTGGAAAATCTTAGTTGTTCTTCCAGCATGGCAGCCTTCACAGTCATCATCTCACCTGTGCTTACAGGCAGTGGAAATTTGTGCTTGCATCTTCTTTCATTCTGTGAGTGGTGGCCAAGTCTTGTCATGTGCCTTGATGCCATCTCATAGTGAGTAGGCGCTGCAAAGTGTACCCATATCCTGATTTTCCTCTCAACATGGCAGCCTTGATCTTATCCCATGAGTATGCCCACACCACAGGTTCTTGATATATCGATAACTAGCTCTGTACTTTATTGATCGGAAAAAGGCTGAGAGCAGTATTCAGTTTTAGTTTTATATGAACCAAAGCAGAAAAAGCATAAAACATACCTATAAAGTTTACAACTGTAGGTCACACAGTTTAATCGGTAATGAAATGATTAAAAAAGGTGAGGTTGTTGTTTTGTTTGATCTTTTTGAACATAAATTGTATGGACTAATCAAGACACTGATGAAAAAAAAATGTAAAGGGCAATGAAGCAGACCTCCAACCCACAAAAAAGAAAAAAAAAAGAACTAAAGGAAATGGCACACCACCAACACACACACACACCACACACACACACACACACACCACACACACACACACACACACACACACACCACACACACACACACGCATGCACCACGCACGACGCACGCACACAACATGTATAAGTTGATATACCATAAAACTCAAAATTTATTCAGGTAGTAGTTGGCTTCTGTCAAGAATGTTTTAAAAGAGTTACAATGATCAAAAGTCAAATGGATTTATATGTTTTACGGTTTTACTGTCATCATGAAAACTGACATGTGATTATTACTACAGTGCTCTTTGAAAGTAAATGGCAAAAAAAAACCCTGTACCTCTGTTGTGACTGAAATGTTCATTTTCGTCATCTTTGATTCTAATAAAAAGAAAAGAAAATTATTGTGATATCTGTGTACATTTTGTAAAAGAATGATCCTGTGTACTCATTAATGTACACAAAGGCTTAC
>CM060316.1:28468942-28471442 GCA_030674155.1 Stramonita haemastoma | reverse complement strand
TCTCAACTCACTCATCTCAACTGGGAATTACTGTGAGATTGAAACTACACACTGCATGAGAAGCTTGCCTGTTTTATTCTTTTTCCATGCAGGCAGCCAAACTCCGACTTCAGAGGATGGTTAATTTTTCTCTTGTAATGGATAGTGCAGATTGTTATGCTATGAAATTGTCACGGCTGAAGACAGGCTCGACATAACAATTTGCAGCACAGCAGCATTTTGGTGTAGGCCTATTTCTTGGCTCTTAGCTGGCGTCAGTACCTGATCAGGCTTTTGACATGGACCAAAGCTGCGAATGAAAACTGGAAAAGCTTTACCTAAAGCCAGTCCAAAGTGCTTTGATACAGTGACTTCATAAACAGACAAGTAGCAACAATTCAAAAGCAAAACGACACCATTAATAATAATAAATAAGCATTTTTTTCAAAACTCACACACACACACCACACACACACACACACACACACACACACACAACAACACACACACACACACACACACACACCACACACACCACACACACACACACACACACACACTTTTCGTAAGAGTAGGCCATCATGTGCCGGTGGGAAGAGATGACATTCACAAAACTGCATATACACGGGGACTGGATGCAAAAAAGCATATGAATGCTTATTCCATTATCCTCGATATAAAAGAATATAGAATATTATTTTAAAAAAAAGATTAAACACACAACAAAACTACAGCATTCGCAACCGTGTAAGAATCAAATGAATAATAATACGTGATAGTAATAGTTAACTGAACAGGCAATCTGTAGGCCACTACTCACATAGGCATAGGCCTCCATTTAGGCCTAGGCCCTATAATTATGTATACAGTGCTTCCATGGATTACAGTCAGTTAGTTACACGCGTGCGTGCGTGCGTGCGTGCGTACACACACACACACACACACACACACACACACACACACACACACGCATGCACACACCACACGCCGCACACACCACACACTCACACACACACCACACACACACACACACACACACACACACACACACACACACACACACACACACACACACACAGAGTAGATTATTGTTTTCATTTCATAGCAATAAAGTTTTGAAATGTAATGCAGTCTTGTTTTTGAGAGACGTTGTTGATTGCAAAGCTGTCCAAGGGGGGACGGGATAGCCTAGTGGTCAGAACATTGCGCTCGCAATTTGACGACCCGGGTTCGATTCCCGTTCGAGGGGTTTTTCCCCTGGACTTAACATCAGTGCTGACTCTACTCTCCCCAAAAGTCCTTCCGATGAGACTAAAAACCGAGGCTCCATGTGCGAAAGCATGCAAAACATCTTGCGCACACGTTAAATCCTGTTCCGCTTTTCGAAAGAGCATGCCATCGTGTGCTGGTGGGAGCAGATGACAAAATTTACAAAACTGCATACAAACGGGGACTGGGAGTAAAAAAAAAAAAAAAAAAAGCACATGAGTGCTTATTCCATTATCCTCGAAATAAAAGAATAAAATGTAAATAAAATAAATAAAAATAGCACACACACACACACACACACACACACACACACACACACACACACACACACACACACACACACACACACACACACACACACACACACACACACACACACACGGATGTATGAGACAAACTTACTTCATATGATGTCACAAAATTCAGAGACAATATCAAACAACATGATGTACAAATTACAAAAATAGAGATTCTTTTAAGTCAACTTCTGTTGGGAACCATATGCTATGAAAAGCATGACTTGGAAGATTCATCATAATCTTTAATGACCCATCTATTTGTCCTGAGTTTATCACCACAATGGTAACCAGTTATCTCTCAAGTGGTTGTAGGTTGGTCAGTGTATTTCTTATCAGAGACTGGTCACATAACTAACAGCACAACGGCTATGCAATCAACAATGTCTCTCAAAAACAGTTACATTTTAAAAACTTTCTTGCTATGAAATGAAAATAATAATGGTACTACCCGTATTACCAGCCTTTTTTTCTAAATGATACATTTCTTTGGAGCCTGTGTTGGTCATACATAGTATGAGAGCACCTGACATTTTATCAACAACATAAGGTCACTGCTGGCAAGGTGAACCAAGTATCCTTACTTATCTCAGCTGGACGTGAGCAAGCCTAGGTCAGGTTCATAGGTCATCGTTTGACCAGTGCAGTGAACACTCTAAGATTGCCATCATCTTATGACAGCAGCTGTTATCGGTTGAGTAAGTCTCCATCGTCTTTGTCATTATGATACAGCACGGGGAAGATCGTCATTACTATAACCCAGTTCTTCGTTTAAACACTCCAAATGTTACGAGTAAAGTGTCTGTGTTATTATTATTATTATTATTATTATTATTATTATTATTATTATTATTATTATTATTATTATTATTATTATTATTATTATTATATTCACCCTGTCAAAATGTATAACCTCTATAAGTGGTGTGTGTGTGTGTGTGTGTGTGTGTGTGTGT
>CM060316.1:28448942-28466442 GCA_030674155.1 Stramonita haemastoma | reverse complement strand
TATTTGGTTTTTGTTTTTTCTTATATTGTGGGATCTGGATTTTTCTTCTCAGCTTTATTGTTAGAACTGTTTAACATAGATTAATCTTTTTTTGTTTGTTTGTTTTTGGGCCGCTTTTATACGTCAATTTTCTCGATTGATGGTTTTGTTGGGTTTTTTTGGTGAGGGCAGGATGAAAAAAAGTTGTGTAAACTAAATCTTTTACCCTAAAAAAGTATCATTTTGACTTGACTCGACTTGACTTGATTTCACTCCACACACACACACACACACACACACACACACACACACACACACACACCACACACACACACACACACACACACACACACACACACACACACACACAACACACAAAAGATGACAAATTTACAAAACTGCATGCACACGGGCACTGGATTTAAAAAAGTACATGAGTGCTTATTCCATTATTCTCGATATAAAAGAATAAATAAAAATAAATAAAATAAATAAATAAATAAATAGAAACACAGCACACACAACGCACACACCACACACACACCACACACACGCACCACACACACACCACACACACACACACACACACACACACACACACACACACACACACACACACACACACACACAACACACACACGAGGTAATCAGTAAGGGCCGGTCCTACTCTCCTACCTCTCCACCCCACCCTCTACTCTGGCAGCCTCCTCCTTCCCTTTCTCCCCCACCCCCACCCCCTCGCCCCAAGACACACACCGCCACACCTCCAAGCTTCTGCTAACCCATTGCTCACAGTGAATAATGTTAACAGTAGCTGAACAATCAGTGGAGATCCCAGAGGCTGCTTACTTACTATTGATACCAGACCACGCCAACTGACCTTGGCGAGGAAGAGGTCATGGCGAAATATTCGGGCCACAGAATGTGCTAAGACTAACTGACCTCAAGCCAGAGGTGAAAAGGCACGGAGGCCGGTCTGTACCGTACGTCCCATTATCTGTTGTGTCGTGAAGTTTTCGGTCAGTACAGGCAGCTGTGTGGAGTCGTTAATTGGTTACTATGTCCCTAACTGGATTAGGATGCTCCACTGCGCGAATCCAGTTAAAAAAAAGTAACTGGATTTTTTTAAAACTGGAAATTATTGATAAACTGCTTAGCATGTCGCTTTACATCAGCATCTTTAAAAAAAAGAAGAAAAAAAAAGAAAGACACAAGATGACAGTTAAAAGATGTTGATTCATAAAAAAAAATCCCTACTGTACGAATACGGCTACCTTAATGGTGGGTAAAAATGGTCGCATGCGCAAAAATCTCACCATTGGTGAATTTCAGAGCTCTAACTGAGGAACAGAAAACGAACATACAAAATAAAAACTCTGTCGAGACTGCGAACGCAAATCGAGCACTGGCTTACCAACTACAGCACGCAGCGTTCCACAGAAGTTTTCATAGGCTGTTTCCAGACTGGGAAAGAAGCTCTGCTCTTCGTAGTTAGAACCTATCCCCTTTACGACTAGGGCCACATAACGACACAGCAGCTATCACATTTACCTGACCCTCACGCTGAACACTATGGAGTATTTGCTGTGTGTAAAGACGTACGCACACATGAAACATCCATCCAAGTTTTTTGGCAGAGGAGTAGAACAAGCCACGACCAGTGGTATGGACGATACTACAAGCTAACATAGGGATTCGGAGAGGAAATGAGCGTCACCAACCCCTCCGGGGAAAAAACAAACAACAGCAAAAAGCAATATCAACAACAGCAACACGAACGAGAACAGCAGCAATATCGAGTGATGTTTACAATGAAAAAGAATAAATGATTTTCAAAATGAGTCAAAAGACTGATTTTAATAATGATTTATGACTCTCCACGCGATGCTCTTAGTAGGCCCATAGGTTAGTTGTTGTTGTTGCTGCTGCTGCTGCTGCTGTTGTTGTTGTGCGTTCCCTAGCTTAAAACCTTCGGGGTCACCCAGAACATACACTCTTACTCACTCATCCCACCTGGAAATCACTGTGAGACCGCACGCGCACACTGAATGAGAAGTTACTGTGTAAGACTGTTTTTCAAGTAGCTTTCCTCACCATTTTGGTAGGCATACTCTGACTTTGGGAATAGTTTGGGTTGTTGTTTTTTTAATATAAGAGTTTATATTGTAATGACAAGACCTTGTCGTGACTGGAGACACTCAACGCAATGTCGTCAGGCATACCAACATTTTAGTGTAGGCTTTCGCACATATTTGACACCAATAAATAACAATAGCTTTTAGCGTGGGCCAACCATAGGAACATCAACGTAGTAGTAATAGTAGTAGCAGCAGCAGCAGTAGCAGCAGCAGTAGCAGCAGCAGCAGCAGTAGTAGTAGTAGTAGTAGTAGCAGCAGTAGCAGCAGTAGTAGCAGCAGCAGCAGTAGCAGTAGTAGAAGTAGTAGTAGTAGTATCAGCAGCAGCAGTAGTAGCAGCAGCAGGAGCAGCAGCAGCAGCAGCAGTAGCAGCAGCAGCAGGAGCAGCAGGAGCAGCAGCAGCAGCAGTAGTAGTAGAAGTAGAAGTAGTAGCAGCAGCAGCAGCAGAAGTAGTAGAAGTAGTAGCAGCAGCAGTAGTAGCAGCAGCAGGAGCAGCAGCAGCAGCAGTAGTAGAAGAAGTAGTAGTAGGAGTATCAGCAGCAGCAGCAGTAGCAGCAGCAGCAGGAGCAGCAGCAGCAGCAGTAGTAAAAGTAGTAGTAGTAGAAGCAGCAGCAGCGGTAGTAGTAGTAGAAGTAGTAGTAGTAGCAGCAGGAGCAGTAGTAGAAGTAGTAGCAGCAGCAGTAGCAGCAGCAGTAGTAGCAGCAGCAGGAGCAGCAGCAGGAGCAGCAGTAGAAGTAGTAGCAGCAGCAGCAGCAGCAGTAGTAGTAGTAGTAGTAGTAGCAGCAGCAGGAGCAGCAGCAGTAGTAGTGGATGAAGAGTTTCAATTCAACACTTTTGAATGCTTGACCTTTTCTTGAAACCTTTAGATTTAAATTATTACGATGATGATAACTAAACACCTATGTGCTTTTTTATATTTCACATCTAGTCCCCATGTGAATGCTGTTTTGTAATTTTTTTTCATCAGTACTTAGAACTTAATGAGGCACTAGTTCTGAAGCACGCACTCCTGTGTAGGTATCAATACGTATACATGAAGCCTAAATCAATAATGATAATAATAATAGCAACGATAATAACAATAACAACAACAGTGATGAGACTATAAACCAAGGCCCCATGTGCGAACGCACGCAGAATATCTTGCGCACACTTTAAAAAACCGTTCCACCTTTTCCAAGAGCAGGCCATTGCGCACAGGTGTCGTGTTTAGACACCATCCCTGATGAAAAATCGGGGAGTTGGGAGTCCTCAGGGTGGTTCGGGGCTGTATATGGCAACGTTCTGGCGGCTCCTGCGACGGTACTGGAGCCATTCGTATTGGTCATTGCCTTTCCAATGGATCATTCCAGCGTCGTAGAAGGGGGGTTGGGGGGTCTGCTGCATGGGTAACACCTTGCACTCCATACTTACTTACCCAGGCCTTGCGCTCTAGAGCCTAGAGCGCAACTCCATAGTCTTCCGAGACTGATGGATGCCTGTCTGCGTACTTAAGATGATGATAATAGCAATAACAATGGTAATAATGACGATGATGACTATGCTGCCGCTGCTGCTGCTAATGATAATAATGCTTATGTCATAGATCCAGGTCTATTGTCAGTATTGCTATTGTCCTTATCATTGTAGTAGTTGCTGTAGTTGCTGTTCTTGTTAAGGTCGGTTGAGCATCTAAAATCAGTTCATCTACGAGCGCATCCCTTCTCGTCTTCACTACTCCCCCCCCCCCCCCTACCTTCCAGCCTCATTCACCGATGCCACGTCATTGAGTCCATCTCCCCCCCCCCCCCCCCCATCTTTTTTTTTTTACCCTCCTCTCTCTACCCACCCTTCTCAGCCATTCATTATCACACACACACACGCGCGCGCACGCGCGCACGCACGCACGTGCGGGCACGCACGCACATGCGCGCGCACACACACAGCAGCTCGACACCATACGCGTGGCGGAGGTGGGTGGGGGGAGAGAGAAGAGAGAGAGAGAGAGAGAGAGAGAGAGAGAGAGAGAGAGAGAGAGAGAGAGAGCGCAGATGATTGGCACGAAAGGGCAGGCGACGTCTGAAGACAATGAACACACACTTCCATTCATACTGATCGATACGAGCGCCAAGAGGTGCTATAGGCCTAATGCATCCGCCTCTGTCTTCTCCTATGTAAATTCTATTTTAACTACTTATTTGTTTGTTTGTTTGTGTTCCTGCTCATTTACTCATCAAGCTCCATGGTTTTCCCAGCTAATAATCGTTCTTCTTCTTCTTCTTCTTGATTTATTTGGCTTATTTTTCCCTGTGACCTTTACTCACTTGTTTATTTATCTATTTACTCATTTTATTCATTTACTCTTAGGATGCTATTTTCTGTTTGTTTTGCATTGTTTTGGGGCTATTTCATAATCTGTGACGTTCCTGTCCTGCTAGCTGTTTCCACATCGCTCATTTCAAGCTCTCCGTCCCAGCCATGCCAACATTTGTTTTGTCTCATACTCAAGGTTTAATGTTCATGTCCACAATGGAACGTAACAGTGTCGCGGGGCCACCAGCCAGAGGAGATCTGTACTGTTGATGGGTCACTTTGGTGATGTTCAGGAGCGCCTGTTCCCAGCTAACGCATACGCAGAATATTACCTACTAAGCCTCCATTGACGGCAATACCAGCTTAGTGGAGGAGTCAGACTAAATGAGACACCCACTTACCACAAAACGTCCTCCAACTACCTCTTCTCATGATCTTCCAACCTCGAAGGCTGAGGTTCCGGTTAAAGACCGTTCTGCATTTCTGGAAAGTATGCCATTCGTAACGTTAAGAACAGGTGACCAACCATATATATATATATATATATATATATATATATATATATATATATATATATATATATATATATATATATCACTGTATGTACAGAACATATTTCATCCCAACAATCAAAACCTGTCAACACAAAGGATGTCTTATGACACAAACGATCTCTCATAAAGATTTACACACCAAAAAGCAGTATGCTTTGACTGGTTATCTGGTTGATTTCCCATGGGCATTCAATGCCCTTTTTTGGCACTGACCAATGCCCAAGAACTCGGTCAGTGGACAGGTGTGTATGTATGTATATAGGCCTATGTATGTCGTGAGCGCGTTATCGACTGCTTTGCTGATGTGTTGATTAAGCTTTCTACCGTTGGGAGAACATGCCCAGAGGAGTGATTGTCCAATATCTGGTGTGTCTTACGTCCAGCTGATATCTTAACAGCCTCAACTGCTGATATGCTAGTAGCCGATTGATGAAAAGAAGGACGATATCAGCGGTCATGTGAGAGCACCTGTAGGCTACTTCTATCAATTAAAGTGCGTCATTTATGCACTGTAGTTGCTATAGACACCGTATCTCTAGCATGAACCTGACCGAGGACAAGTTATGGGCTGGAATGCCCCCTTGGGTTTTTCCGACCTTGGGGGTTCCCTTGAAGGTAATAAGTATCCTGCCTGGGTGGGGAAAGTTCATGCCGCTTACCTGTGCGTACGACTGCGCTCATTTAGGACTAAATGCCAGCAAAACAGAGAAGAAGAAGAAAAAAGAGGACTTAATGCCAGTATGTGTATGCACTCGTGTGCATGGATGGGCACTGATGGTGAGGAGGAAAAGGAAGAGAAAAGTGTGTGAATGTGTGTTGTGTGTGTGTGTGTGTGTGTGTGTGTGTGTGTGTGTGTGTGTGTGTGTGTGTGTGTGTTGCTGGATTTTAGAAGCGTGCATACATATGCTTGTCGACCTGTTTATCTGAGTACCTGTTTGAATATAAGCAAACGGCTGTTTCTTTAAAAGACCAACAGACCAAACAAATTTGAAAAAAAAAAAAAGAGCAACAGAAATGACTGAAAGAAAGCGGAAGATAGAAAAAGAGGAAAAACCCCTACCCTTCTGACTCTGACCTAGATCATGGTCCCAGCCTAATCAAACCGTGGTAGCAGTTACCTCTCTTCTGAGAAATGCAATATTACGCAATAATCATAGGGAAAAACAACCCGCTGGGATCCAGGCAGTACTAAACCGAACTGGAAAGAGCAACGCTCCCGTACCTTGATAAACAAACAGTTGAAAATTTAGGAGTAGAAAATCAAACTGCCAGATCAATATTATTGACAACAGCTAGAAAACTGATGTTACTAATGAGCTCCTATGCATAGAGTCAAGATACCAAAACTTCAATCGATTCATGGGTCTGGGGGCTATGATTTTTTTGGGTTCAAAATTATGGACACCTGGGCAAGACCTTTTTTTTTTGTCAGCTTGAAATATTTGATCAGTTTGTTATTTCTATACACGTGTGCGTTCGCTCTCAGAGGATATTAGTCCACCATCTAGCCTATAACTTCGAAAAGAACAAAGGAATGGATGTTAGGTGACATTCATCAGATGAAGTTCAATAGGACTGATTTTTAGTTGAGTGTATGACCTTTTAGTCAGCTCTAGAATCACCTGTCATTCATTCCCCTCGTGGCATCTGCAACACAGGCGTAACACTCTGGCCCCCTGAATTTATAACAAACACAGCCACGTGTAGATCTGAGTCAGACAGATAGGCAAACACACACACACACACACACACAACACATACACATACACGCGCGCGCGGGCGCGCGCGCACACACACACACATACACAATCACGCGAAGGGGGGGGGGGGAGGGGGGAGGAGGAAGGCAGGATTCTAAACATAAAAGGGAGATGGTGGAAAGTTAAGTGTAGTGGGAAGGAAGAGGGAAATCGAAGCAAAACATGAAATCCGCAATTTAATTTTAAAAACATAACAAGAGAAGCACTCTTGAAAGTGTTCCGATAATAACCTGCTTATCTAGGGTTTTGTTGTTGTTTCTTTCTTTCTTTCTTTTGCTATGCGTTGGGTAATCTATCTATCTATCTATCTATCTATCTATCTATCTATCTATCTATCTATCTATCTATCTATCTATCTATCTATCTATCTATCTATCTACCTATCTACCTATCTACCTATCTCTATCTATCTATCTACAAGACATACGTGTTACGCTGCAATGGATCCCTACCCATTGTGGCATACCTGGCAATGAGCAGGCTGATGAACTTGCAAAACAAGGGGCACAGAAAGAACAGTGTGAAAGCAGCCTCACCTTCCATGAAAAGAGGACAATCATCAAATCTATGGCCCGACCTAGATTAGAAAAGGACCACTACCACCACCTCAAAAGGGAAGAACAAGTCATAATTCTAAGACTCCCCAATGGCCACAACAGACTAAATCACCATGTGTACAAAGCTGAAACTTGTTCCTTTTCCCCTGTGTGCCTGTGGTAAAGAAAACCAGACAGGCGAGCACATCTTTCAGACATGTACGCTATTCAGCGACCTGAGGAAGAAAGTGTGGCCGACAGAGATAATCCTACAGACCAAGCTGTACAGCCCACGAGAGGAGCTGGAAAGGACATGCCGTTATTTTTTCCAGGCATATCTCATGGTGTAAAGCGAACGAAAGAAGATGAAGAAGATCTATCTATCTATACTATCTATCTATCTATCTATCTATCTATCTATCTATCTATCTAAACTATCTATCTATCTATCTGTCTGTCTGTATATATATATATATATATATATATATATATATATAAGAGAGAGAGAGAGAGAGAGAGAGAGGAGAGAGAGGAGAGAGAGAGAGAGAGAGAGAGAGAGAGAGAGAGAGAGAGAGAGAGAGAGAGAGCTATTCCGAATGATAGCTTTGTCCATCAGCTGGCATCTGACATTGTACTCGATCTTCCCCTGGCAGTTTCTTCTAGTTACAGGCAGAGACCTCGGAGTAAATCAAGTAAATTAATGCATATTGCATCGATTTCAAGTTTACCTCTTGTCGTTTGGGCCAATCAGTATGTTCGACTAAACACACAAACAGAACCAACTCCATTAAAAATACTGACTCACAAACCCATACCCATGCCCACCACCCCTTTACACACACGCACACGCGTGCAGTGCTTGATGTAGACGCACGTATGTATAAGCTACACCACACTCCCAATGATAGCCTACACCAGTAAGTTGCAGAGTTTGACTTAATTTGGATGCAGACATACTTTGAGCTTAATGCATGGGAAGATTATTAAGCTGTGCATATCCAGCCTCCCACCCCTACCCACCTCAAAATGTCAGTTTGTGCATCCTTCCAAATTCAAGAAGGCATAAATACTAGGATCCATAAGAAACACATTAATCACAGATATTTGAAGCAAAATCACAATAAATACAATTTAGAAGCCAGCCATTTATTGATCAGCAGATAAAAAACAAAAACAAAAAAAAACCACACAAAAACGTGAAGGGGGTAAAATGGACTGGTCATTAGATAGGCAGACACAAGATTGCAATAATTAGAACACGTTTTTCAAACAGGAAGTTTTTGTTGGCAAGTTACGTCCTTATAAGATTTCTTTTCTTGATTAAGAATTTCGTTACAAATTTGTCTTGGGTTGATTTTTCTTGATACAGGTGGTTGAAGAGAGAGAGAGAGAGAGAGAGAGAGAGAGAGAGAGAGAGAGAGAGAGTATAATTATGCTGGAGGAGAAACAAAAATATATATGGGGTAGGGGGGGAGGGGGGTGGGAATGTCGAGGCCAAAGTGTTACATCCAATCTATTGCTGGGCATCCCATACTGGGATTCAGAGTCCTCTGGCCAATATTCTAGTCAGAGGCGCAGGGAATAATTTTATTGTTCAGTTGATATTTAGTTTCTATCCACACCTTTTGGGAATAATTTTATTGTTCCGTTGATATTTAGTCTCTAACCCGACCTTTTGGGAATAATTTTATTGTTCAGTTGATATTTAGTCTCTAACGACACCTTTTGGGAATAATTTTATTCTTCAGTTGATATTTAGTCTGTGTGTGCTTTCGAATTTGCTAGAATTATTTATTGTCATTGGTTGTTTGTTGTGAGGGTCGAGTGCAAGCCCTTTGATTTGTTGTTACAAGATATAGGCTATATAAATTCCATGTATTATTATTATTATTATTATTATTAATTATTATTATTATTATTATTATTATTATTATTATTATTATTAACCACACCTTTTGGCCATAGGCTTTTCTGTCTGTCAGTAAGTGGTGCTGTTGTTTTTCTCTGATGTATATCTACCACTTGTACCAGGTCCTTTCTGTATTTGCTTACTTGACATGATGATATGGCGGGGACTGGATGTAAAAAGCACATGGCTGCTTATTCATTATCCTCAAATAAAAGAATTTGATTTGATTTTTTGTTCTGTATGCTGATTACAGTTTGCTTGACATGATTGTTTGCTCTGTATGCTGATTATAGTTTGCTTGACATGATTGTTTGCTCTGTATGCTGATTGATTTCCTTGCTTTCTGCATTAGGTGTCAGGGTTTCAGCTGACGTAATTCTTTGCTGGTCTAATCTGTTGTTGTAACAGCAGTTCATAATAACATACCACTTGCTTCATCCTACCATTGTCTTCTATATACTCTGCTCTCCTCTGTTTGTTTGTTGTTGTTGTTTTAAAACTGATTTTGCAGATAACATCTTCAGTACAGTATCAATGGTGCATGTTGTCACCTCAGCACTTCACCATTCCAACCAGTGATTCCATGGACTATATAGGCCCTACCTCATGGCTTAAAATCCCTATCATTTAGATTATTAAAAAAAAATAATAATAATAACAAACCATCCGTTTAGATTGTTGTCTCAGCACTGGCAAATCTGCGTGGAGCTGTAATCAATCCCATGCCACTTAAAAGGCAAAGAAGACTTTGTACTACTGCTGACAGGATCTCAGAGTTTCGGTGATGTTCTGCGTTTCTTTGTTATAGTTTTTAGCTATTGGTCCTCACACTAGACCTGAAGTTAGTTATGGAAGCAGACCACCTTTGAGTACCGTGACAACCCATGGTTTCTTAGAAATACACAAATCTCCTTTAGTAACAGTTGCCTAGTACAGTATTAGACTGTTCTCCTCCAGTTTTGAACATACATATCTAGCATAGGAGAGGAAGAGGATGCCAGATCGTAGGCTGTTCAAGAACTATTTTCGGTTCAATGGACATGACAGCCTGTGTCTGCTATAGGCTTGTTCATTCAAATCACACTAAGCCCCTGCTATTTTGGTTGTGTCATTTTGAAGAAGGAAAACCTAGATAAGGATGACAGTTAACAAACATGCTGCTTTATCAAGTGCCTATTATGACTCAGCTTCTTCCCTCCCTTACCTCTTCTTCCCCCTCCCTTCCCCACTACCTCTCCCGCCCCATTGCCCAGTTAACTCTCGACCTTTCCCCCTCCCTCTTTCTACCCCCCTAAACCATCCCACTCCCTCTTGTCATTATCATCATCAACCCCTTCTTTCCAATCAGCCAGTGCAGCGTGCTAGCTCCCCCCCCCCCCTCCTCCCCCCCCCCCCCCCCCCCCCCCCACACACACACACATGGAGGCTCAACTCACGCACTGCACGTACAAAACAGACAACAAGAGAGAAGATGGTCCTTCTTCAATATTGCATTGTCCACAGCTAGCTAGGCTGGCCTGTTGTGCTGGCCATGCCTTGTTCCATTCCTTCTCACGAAATCCCCGAAGCCATAGCCGTAGGCCATGCCAGACAACTGCAACGGCAGCTCTGGCAATGCATATATATTCACAGCAGCCCTGTCAATTAGCCTCGCCTACGGCGGACAGACGGACGGCCCAGGACGGCCTTGCTCTGTGCTCTGTGATGCCGGCTGCTGCCATTACTCACTCACTGACTGATCGGGCTGAGGCCGACTGCTGGACCCCAGCTGCAGAGCTATCGAACCATCTAGCCCCCGATAATAAAGTTTCCTTCATTCTGATTCCATCTTCGGCTTTTGCTTCTTTTCTTTTTTAGCATTAGAAAAAAACTTCATGCACAAGCCCAAACGCACGCACACACACACACACACACACACACACACACACACACGCGCACGCACACGCATGCACGCACGCACGCACACACGCGCGCGCTATCACTATTTAGTGGAAGGACGTTAAACTGTAAAACTGGTAGACACACACATTAAAAGATTTTCTGTTCTTTCCTATTTTGTATGATATTTACTTTTTATGCAAATATGTTGGGATAAAGACCACACACACACACACACACACACACACACACACACACACACACACACACACACACGCACGCACGCACACACTCGCATGCACGCACGCACGCGCGTACTGACACACATTGATACAGTCACATTGGCACACCATCTTCGGCATGGGAGAGAATTGTTATCTTTTAAGTCTTTCTGTGAAAAAAGGCAGGAGAATGGATGGAGCAAGAAGGCAGGAAAGGAAAGACAAGAAGGAGGTGACATGAAGAAAAGGAACAAGGCAGAAACAAGGAGGGATAGAAAACAGAGAAGTCCGAGCCCAGATTTTTTTTAGAAGGTGGGGATGCTATTTATACTGAAAGGCTCTCTGCCTCTCCATGGGGGAGTACTGTATTGTGTTTTTTTGTATAGGGGCCTAGCCTACCACTTAGATTTCTCTGCGTGAAATTTGGGGTGCTCTCTCTTGGGAGTGTTCGTTGTCTCAAGAGCAATGCCACCAATATATATATATATATATATATATATATATATATATATATATATATATATATTTTTTTTTTTTTTATTTTTTTTTTTTTTTTTTTTTTTACCTTGTCGGCATGTGTTCCTTTTCAGGGTGGCTTTTTTCCCTACGGAATTTTAGCGGGAACAACTTTCTTGTTACCATGGGACTTTTTTTTTTTTTTTACGTGTGCTGAATGCGTTTTGCACAGGAGACCAAGATTTATTGTCTCATCCAAAAGACTAGCACCCTGATCATCTCTGAAGATCTACTGGGTAGAAGAAAGTTTGGGCTCAAACAGAGATGGAACCCAACATCTCGCTTTTTGACCTCTAGACAATCGTCCATTCAGTGCACTGGTGAACTTCAGGATTCTTTGACTTGTTTGATCAGTGGTCTTCGGACAGGTCGACTATAGTGTAGCCTAGAAGGACAAGACCTATAATTATCATCATGGAAATACAGGCTACTCTGAATTTGATTGAGCTGGAAAGACGGATTCAATGGAGACTGACTGAATGGAGTATCCAGTTTGTCATTATTGTTTTATAGTTTGTTTTTGTCCTTTTAGTCCACTGTGGGCGCTTATGCACACCTCATCCCACCTCCCCTGCCAAATGTAGCCTTTTTTTTATATCAATCCTGACGTTTAGTAATTACTGAATCCGTGTTTTTTTCCGACTTGACTTAATTACCTGCCTGATTTAGTGCATGCTCAGCTTCTACTCTCATACTTTCGAATGTGGAGTTCAGTGTCATACATGATCTAGTGCAAAAAGAACTAACTACAAAAACTGAAGAAAAATGAATTACAAAACCAGGCCTAAGGAACAAAATTCTTCGAGCCAGGTCAAGCCAATCAGTTCTAATAATACACACGGTTGTTCCTAGATCGCGGCTGAAAGGGAGTAATACTGGCTGAAACTGGAAGGGCTAGCCTAGCCTGAAATTCTGTCAGTCGCCTGGATGCTGGCCTCCATGTAGGCCTATGTATACATCTAGATCCGATATTGCTTGATTACACGACGAACTCAACGGAGCGTGTATAGATTTCACAGACTGAACGTCTATGGGTGCATTCGTGGTGGGAAATGGAAGGAATAGACGCATGGCAAATTCTCTGAAGCCATCCAAATTGAATTTCTCAGTCCCTGAGATGGAAGAGATGTAGCAGAATCTGAGGGAAGGCAAAGCGTAAGCGGAGTTGAAAGGAGTGGGGAGGGAGGTGATAGGGGCAAGGTTCATGCATGGTTTATCATGAATGACTCATCCCATCATCACTGACTGAGCAGGACAGCACTGAAACCAGTTCCAGAGAAGGAAGAGAATGGGCAGGCCTAATGTCATTTTCGTCAGTACAAAGCCCCGGTCAGTTTCCTCGTTCAGTTTTTTTTTTCACTTTGCCATGCATTTGTGTTCCAAGCACAACCTGATAGAAGTATTACACTGCATATGGTGCATGTATTGATAAATCCTAATGTAAAGTCCACAATGGCCAGGGTTCGGTTTACATCAGCTGAATGCGTGAAGGAGGCCTACATCGAATTATGAGAGCTCACAGCCTAAGTAAACAAATCAAAAACCAAATCCAACAGCTCGAAAAACAAAGTCCAAGATTTTCCTCCACCATTTTTTTTTCCAGATAGTTGATACTCCCCTCCCCCATAACAAATGTTCTCAGTGGGGATGATGAAAGCCTTCTGTTTTTTGGTTGTTTGTTTGGGGTGGGTTTTTTGTTGTTGTCATTCAGGAAACTGCTAGAATGATTGAAAATTACCCATTCGTCTTGGAGTAACAACTTGAACTCATTCGGTACAGTACGTCTTCATTGACGTTGATGTTGCTGTCGGCGGTTGGATTGATAAGTTACATAGATTATTTCTGTCAGAGAAAGTTCAAAGTTATATAGTAAGTCAGCCCCAGTCTGTAATGCGGCATAACCGGAGGCAGTTGTTGATTGTAGTGTAGTCTTCGCGGAGATATTCACTTCTGACTTATGGACTGCAGTCGAAGGGCAACGAGATAGTGTAGGCCTACCCATCTCACACAGCCATCACTGGGTAGTATAGGCCTCGCCGCTGAGGCAGGGACCATAGATGGAAGCTGACTTAGCTAGCGGAAAAATATTGTACAGCGGCATTGAGGCCTGAGCTGAGCCGATTGGGTTGGTTGGTTCATTTGGCTATTGATTGGTGGGTTGGTCAGTCAGTTGTTTTGCTGATGTATTGGATTGGTTTTGCTATTTGTTGGTTTTGTTTTGGTTTGGTTTTGGTTGCCCCCCCCCCCCCCCCCCCTCTGGCAATCAGAAGTGAAATTCACCATCTTGTCAGTTGTGGTATGAAACTCAGCAAGCTCAGTTTTTTTTTCTTTTTCCAATTTTTTTTTTTTTTTTGGGGGGGGGGGGGGGGGGGGGGTACCGGAATTTCGGTCAAGAATACCACTATGGCATCAGACTGACTAACTTCTCAAAAAGCCTAAAATAGTATTTGTTGTTTTCTCGATTTTTTTAAGTTTCACAGCCGGGCCAGTTGTAGCCTATATAGAAAAAAATGTTTTAATTGCAGCTATCCAGCCTTCAGTGCCCAGAGTTCAAGCTCAAAGCCAGATTGCCAAAGTTTTTCACCAACATAGCAAGTTATTACTGAGGAAAAAGTAGTGAGGAAAGACAAGTGCAACATAGCAAGTAAATGATACAAAATTCGGTCAGAAAGAACAAACATGCGAACAAACCTGTCCCCCCTCCCTCCCTCACACCCCAAAGGAAAAAAAACCGTTCCCTGTCATTGCTCAACTATAGGAGGAAGAAACACAAATTCTAAAACAAACACTGAGGTCTGGCTTGCTCTGTCATGATACAAGTTAAAAAACCCGTTCCACCTTTCATTTCGTGCCGATAAGAACCATAACAACATTTAAAAAAAACCAACAAAAAAGCGGCGTGCACACAGGACACCATCCCTGAAGTCGGTATGCGGCTACCTAAATGGTAGAGAAGGGGGGAGGGGACAGGTGTCCCATACCCTAAATAACTCACCTTTAGTGAACCTGGGGGCTTTGGCCGAGGAACGAAAAAAAAAAAAAAAAGATCACCACACTAAAAATTGAATACAGTGGGCCTACACGTTAGTCTTACAGGGTTCAATATCATGCTAAGCATAAAATGTTCAAATGCATTTCACTGTGGTTTACAATCTTAACCCAAGGACTTGCAAAGTGATGTAGGCTATCAGAACTGACACAACTCCTGAGCATCATTTGATACAGGAGCAGTGGAAAGGGCCTCTTCTTCCAAGTGGTCTTGTGGCGGTCCAGCAACGGTCATCTCCCTGTAGGCTATACCGGTGGCTTCAGCCTAGTCTATAATTTATCGGATTCTGGAGTGGCTCAGTCCTGAATGGTGTGAGTAGGAAGAGCGGCGTGGTAGTAGCAGCACTAAATGACTGGAAACTAGGCCTAGCAACTGAGTTGGGTCACCTCGAGGGGAGCCGAAGCACACACCACACACTCGCGTGCACATACACACGCACACAAACACACACACACACACACACACACACACCTCTCTCTCTCTCTCTCTCTCTCTCTCTGGCTCACTCGCTCTAGAACGACAGGACACCCATTGACACCCCGAAGAGTGCATAATAGCCATAAACACACAGGAAATATTTTCGCCACTTGCTACCCAGTGACTGCATAATGTATAGATCGCACTCGCTAATAATTATATAACATGCATTATTCTGTGTCCACTCAAATCAGCAGCATTAATTTTGGGTGACGCCTCATACCAGCAATGCAGGCATGTCAAGGGTGGTGGTGGTGGGCTTCACTCAACTGCACTGATAACTGAACAGAGCGGTATAGCAGGAGAGCGCCTGCGTTGATCAAAGCACCAGCGTGGAGTTCTTTTGATGTGGTCATGTGCTGGGAGCACAGTAATGCTGGTTTTTGTTTTTGTTTTTTTGTTCTTTCAATGTCTCTTTTTCCGTTTCCTCTTTTACTTTCCCGGGCGGTAGCCTACTTTGCAAGGTGATCCTTGATAACCCTGATAAGGACGGGGACTAGATGTAAAAAAAAAAAAAGCAAAAAAAAAGGCACAGGAGTGCTTATTCATTATCCTCGAAATAAAAGAAATTTGACTTGACTTGATATAATAAGGAGTTAGACCTAACAACAGCATGAGATATATGTCACTTCAATTTTGATGCATTGGCTGTTGTAAGGGAGCCTTCATAGAGCGCAGTGGCTTGTGTGCTTTATATAATGTGTCACATCAGTCCTCAATTCTGACATGGTCCTTCCTGCCTTTCTTACAGACCATAGCATAGCGCCTATGACTTTGTTCAGAACGAAGTTTTGTCCACTGATCGTGATTTTGTTTGAAAGTGATTTTTTCTTCTTTAATCAACTTCGTCTTTTTCGACACTGACCCCTGGGCCTTCACCAAACTTTGCCTTGTGGTGTTTCATCCAAGTGCTTCAATGTGACCAAGTTGGCAAGCTCCTCATCCTTTCCAAAAAGCCTATCGATGTTAGTCTGCAAATTTAAAGATTTGCGACAAATCTCCCTCATAGTTTAATTGAACCGTTAAGGTCTTCAAGGATACCACTCATAAAATAGGCCTACTATTTTTTTTAAAAGTATGGCTGATACTGAACACGCAGCCTTGGTCTGCACCAGCAGCTTCCATAGTTATGTAACCGCTCCCTCCAGAACCTTGGACAAGAACTTTGCAGCTAGCATCTGTGTAAAATTGAAAAATTGGCAATCAGCTTCTAGCCCAAGTTGAAGGCTACCTCTGCTGTTAATTGTAACTGCCCTTTAGGGATGATCCAAGTGTTTTTGGCTTGACTTGACTTGACTTGTTGTCCACAACGCATCGTGCCACACAATGATCCATGATTTCTTGAAGTAAAAACAAAACAAACAAAAAACCGGCTGCTGTGAGCATTTCTTGCTCATAGCTTCCAGGATAAAACCCCACACCATAGCTGTTTTTCTGCTCCAGAACCCAATTTATTTTGTCCATAGGCCTATGCAATGATTTCTTCTGCCGGTCATTTTCGTCTGTTGCGATGTGGAATATTCAGCATCACTTTAAGTTCTAGCAAAGCTGATAGACTAGATCTGATCGTTCTGTTGCTCAGAAACTGAAGTTACCCCTGTGGCCATTCTCCTGTCTGCTAGATCTCCTTGCAGATACATAATAATAGGTAAACCACAGACTGAGTCAGTCACCTCAATTCTTGATGAGGTCTTCTGGAACATTGTCAGTATCAGCATATATTCAAACAGTTCACCGTTGGCTGTCCTCCTTTCTCTATTTCTGGTCCACTGACTGGAATGACCTCCCCCTTTCACTTCTCCCCAAAACTAAATTTTGTGACACTTTCATATCCAGCCTCAAGACAATTATTTCCAACCTAGGAGTTTTCCCCGCTGTTTCATCTCAAAATCTATCCCTGCATTCAACAGCCAAAATCCCCTTTACCCCGCCAGTATGTATTACTTTAAATTTTAAAAAATATTTTATTCTTTTATATCGAGGATAATGGGATAAGCATTCATGTGCTTTTTTTCACCCAGTCCCAGTGTGTATGCAGTTTTGTAAATCTTGTCATCTGTTCCCACCGGCACACAATGGCCTACTCTTACAAAAAGCGGAACAGGATTTAACTTGCGCTCTGTGTGTGTGTGTGTGTGTGTGTGTGTGTAAATTTGAATTTGTTAAAACTATTTGAGATTGGTTGAATGTGCAA
>CM060316.1:28438942-28446442 GCA_030674155.1 Stramonita haemastoma | reverse complement strand
ACACAAGACTTATGAACAAAACATTTGTGGTATCTCAAACAAAATCCATAAAAGCTGACTGAATGACTGGAGACTTAAAATTTCTCTAGCATGTGCTTCCATTCAAGTGACAAGATTGAGGCATAATAACAGCAAAAAAGAAAAATACCATAACAATCATGATAGACAAACATATTCATCAAACGCTTGGTGTGCAAATGACCAGATTATTTTTCACTTATCTTTTGAGCTTTACTCCTATCTTCTAATTCCATTGACTAGAAATATTCCCAAAAATATATTACCATATGTCTCCATGAAATGCTGTTATGCACAGGGTTTAAAAATCCACCAGAGTTTGAGCAAAGCAGCATTGCATTTTTGATCATACTGCTTCCCCCCCCCTTTTTCACTAAGACAAAGGAAATAAAGTCATGATGTTACCAAAAAAAAATCTCAGGAAAAACCAAAGCAAATGATATGAACATTTACAAGACACTGGGCCTGTGCAGGAGACCATTATAACAGTAAAAGATCAATCAGCTGATTTGATCAATGACTAAATAGCACTGATTCATTTGTTGATTGGGTCAATAATAAAAAGACCATTGATCAATAACCTGAGTGGATCCGAAATAAAATGACAGTGGTCAATCAGAAGATCGTCACATACTGGGAAAAATGACAATGTCCCATGAACTGACTTTGGTAAGCTATAACTGAATTAGACTCTAAACACAACAAAACTGCTGTATGCAATCAGTATTAGACTACTAAATGACATATCACATATATTCTGCATGGCACAACCAAATTGGTGACTGGATCAATGACAAAATTATAATGAATAATTACCTGATATGGTCATGATCTAATAGACATAGCCAATAAAATGAATCGGAATAGAGCGCTGACAGAGTGTATTTCTAAATGGCCATCCCATCACAGACTGATTTTATTCACCATGGCTCTGACAAATTTCCAAAAATGAAAACAAACAAAGAAGAACCATGCAAGGATCACATAAATGTCTTCTGAAACCAGCCACCATTTCCGAATCCCATAGAAGTTATAGGGATTTTTCGGACTCTGGCCGGCTTTTACCCAGAGTGAATGTGCTATGGGCTCAGTGGGAAGATTGGGACCACACAATCAAGCTTCATCCACTTTACGGATACAAGTTTGAGAGTGTTGCTCAAATTAGCTGACTAACACTGCAGGTGTCTGTATCTCTCGGGCCTGGTTGACGCATGGGTATATTATGATAGTAAGCGTAGAGTGCAACCCTGTCAAGCTGTCTCAAAGCAGATGCACTTCCACACCAGCATCATTATATCATCCTAATTATCACTGATTATCATGCAATAAAAAAAAAAAAAGCTTCCGATTCAGTGGTCCCAGTTGCTCTGATCTCATGGTGACCTCAGATTCGGTTTCCCCATACAATTCTGTTCATGTGGTGAGTTTGTGTCAGAGTCTTTGGGGTTGGAGGTTCGCAGGGGACGATCATTGGAGGGACGTTGTGGTGGTTGCCACCTCAAGTGGGCAACTCACGCAGTCTGGCTCGTGACTAAGGTAATACTGTCGTTAGTAGGGGGCTTAGTAGATGATGTCCTGTGTATGTAGCTCAGAACAGGCACCACTGAACACCACCAAAGTGACCCAGCAGAAGTGCAGGGCCCCTCTGGCTGGAGGCCTCACAGCGGCCTGATATTGATGGACTCCCTGTGGACTTCCAACCCCGAGGATGAGACACAACAAATCTGGGTATGGCTGTGGCGGGGAGATTGAAATGAGTGGTGTAAGAACAGCAGGACGGGGACGTCACACAAGATGAGACAGCCAAAATTTGTTTTAAATAGATATAAAAAAAATAAATGTCTTCATGATTTAGACATCTGTAACACCACAATCTACCCACAAGACATGCATATTTTTCTTTTAAAAAAAATCTACTTGCCTATGCACTATGCAGGTCCTTTCTAATTTTTTTTGCACTATGCAAGTCATAAATACTTTCAATCTTAAGTAAAAACCAAAACATACTTTCAATGTTGCCAAAGGAGAATAAATATATTTAAACATTTCTTTACAAGAATTGTAACCCCCCCCCCCCTTCAAAAGGTCTTATAAAATTTTTCTTTCAGAAAAGGTCATTCAAATACTAACAATACAGCTTTCAAACAATGTTCACAAAATCCAGTAGCTTGGGAAGCTTTGAATACCAAAGGTAAGACCTGAAAACATAAAAAAAATATTTAGAAGAAAAAAATATGTATGTCAGGGACCACTTTTGATAGAGGAACAGACAAAATAATGATATGTTTAAAATAAAGAGATTAGACTTGCTACATCATACTGCAGGTTCTTCTTATAAAGTCATTCTTCTTCAAAATTGCACCATGTAGAAGAACAATGAAATATCATGGAGAACAATCTAAAAAAAAACAAAAAACCCCATCATCATTAACCACAGAATTTATGAAAGGCAATAAGCATGAGCACATATGTAGGAATTCAGAGGAATCTGGAAGAAGACAAGGCTATCGTATAAAGTATAGACTACAAATGGGTATTCATCAAATTCCTTTTTTATTTTTGAAGTCATCATATATGTGTGTGATTAAATCGAAACCTACAAAAGCCTTGAATTAGGAAGCTACTAATCAAGACTTATAGGAGATACATAAAATAAGTAAACTGTAAAAATCAAATAACTTTTCATCTAGATGCTGTTTAAAAGATGGGTACTGTGAGTAAAAGGGACAATGCCATGGGCAGTTTCAAACCAAACTATTTTCAAATCTTAAAACAGGCCAGCTTCTAATCTCTTTTCCTATTGTAGACTATAGTTTTAATGAGAAGAGCTAGGATTCCACAAACTAAAAAATACGAACTTTTTCTAACATTTCCACTGAAATAAAACCAATATTGTGCACTTATAATTAAATCCAATAAAAATGCATGTTTTAACTCAAAATGGTCAAAAGAAAATGCAGCATCAAATTGACTGAACACATATATTGTTTTCCATTGCAAACAACCAGCTATGGGCATGCCCTAAAATAATCACACAAGTATTTGCCCTTCTGGTGTCTGTAAAAAATCACTGACAATACAGAGAAATAATCACCAAAGAAAGAATATCAATTACACAAACATGCGGGCAGTGGCAATTACTTAGAAATACAAATACAGAAAGATGGCTGCATTTAACGCAAATTGTAATAGACTATAAAAGCCAGTATAGCGTCATATAAACAAAGAAAACTTCATGACAGCCTGTCTTCACAAACTGATGACTGCCTTACAAAAGAGCAAATCAATACATTAACAGAAATAAATAAACTTACATATCATTTAGTAAAAACATCTGAACATTAGCTTTGGAATTCATTATGTATCTGTGTACATAAAACTCTGTTTGATAAAATTTAATGTCACCAACTCTGGAACACATAAATTTACACACGAAGTTCACCTCTATGGGCAAGTTTGCAATTACTGGTAAAGAAACAACTCTAAGTGAAAACTCAGTTCTTTGGTAGAACGTCATGGGGACTTGATCACTTAAGAGATGTATTTCTAGCCTAGTCTGGCAACATGGTAGCAGTTTACTGGAAGTACTACTTGGGTTAAAAATAACTGATATGATAACGGTCACATCAAACACCCTGGCTTTATTCGAACAATTTTATACACATACACACTGTGACCCTTTAAATCTGAATTTGATTTCACCACAGAACAGAATATTACTTAGTAACATTAGCTTCAAAACATTGTGTGAAATATCAAAAGAGGATTGGCATAAATATGTGAAGAAAATTTACCAGACTTGAGAGATTAATCCATACTTGAAAACAATGATCACATCACAATGTAGCCTACTTTTATATCAACAAACTATGTATTTCACACAATTTGTAATTACATTGTTGAAAATGGGTAGTCTCTGTGTGTGTGTGTGTGTGTGTGTGTGTGTGTGTGTGTGTGTGTGTGTGTGTGTGTGAGAGAGAGAGAGAGAGGGGAGAGGAGAGAGAGAGAGAGAGAGAGAGAGAGAGAGAGAGAGAGAGAGAGACAGAGACAGAGAGAGACAGAGAGAGACAGAGAGAGACAGAGAGACGGAGAGACAGAGAGACAGAGACAGAGAGACAGAGACAGACTCACAGAGGGTGTATGTGCAAGTGTATCATGCATATAAAAAGTGTGCTTGCAAGCATATCAAGATGGAGATCTATATGAATAAAACCTTTTTAAAAAAAATTATTGCTTCTGCCACTGGAATGAACTGAAGTTTTCTTGCAAGAATAGGAATATAGTAAAACAGAACACTGTGGTACCAATACAAATTCAAGATGCATTTCAATCATATCAACCATATACCTGTCATACTGATCAATCTATACACTAACCAAATAATCAGCATCTGACGGTTACGTTTTTCTGCTTTCACAACATGATAGAAAAAAAAGCCAACTTACGGCTACTGCCATCACAACAACTTTCCTTCAAAAACAAAATTTTATCACATGCATCACCTGGAACATGCAGTTGACAGATATGATGAGCTTCACATACATTCTTTCATGAAATCAGTATATACCATATAATTACTTCTGATACAATCCTCCTCCTATGCAAAGACTACAGGTTAACATCTGACCAAAAATAATATCTTATAACTGTAATTCTTGAATCACTTTTCTGTTTACAGGTAAAGTTTAATGGGCAACGTTTTGTGCATAAGGTTAGGTGGCATTCATTCATGAAAATTCAGACTCTGAAATAAAACCAAAAGCCACTGTGTTTAATATTATGCTAATTGTTCTCATGATTACCGACCATGACGACAAACAGTTGAATCATCTCCAATAGCAGCTCACATGATTTAACCCAGGTACATTCTCTCTGATTCTGTTTAAACTTTTTGCAATTGTGTTCCAAAATTATTTTATAAAGGCTAATTTTTTTTTTTAAATAACACATTGGTCATAAAAATCCATGAATGCTTTCTTGCAAAAAAAGAAAATAAGTTGAACAATAACAAGGTTTTATACATGTATATAGATATAATATATAAACTTGAAACTCCCAGAATTTTTTAAAAATCAATATCATGTTTAAGCATGACCCTAACTTATCCTCCTCTGTTCACTGGCCTCAAACTTGGGCTTGAACTAGTTGAAGGCCCTTAGTCTAAGCGGTAAGCATGATCAGTTGCTACAAAACCACCCGTCTTACTTTGACAGTCAATTCCTTGTCCAATTCAAAGTCATAAGTAACGATAAAAGGAAAAAGGATGACAAAATTGGAACTAAATGGCACACATTCTAAATTTACAATTGGATTTTAATGTTTCCCAATATCTGAATAAATCAAATGTCTCCATTATCATGCAAGTACAAAGTGCATAGTTCATGACATTACCTTAAATAAGTATCCCAAAAACTTTTTTAAAAGCAATTGAAATGCAATAACTCTCAGCATTACAACAGAAACATCACATCATCAGTGAATCAGGGCAAACTGATACAATATAACATAAAAAAAAATCAATAATTTTGAATAGTGCAATCTATAAATTGGGTAAGTAATTTTCTTCAGCATCTGTGACAGAACACGTTTTTTTCCATAGATATTTTACAGTTTAGTCAAAGCTTCATAATTCACAAAACAGCACACTAGTCTTCTTCTGACAACAATTTGAATAAAATTTGATGGATTATGAAGAAGACGTGTCTTTCACCTGTATACTTAAACCTAGAGCTATAAGGTCATTGTTTTGGGCGGTTTTTTTTTTTTCAAATGGCGTAGTAACCAATAAGTGCTGCATACTTGTTAAATCAAATGACAGGTTTTAAATAAGGCTTAGAAAAAAGATACCTGGCTACAGAAACATTATTCTGATAAAGTTGCTTAGCAAATCAAACAGCAAGATGCTTAAAACATTTGATAAGCCTGCCAAAATGTTAAAACAAAAAAAGCTATAATTTTCAAAACACTGAAAACTATTACTCTTCAACAACAATTTGTACTACAAGTATTTGGTTTCAATTATCCTTTGAAGATTCATCCAACAGGCTTACCCAAAGACTGTCTTTCTACAAACAGGTAAGGTAAAGTATAAAAATCATAAAAAAGCAAACACTGTCACAAGTGTCAGGGGCTGTCTCCAAAGCTTAAAAATATGCAAATCTGTCAACGCACAGTCTCCTAGTCCAACTGTCTTTTTCAACAGGTTTCACAATTGTTAAGCCCAAAACACTGGACTTTATGTCCAAAGGCTTGAAAGTATTCACCATTTGGGAGACTGTCCTATACAGATTTTTTTTCCACTTGTATAATTTTTTGTAAGTGGTTGACAAAATTACATTCTTTTGTTACTACATTACCTAATTGCTGTTTCTGGCATAAAAAAACAACAACAACCGAAATGCAACCTTAAATCTGCTCTGGAAATCTTCATCAAATCACTGAATAGACACTGTTTGTAATCCATAAAAAACCTATAAAAAAGCTTTTAAAAAAAAGAAGAAAAAAGCCACCACATAAACATTACTCAAATACAGAAACAAGGCAGATGAACAAGATGATTCTGAACTCTTCCTAGGAAAAATTTCAAATAAATTTTTTACAAAAGATCATTTATTACTTTACATTTACACACCACAGTTACACTATGTACAGTCATCCATCTATCGTCTCTGACAACTTTTCTTAAATGAAGAGGAAATTCCTTCAGTGAAGACTTATGGACATATATCTATTTCCAAAATTAAAGAACTTTCTCTTTGTTTTAAATGTTCTTTAAGAAACAAATAGCAGTAAAATGAATAGCCTGGCTACGATGAAGGAACACAATATAATCCTAGCCCAGCATTCCCTTTAAATACAGAAATGCATACTATTCTAGCCAGCTTTAGTGATGAATTGATGTAGATTTTATATGAAATGTTTTCATTTTGATTTTTCTTTCTAAAATGTCCAATCAAGCTTGCTTTTTGATGTCTGGTTTCCGTGGTAATTCTCCCTTTGGCTTTTCAATGATGTAAGTTGTGTAAAAGAAATGGGCAAACAGTATGAAGTAGCTGAAGTACATCATTGAGGAATAACGCAGGTTCTCGGATGATTGCTGACAGAACTCGCCACGACCCTTTATTTGATAAATCATTACATTGATGCTGATACCAATGACCATCTGTGTGATCTGCAAGCTTGTGATGACGATGCTGATCCATTTTGGAATGTTGAATCGGAGAGCTCTCAGGGCATAGTATGAATACATCACTGAATGAACAATGTAGTTCATTACCATGAACCAACGTCCTGGTGCTGTGTGCTCCGGGTAGCTGTACCAAACGTATATCAGGACAGTGATGTGGTGATACCAATGCAAAAAGATAAGCGGTTGCTTACGCAAAATGATGAAAATTGTGTCTCCAAGTTCGTATACTTTCGAAACAGTGAACATGAAAGACCAGAAGCCTGTGACACCCTTGAAATACGTAGGTACACATA
>CM060316.1:28416442-28436442 GCA_030674155.1 Stramonita haemastoma | reverse complement strand
ATCTCAGGTCACATAGTGTTACTCTTAAGTCTTACTACACCTGGAAAAAACATCAGTCACTTTTAGAAGAAAATTTTTGGTAGAATATTGTAATTTACAGCAGCTAGTTTAAACCTGGGGACAGGATAGCTCAGTGGTCAGAGCGCTTGCTTCCCCTCAGCCAAAGTTAAGCAGCGTCGAGCATGGTTGCCATTTGGATGGGTGAGTGACTGTTTGCGTGCCTTGGCTACAGTACAGTTCACCCAGCTGTAAATACTAAATGAGTACCTGCCCTCTTTAGGGTCAGGGAGGGTAAAGCAGCGAGGGAGAGATGGGCACCTCCCTCAACATGCTAGCCCCTAGAGAAGCTGAGGTCTCTGGCGCCTCGCTCCCCTATGACCACACAGGTTATGGGACACCTTTACCTTTACCTTAGTTTAAACCAGTGACTGTTAAAGTTCTTATGCTCTTTCAAAAAGAACCACAAACTTGATATGCAGAATGTGTGCGGACAGAGAGAAGGGAGGGGAATTAACTGGTTTTGACTGACACCTTGCTTTATTTAGGGCCCTCAATGAGGAGGTCAGTGAGCCACTAGAACAGTGGTCTGTAAATTTATTGAAGGTCTGAAATGAATAGGGGTACCTGTAAGCTTTGTTAAATTAAAATTTAACTCTCTCTCTCTCTCTCTCTCTCTCTCTCTCTCTCTCTCTCTCTCTCTCTCTCTCTCTCTCTCTCTCTCTCTCTCCTCTCTCTCTCTCCTCTCTCTCTCTCACTCACTCACTCACTCACAGATACGCATGCAGATACACACACATGTCTCTTTCAGTCTAGTAATTTAATGTACATACAAGTTTGTGCACACATGCATGCATATTGTACTGTGTTATGTTATTGTAATTGATATATATATATATACATATATATTATAGTTGCACAGTTTTAATCTGAGTATTAATCACAAGATAACAGCCTGGGTATGGCCACTATGAACAGCAGAGATAAGAAACAATATAAGTGGATTAGATCCCGTGTTATGTGGTGTCCTGCTACTGACTTCCTCTTGGAGGACCTAAAATGAAGTTATGCAGCTTCAAATCTGTTGAAAGGTGCAGTTTAAAGACCAATAAACGGCAAACCCATGTATATAATTTTTCATGTAATTATATATATATATTCAAAAGGTAGTGATCATCTTTATTTCACTCCTTTGGCACAAACTGAGAAATGCGCTGAAAAGGACACTTTAGATAAAGTTTATTGCTAGTCAATGGAACCATGAGGTAAATACATATTTATAAACATAATTTATAGGAATATTGTTTTGTTTTGTTCTTTTTTATCATACATCTTAAACTTGATATTGTTTAATCATAAAAGTGATAGTTGCTTTATTTTTTTTAATTAAAATTTAAAATGCAACAACATAAAACTCCACATTTTATGTTTTTGACAGTGTGTTTTTTGGAATCTTTCACCATGCTTGTATGTCAGATGATGGGTTGGACAGAAAAAGATTCAGTCATTCAGATAAATAAAATTGTTATGATATAAAGGATGCAGAAATGATTATATGATTGAAACTTTGCACAAATTGAGAAAGAGGGTGCAGATGAGCGTTTCATAATCATATTATTTCAGACTTTACCAAAAAAAATCATGACAGCATATTCTCAGAAGCAGTGGAAAACAAGTGGTATGTGGTTTATATTTTGTGATTCTGATTTGTAAATTTCAGGTAGAGAGCATAATGGATTTGTTTCGACTGATCGTGTCCATTGGACTGACCATCCTGTTGGTGATTGGGTCATGCTACTCATCAGAAGATCTGGAAAGTAAAGAAGACTCTGTGGGCGAGCTCAACAGTCTGGATCCACCACAGCCTGTAAAAGCTGAACAACTTCAAGATGCTGCTGAAGATAGCCATGTAAGAAAAGTACACAAAGTCTGAATACAAAATCTTTGCTTTTAACCAGCGCACCACACACACACACACACACACACACACACACACACACACACACACACACACACACACAGTCACACCACAACACACACACACACACACCCAACAACACACACACACACACACACACACACACACAACACACACCACACACAGTCACACACACACAACACACACACACACACACACAGTCACACACACACCACACACACACACACACCACACACACACACACACACACACACAACACACACACACACACACACACACACAACACACACAACCACACACACACACACACACACACACACACACACACACACACACAACACACACATATTATTCAATTCACTGTTATGGAGTAATGGATAATTTGACTCTTTGTACTCTGGAAGAAAGAGTCTAGCAGTACATGTACACTAAGTTTTATCTTTAGCTACAGCCACATGATACAGTGCATAGTGAATGATGTTTTCACAGATGTGAAGTGAATTTAGTTGGGGCATTGCTCTGTAAACATTTCAAATGCATGATTTTCCATCCATCAGAAACACTTGGCAGATTTCAGTGTTCCAGAGTCGGGATTGCAGGTGATTTTGGTTGGGCATTCCCCAGCTTTACACTTTGACGGTTATCTAGAATACACACTCCAATCATCGCACCTAGGAATCACTGTGAGAGTGTAAGAGCAGACTGGGTGAAAAGTCTGTGTGTCTGGCTGTTTTCAACTACCATGCCATACAGCAGCCACACTTTGTTGAAGTTGGACTTCAGAGGGTTTTTTCTCCTTCCATGGAGAGTGCAGGTTGGTATGGTAAGAGCTTGTCATGACTGAAGACAAGCACATTTCAAAGCAAAACAGTTTATCACTGTAGGCCTTGGAATTGTGCTTATATCAGTATCTGACCAAGCTTTTGGCGTGGGTAAAATAAATGTTGTCTTTTGGGCAACTTAAGGCTGCTTTAATAATGTGAAGTTTAAACTTAATTTTTTTTTTTTTTTTGGTAATCAAAAATATGTTTTGCTACATATCATAATTGTGCTCTGAGGTAAGCTTGTTCTGTGAAAGTTTTACTTGAATTTGCATTTTGATTAATCCAAAGAGAACACACACACACACACACACACACACACACACACACACACACACACACACACACACACACACACACACACTTTTCTCTGAGCAGTTTATGTTTTCCCCTTTGCTCACCAGAATTTTGAGGACACAAGCTCTAAAGCAGCACCTGACCTGCAGGGAGAACTGAGGAGCCAAGAGGAAGATTCTGCCACAGCAGAGGTGCACCCTGAAGACCACCAAGTGGAGAGCAAATCATTAAGAAATGACTTTGAGGGTTCCACAGACAGTCAAGGCAGTAAAGAAACAAGGCAGTCAGCAAGCTGGTGCTCCAGGCATTCGGATCTGTGGACACAGATGATGAAGAAGGCACAGAGAGCCAAAGTGACGCGAAAGAGGAGATATGGACAGAGCAGACAGAAGATGGAACAGAGCAGAAGCGGTCCAGTGGACGGCGGTTTTTCTCGCTGATGAACTTGATCAAGTTCCTGTTGAACCCTGTGATTGAGGAGTTTCAGGAGATGGAGAAGTCTTCCACTGGGCAAGAAGCTGCTGCTGCTGCTGCTGCTGCCGCTGCCGCCACCACCGACTCCAACAACCACAGTGAAGTTGCCGGTGTATCTACAGGTCACTTTTTTTTTTCTTTTTCATTATGTTACCTTCTCTGTCATTGTAAATGCAATGTGTATATATATATATATATATATATATATATATATATATATATATATATATGTATATGTACACACACACACACACACACACACACACACACACACACACACACACACACACACACACACACATTTGTGAGCACCTAGACATGCCCATACACATACATGCTTGCAAAAGTTCAAGCCTGTTCTCACCCCCACCCCCCACCCCCAACACACACACCTATGCATGCATTTGTACTGTCACTGTATGCAGGCATGTCCAAGTGCACATATAGACACTAGTTTACTTTTGAAAATGGAGAAGGGGGGGGGGGGGGGGGGGTTGCAGAAGAGAAAAGTTAAGAGAATGAACAGATTATTGGTGAAGCTGATGAAAAATGCATTTGTTTGATCTGTGTTATGTGGCATATACAGTTTAAAATATTTGTTTGTATCTATAAAAACTTGTCTGACTGTGTTGTGTTGGGGTTTTATATTTTTTGATTAAAGAGTTTGTGTGCTTTTGAGTTGAATTTTATTCATTTATCTGTTTGTAGTTTTTACTTGTCTAAGTCTATTCATAAAAGTGATTTTTTTCCCTAGTAGGGAGGATGTGGAGAGAAAAATGATGTCAAATTAACTCTGATTTTTCTGTCTCTGTCATATAGTAATGGGTAAAATAGTTATGAGATAATAGCCGTAATGCTCTTTTTAAACATTCTTGTCGTAGGTTTTTTTTCTTTTTAGATGTAAAAATTGCTTTGAATAAATCTTTGTAATGGCTGTGGATCATTTCAGATGCCAAAGTAACTACATCCATAATTTTTGAGGGGTAAATAACAGATTTGAATATGTTTTGAAATATACACATGTGTAGCAGTTGTACTTATGCAGGTTTGAAGTATGTTACCAGGTGTGGCAGAAATGGGCACAAATCATAGTTTACTAACACTAAGGTGTTCTGGTGATCTATCTAAATAAAAAATCTATCTAAAAGATCACCTTGTCTGAAAATTACAATATTTTTTTTATATCACTTTTTTTTAAGTACTGACTTCTTTTTAATCATTGTTTGGATCTTCTGGTGAATTAGATTTTAGTGTAAAAGATTGTGTGATTTACTGATTCAGGTAATGGCTAGTTTGCCAAACAGTAAGGTGGATGAAGTGGTGGTTAACAATACATTTTTTTTCATTTACTTCACAGTCTCTGGGACAGAACTGTAAACAGAGGTCTCAGGTACAGACACAGGCATAACAAAACATTTATCATTTGTAGAATAGGCTAGCTGTAGCTGCTGGTGTGGAGGACACTCGTATCAGCATGCAGTCCATAACTTACAGAAAGATGGGCTTCACTATGGTGAACTTGCCCAAGACTCTGCTGAAAAATATGGTGCAGTCCCAATGGCTCCTCATGCAGCCATGGATTCTAAAAGAAAAATCAAGCCAGAATAACTACCTAAAGCATAAGCAGTGTACAGTGTTCACCAAGTCTGCTCTTGTTGGGGCATTGGTGCATCTTTAGTTGTTGTTTTTTTTTTCAAAACAGTTTTTTTTTATTAAACAAATTTGCTGGGAAATGACACAGGTAACTCCTCGGATGTGGGAGACCAGGAGAAGAAGAACGGCACAGACTCCGGCAAGAAGACCAAGTTCCAGTGTGCGGGCAGAAACGTCACGGAGAACACAACAGCCGTGGTCAGAATTGTCAACAGCACTGTACTGCTGGAACTGCTCAGCTTTGACAAGAACCATTCCGCATCAGACTGTGTGCTGGTGATGTTTTACGCTCCGTGGTGTCACTTCTGCGCTGCCACTGCCCCTCACTACAACGCTATAGCACGAGCATTTCCACAGCTGGAGGTGCTGGCTGTAGATACTGTTCATTTTAGCAAGTGAGTATTGTGTGTCCAGACTTTACTTGGAATATGTCATTGGCAGACATAATGTTCATTTTAGCAAGTGAGTACTGTGTTGCCAGACTTTACTTGGAATATGTCATTGGCAAACATAATGTTCATTTTAGCAAGTGAGTATTGTGTGTCCAGACTTTACTTGGAATATGTCATTGGCAAACATAATGTTCATTTTAGCAAGTGAGTACTGTGTGTCCAGACTTTACTTAGAATATGTCATTGGCAAGCATACAGAAATGTGACTGCTGCAATTTTTGATCTGTGGTTTCGTCCCAATGTCGGAATGCAGCTACCTTAATCAGTTAGTGGTGGGCATAGATGGTCGCATACACAAAATCTCACCATAGTGATGCTTGGAGTTTTGATAGAGAACCAAAACATGAAACCTGTGGTCATGGTTAAATTGTTAGTTAAAGTCTGTCCTGAGCCTAAGGCTCATCAGGCCGGTGCTTATCCCGGTTTCTGTAAAGTGCCTTTTCCAAGGGCACAGCGCCATAGCCGAAAGCTGGGATCGAACCCGCAACCTTTAGATTACGAGTCCAACACCCTAACCACCAGACTACAGTGGCGGCTATGGTTAAATTGTATAGAAGTTTATTTATATTCATCCTAACTGACATAATTATCAAATCCATGTTTACAAATGGTGCCTTGGTAATTTCAAACACAAAGATTTTTGAGTTGACAATATCACGAAGCACATGTACACATGAAAGGCATATATGGGGCCATCTCTACACTATCTCACACACACACACACAACAACACACACACACACACAACACACACACACACACACACCCACACACACACACACACACACACACACACAACAGAGTAAAGCACATGTGTCGCTCTTCAGATTAGATTACAGTAAATCAGAAAAGGTAATGAAGAGTTTATTTTAGTTGAAAAATATGCCAGGAAGATTCAAAATATATGAAGAAATTCTGAGGCTTGATGTTTGTGAACAATTGATCAATGTTGATTGCTATTATTGCCGGTGCAGTTGGGCATATTGAAATATACAAAAATTCTTGTTCCATTTTCAGCATGATGATGTCACTTAATTGTCATCATTACCAAACAAGTAGTGTTTGCTCAAAAGCTATCTTTGAAAAATAGATTGCCTCCCCTTTGATCATGACAGAATGAATTTGACATTGATACTATTTCATCTGTGACTCGCCTTTGCAAAGAAGTTTGAGTTTATAACTGAAATGGTGTTGCTGGACATTTCAAATGCACTATCAATTGAAATATGGAATTCAAAGCTTTGAGGTAAACGTTGGCTGAGTGAGATAAGTTAACGGCAGATGTATCTGATTGTGGAAAAGCTTGTTCTGGGGACACAGTTAGCATGTCTTATAGTTGTTTGAATATGGTTTGTCATCTTATGATCTATCTATGGGTATCAGAAGGTAGGAAGTTAACACTAACAACACTGAAAAAGGACTGGTGTCACATACTAGTAAATCAATTATGTCTAGGATTTTTTATTTATATGCGATTATAGCGATACATGAATATATAAGATCAGTCCATACATGAATATATAGATCAGTCCTTTTTTAGTGACATGAAGACTGTATGAAATGTGTGTAATAATCCTCCTTCACCCATTGTTATAACCAAAATATGTTTGTCTTTGTGGCCCTTCGTCTGTCAGTTCATGGGTTGCAAATGTATACTGTAATATCTTTTCCATATTGTTTTCTGTTTCAGTTTAAATGCAAGGTTTGGTACAGTAGCAGTTCCAAATATCATGCTGTTTCATCAGTCTCGATCTGCTGTTCGATTCAACCACACAGAACGTTACTTTGACACATTGCTACAGTTTATCACAAACACAACAGGTAAGTTACCCTTTTTACCGATTCTTCCCCCTGGCTCTTTAAAACGGAGCTGTGAACTTGTTAGTAAAGGGTTTACTTTCACGGTCTTGTGCATCGTACGCATACTTTATCAAATTTATCATGAAATGTTCAACCTTCAGATATACTGCTACTGTTACATTGTGCACTTTGCTCATAAGTTTTGTGGTAATTTTTGTAGTGTTTGTACACAGGTTGGCTGGTTTTGCCACTGTTTGGAAGGCCATTGAGCAGGAATTTGTCAGCAGTGTATTTCTCTTTTGTGCTTTAATTGTCAATATTTAATCTTTGCACTAAAAACATTTCTGGAATTAATGTATTACTCAACCAACATCATTTTTTTTTTAATACTTAGACTAACCAAAAGAATCAGCGACAGTTTTGGGTCACTTTTATGACTTGCTACTTCCAAAAACAATTTTATTTTAAAAAACACACACTCACAAATTAAATTGCAAAATTGCTCCAAAAACATAGTTGTGACTTTAAATACCTGTCACTATAGTAAATTGTTTCAAATCAATTGAGAGTGATGACTTTGTTCAGTGTACATATATAGTTTGTGGAAGACCAGTGGCTGTGCAAGTTAAAGTTAAAGTCTGTCCCAAGCCTAAGGCTCATCAGGCCGGTGCTTATCCTGGTTTCTGTGGCGTTAAGCGACTGAGAGTCATAGACTCCTCCCTGGATAGGACGCCAGTCTATCGCAGGGTTAACCCCCAACACAAGGCTTGGTACCCCTTTTACACCTGGGTGGGGTGTGCCTTTTCCAAGGGCACAACACCATAGCCGAAAGCTGGGATCGAACCCGCAACCTTTAGATTATGAGTCCAACGCCCTAACCACTCGACTACAGCGGCGGCTAGTGGCTGTGCAAGTACAGATCATTATTGACTGTTGCCAGGGCTGAAGGCCAACAGCAGTGTGGAGCTGTCACCAGAGGACTTCGAAGGCCCCTTGTCCTCCACCCCTACTGAAGAGACCGACTATCTCTTGTGGTTTGCCTGGTTCTTCATCGTCGTCTGCAGTGGCCACATCTTCATCTCCAGTCAAGTTGGTCAGCGGGCAATAGAAAGAGTGATGGTGTTGTGGCAGGAACATCAGCATCAGCACATTGAGTGATTGCTTCAAGCTCTTCTTGCCTTTGGTGCTGGAATATTCTGGGTGTACGAGTTTGTTTGTTGGTGTGTGAGGCTGTAAGGAATCAGCGGACTGTGCAATTACAGAATTGAAATATGGGAATTGTGAGATGTAGAGAATGGAGCGTGTGATCTGCATTTTTACACGAGTGCAATGGATATGGTTTTGATTCTATGTAGATGCGTGTTGTTAATACATGTATGTTTTGGAATGCATCTATTGTTATGTTGTTGTTGTGAGGGAAGAAATGAAAAACAGAGTGCTGGTTGACTTTGAGGAAAACATGTTTACTACAATTATCTGCAATATTTTTTGTTTCTACAGTATTTTGTTCTTTTTCTGGTATCTTTCAGTGTTTTCATTTTGTGTTTTTTTTAGAGATGCAAGAATTGTAAGTACTCTGGCAAAAATCAGCCTCAAAATCTGTCCTAGTTGTTTGATAACTCAAAAATGTTTTTTTTTTTCAGGGAAGAAATGTACATCATATGATCGCACATGCCAGATTTGAAAAAAAAAAAAATTAAGTAGGCGATCATTTTCACATATAGACCAATACTATCCATTGACAAATAAGAAGAAATGCCTTCACTGCTCAGTGATCTTTTTAAATAATGTAGAGCTTCTTTGAGGCTAGAAAAGTGCTAGAAATCAGTTTTGACAAAGCAACCCGTTATCTGATTGATGTACAATATGCACTGACATGTAGTGGGAGAGGAGAAACTGGAGGTGCAAGTTTAACAAACATGTTTGGATAAAAACACAAATCATACACAAGAGGAATGTGCTGTGAAGTGGGACGATGTTATTGAAGTAAAAAATGAGAAAAGACTGTAAAATACAAAAGGGATGTTAGATGCTTTGCATGGACAGGCCCCAAAAGAAACGAGGTTTTCATCCCAGTAATAATGGTGCTCATTGACTTCATGTTCATCATTAAATGAATCAGTGAATGAATGCATTGATCAGTCTGAGTGAGTGTCCAGTAGCAAATGGCAAGTGAGGTTGAGTGAGCATCTTGAGGAGCGTTTAACATATTCCAATGAGGCTGAGCAGCTGTTCCCTGAAAAGATATTTTTCATGTCTGCAATCAGTCATTGTATGATGTGGAGATTTTTTGGGAGGGAGCGGGAGATATGAAAAATCCCCAATGTCATGTGAGTGTCTTTGTGTGTTGAATGAAGTTGAGTTTGTCTTGTTGCACATATTGATGATGGAACATATTAAAATTAGATAAAGCATTCGTACAGTGGAATATTATTGAGAGAGAGAGAGGATGAGAACTTGAGAAAGATGACGGATACTTGAGAGGAGGGAGAAAGAAAAAAAAATAAGGAGAAAGATGAGGAGGATGAAGGTGCATTTCAGTAAATTCATTTTGATTGAAGGCTGTAAAAGGGAAACAGATACCCAATGTAATTTCTTATCTTTATTGGAACTGGAGCTGTCATAGATAAATCACTATGCTTGTCTGAGCCTGCACTGTATAAATATTATAAGAGTGACTACTCATAAACTAGACCCTTCTTATAGGATTGAAAGATGTACAACACAGGCATGATGAGTTTTAACTCTCTTGTTCAGTTCTTCAGAGCTAACCTGCTTTAGATTTTGAATTCTTTGAAGGTTTTCTACCCCCAATGACCTACTTTACTCATAAAACAATCATGTGTGTGCATGACAAGCTATTGAGATGATTTTTTTCACAAACTAGATAAAACACTGGGAAGGCAGCATCAGAGATGGACTGGCCTTGGGTGGAAAATTTGCCATGGAAAGCAGAGAACTGCAGGGAGCAGAGGAAGCTGGTTGCAAAGTCTTCATTGGTGCCCCTGTGATCCAAGAGACTATGGGATAGGTAAAGGTGAAGGAGGATATGTCTTTGTACTTCCATTTGAAAGCAAGTTTGTGTGTCTGGTCACCAGATGTCTTGTCATTGTCATCTGTCACCAATCACTGGTAAAAGTATGTTACCTATGATAAACCAGCGAAACAGGCATGGATAAGACAACAGTTCATGCATGTTAGTGTCAAATAAGGAACTGATGCCTAGCTGATGGGTTTACCAATGGTTACGTGCAAATGTACTTCAAAGGTGTGTCACACAGTGTCTCCATAACACATGTTGTTTTATGTCTTGAAGAGGCAGAAAATTTGTTTTTTTTCTTTTGAAAACAAGTCATTTTCAATCAATATCTGACTTTAATACGACATCTCATTTCTGTATGTGTTAACCACGTTTGTTATGTGCAAAAAAGGTATCATTATTATACACAAGTGTAATAGTGCCACCACATAGGTGTGACAAATATGAAACGACATAGAACTTCAGTCATCCTACAAAATTTAGTATTGGTAGTCTCTAAAGTAGTCGTAGTGACGGCACAGGGACACATTACACCACAGAAAGCACAAATTGTGGATGTGTCGGTGGTGTACCCATTGTTGTCACATGTCCCACCTTGGCAGACTGGAGACGTATCTTCTTTACCTTCTTGCTATTTTCATTATCAGCATTTCTGTTTCTGCCATTGCAGTTTCAGAGGAGGTGTGGTAACAAAGAGAAAATAGTCCAAGGCATCATTTTTCAGGCGTCTATGCTGCAGACCAGCCAGAAGGTCAAATTTCTCCACAGAGGCTTTGTGTAGCACAGATCACCACACTTTCAGGAATGTGGCAAGTGGCACATTATCTATATATAGATAAATATAGAAAGACAGATCACCTCACTTTCAGGGATGTGGCAAGTGGCATATTATCTTGTGTCACTCTTCTCCCTGACTGCATCATTTCTTCCTTCTCAACTTTTAATATCTAACTCACTTACCATATCTTTTTTTTTAAAGTTTTCTATTTCTAAATCAATAGTATTCTGACTCAATTCATTGCCTAATTAATTAGATGAATCGTCTGCTACCAAAGAAGATGCCATTTTTTTCATAATGCTGCTACATGTGAAAAGCGTTTCATCATGGGCTGAGCTCCCCCCCCTTCCCTCTGTACTATGGGTGTGTTAGCGGTCTAAATTTATCAATGCCCCCCCCCCCCCCCCCCCCCCACCACCACCACCACCAAGCTTCAGACTCACTGTGTGAGAATCATGAGAGATGTGTGATGGAAAAGTACTGCCTACATGGTCAGGACCAGAAGTCAGCTGTGGTCATAATGGAATCTACAGGTGCCCTCCATTCATATTGGCTGCAGTCATAATGGAATCTACAGGTGCCCTCCATTGATATTGGCTGCAATCATAATGGAATCTACAGGCGCCCTCCATTGATATTGGCTGCAATCATAATGAAATCTACAGGTGCCCTCCATTCATATTGGCTGCAATCATAATGGAATCTACAGGTGCCCTCCATTCATATTGGCTGCAATCATAATGGAATCTACAGGCGCCCTCCATTGATATTGGCTGCAATCATAATGGAATCTACAGGTGCCTTCCATTGATATTGGCTGCAATCATAATGAAATCTACGGGCGCCCTCCATTGATATTGGCTGCAATCATAATGGAATCTACAGGCGCCCTCCATTGATAATGGCTGCAATCATAATGGAATCTACAGGCGCCCTCCATTCATATTGGCTGCAATCATAATGGAATCTACAGGCGCCCTCCATTGATATTGGCTGCAATCATAATGGAATCTACAGGTGCCCTCCATTCATATTGGCTGCAATCAAAATGGAATTTACAGGTGCCCTCCATTGATATTGGCTGCAATCATAATGGAATCTACAGGTGCTCTCCATTCATATTGGCTGCAATCATAATGGAATCTACAGGTGCCATCCAGTCATATTGGCTGCAGTCATAAGGGTTCAAGGTTAATCAAAAAGGGATACTCAACTTGACCTTATTTTCACCGGATGAAACTGAATAGTGCTCAGTTGAACCTTTGATGGTTCCCATCCTGGAACTGAAGCCGCCGCTGTAGTCTAGTGGATAGGGCGTTGGACTCGTAATCTAAAGGTTGCGGATTGTGCCCTTGGAAAAGGCACTTTACGGCTATTTTCTCACCCCACCCAGGTGTAAAAGGGGTACCAACCTTGTGTTGGGGGTTAACCCTGCGATAGACTGGCGTCCTATCCAGGGGGGAGTCTATGACTCTCAGTCGCTTAACGCCACAGAAACTGGGATAAGCACCGGCCTGATGAGCCTTGCTTGGGACAGACTTTAACTTTAACTAATCCTGGAACTGAAGTGTTTTAAAGGATGGGTGGGTGAAGGGAAGGTAGCACATGAAGGAAAAATAAATTCACATCAACACTCTTGCTTTTATCAAACATGATTTTTATTTTATTCGAAATATTATTTTTCAATTCAAATCAAACAGAAAACAAGAATCATAACTTCTTCCTTGCTAAAGAAGTCATGGCTACATTACTATGAATACTACCATGCTTTGTTTCTAAATGAAACAAGAAGTATTCTGAACTTGTTAGTATTTCTGTTAATTTATTAATTACAACCAAGTATTGCAGATGCTGACACAAAAATCAAAACACATTGCAAAGTTACTCATGAAATTTGGAAGGTACTCCTTAGGACTGGAATATTTGAGACTTCTTCATGGACTATATGTAATGCTTAAACAGAAAACTCTTCCATGACAATCATCAGTAGTGACTGTGTTTATCATACATATCAAAATCGTCTATTATTGTTTGGCCCAGGCCAAAAGCTGAGTCAGATATTGATGTCAGCTATAATTGTCAAGGCCTAACTAAAATGTTATGTTGTAAAATGTTGTGTTGAGATTGTCTTCAGCCATGACAAGCTCTTAACAAAACAGCCTAACTAAAATGTTATGTTGTAAAATGTGTTGAGATTGTCTTCAGCCATGACAAGCTCTTAACAAAACAACCTGCACTCTCTTTTAAAAACGAAAAAGATCCTCTGAAGTCGGAGTATGGCTGCCTATATGGCGAGGTACATGAAAACAGTTATACATGCAAACTTATCCAGTGTACTTTCTATCTCGCAGTGATTCCCAGGTGGGATGAGCAAGTCATAATCCTCATTTTAGGTGACCCCTAGAGTGATGGGGAACAAACAACAACATCTATGATTGTCTTTATTACATGTATCAGAATCATCAATGATAAACATAAGATACTGAGTGTGCCTGTATCACACTAATCACTAGTCTTCTTTAACAAGGATCACATGACAGCCTCCAGTGCACCATCAGCTATGCCTTTCTTACAGTATCTGCTGCTGTCCTCTGATAAAAGACATTTACACTGTAAAATTACATTTTTCCAGCTTAGCTTAGCTCATGTAAATGACCACACAATACAGATTCTGCATGCACCTTTTGACAGTGCATCACAACAGAGATGATGCCAATATATGCTCAGATACGCTTTTCACTGTACAGAAAGAAGAAAATTCATAACTGACACATGTTGCCACCGATGTTTTTTTATCTTCCAATTCTTTAATACTGATATAACTCTGCCTAAGATATGACTAAATTATGTGGTACACAGAATTTTCTCTTTTGCTCGAAACTAACTCTCACAGGACCAAGACATATAAACAGATTTTGATACTAAAAACCAACATGAAATGCATGTGCTGTAGTCGAGATAACTCACCAGATTATTTTCTTTCAGTATGAAGTGAACCATGAGGCTGTGCTCTCTCTCTCTCTCTCTCTCTCTCTCTCTCTCTCTCTCTCTCTGTCTGTCTGTCTGTCTGTCTGTCTGTCTGTCTGTCTGTCTGTCTGTCTGTCTGTCTGTCTGTCTGTCTGTCTCTAGTCAGACTGGTCTGTTAATAACATCAGATTCTATTTTGCACCCATTTCCTGACAAGTTTTAATAAATTTCTCCCCCTATAAAAAGCATAAAAAATTAACACCGACAACAATGTGTTTTCAACCAATAATTTGGCACATATTCAGTAATACTGGTTGTAGACAAGAACTGATCAAGTAAGCAAGACTTAGTGAACAAAATAATGCGAGCATCACTTTCACTATACATATATTCATTACTTGCAAATTTCTCTACTGACTTGATTGTTATCAATACTTGTTGAGATTCACATAAGATATTTCCATGCACGGTCCCACAATCTTGTCTTCATAGGTCATCTGCTGTCAGGAAATGTTCTACATGTTATCACACAGAATGAATCATTCTAGGATATCTGATTTGTTTTTACAAGATATAACACTATATAAATCCCATTATTATTATCATCATCATTACTATTATTATATTATTCCCGTTTCTAATAAACAAACAACAAAAAGACCATGGAATCAATTAGATCAGACTTTTTTTTAACCCCCTGATAACGAATGTAAAACAACATATATCAATTAAGAATAAATGGTGCCATGATTACAGTTTATTCCCGAGATGTAAACTTTTATCACCAGACAAAAATTAAGAAAAGTGAACGCTTTTTATTTCAAATCACTGCCACGAACATTATTTCATATACAAAACGGTTCAAGGTTCAAGGTTCAAGGCCAAGGTCATACTGGGACTGGTTCTGTAAGAACGAATCAATAAACTTGGTGTGGGTTTCCGCATCAAAGGACGTGGCCTTGACAGCCGGCTCCTGAAGCATGGTCTGGATCCAGGCAAACAGTTTGGGAAAGTTTGTCTTTGAGGGAACGAGGGCAGGGCAGGTACCGCCCATGCTTTCTATCCTTTCAAACCACGGCCACATCATCATGTCCACCATAGCCACCTTTTCTCCTGCACACAGCAAAGCAACCAGTCTGGCTAGATTTATATCATGATAAGAAGTAGTAGTAATAGTAGTAGTAGTAGTAGTGTAGTAGTAGTGGTAGTATAGTAGTAGTAGTTGTAGTAGTAAGTAGTAGTAGTAGTTCGCAGAAGTAGTAGAAGTAGTAGTAATAGTAGAAGTAGTAGTAATAGTAAAAGTAGTAGTAGTAGTAATAGTAGAAGAAGTTGTAGTAGTAATAGTAGTAGTACTATTCTACTTCTATCACCCTCCAAGAGATAACAACAGCTCACTGAAAGAGACCAGTGGTCTCAGCACCAGGTTCCTTACATACTGATCCTAAAACAGTGAGTTCAAGTCTTTGAAGAACATGGTGTGAATTTAAGGATTTTACAGTCTCCCAGATCCATTTCTGGGCAAACCTGTCAGTGACTTTATCATGTATACATCAATGTACATGATTGAGTACACATGTTAAAGACACGTTAAATACCCCATGTTTCCTGTCAACATTCACCGAGTTGCAGAAACTAAAAAATACCTAGCACACACATGGATTTTTACCAGTGCACAACGTAATGCAACTGGACAAACATCTGCTGCGTGAATTTCTCAGCAGATGCAGTGCAGTGAATATACCATGCTTACAACACAATTCTAATGAATGATACGACAGTAAGTTAACAAATTATATGCACTTTGCAAGTGAAGAGAGATCAGATGAAAAGCAGGAAAAAAACAAAACAAAACATACATGTAAAAGCTCATCTCATTTTAGATTTAAGTGAACACGAAAGCAGTAACCCAGAGATGAACATGAAAGTTACAGATCACTGACCACAAGTGCGATAGCCTAGCGGTCAGAGCCTTGAGCTTGCCATCTGACGACCCCGGTTCCAGCCACAACCAAAGCACCCATTTGAAGGGGTTTTTCCCTCAGAGTTAACATCAGTACTGACTCCACTCCCCCGAAAGTCCTTTGGATGAGACTATAAACCAAGGTACTGTGTGCGAATGCATGCAGAACGTCTTGTGCACACATTAACCCTTTCTGCCTTTTGTAAAAGTAGGGCATTTCATGCCAAATGGAAAGGATGACAAGTTAAAAAAAATGAAAAATACATACTGCTGTTATGTTTAGATATCATCCCCTTAGTCACAATGCAGCTATCTTAATGGTAGGTGAATGGTTTTATATACAAAATCTTACCATTGGCTAACCGTGGAGCTCTAGTTGAGAAATCATTTTTAAAAAAAGAGAGAGAAGCTTACTGGTAATAAATCAAGAATAGACTTGCAATGAGAGGCAGCTTTGTTCTGTTTTGTGTCAGTTCCTGAGCACTTTTTCCCCTCTAGGTAAATAAACAACAGCATGTCAAATCCCTACCTGTGGCCAACTTTTGTTCCCCCTGTTCATACAGTGATGGTCAGAATTATTTTGTTCCAATTTTTTTCTGGGTCTAAGCAAGTTTTCTCTTTCTTAGACTTAAACTTACACCTTAAGAAAAATCACAGTGGGGTATGCTCTCACCTCCAAAGAATTTCCCTCTGGCAGCAATTTCTCCTTCTAGCTTGTTCATAGCCTTCATCAGAGTGTCCTTGCTCTCTTCATCCTTGCCCTCAGACCGCATGTACTTGTAGAAGTTGGCCGCCAGCTAAAGTCAGAAACAAAGAGAGGGATAGAAAAGAGGAATTCCTATCACAGAATTTCCAGAAGGTAGGGATGCTATTTATACTGACAGGCACCGGCATCCCCACAGCGGGGGGGGGGGGGGGGGGGGGCTAGAGTATGAACAACTATAAGGTGAGCATTTTATGGCAACAGCTGTTTCAGTTATGCATTTTACTAAAACTGTAAGGGGATTAAAAAAAAATTTAAAAAAAGACTGATTTTTTTTACACTGCAAAAACAAAAACCAAAGCAAAATAAAACAAACATTCTTCCCTCTTTTCTTCATTACAGTATTCAAGTCTATAACTCACAGCATGTTATATTATACCATATAATATACTATATTACATCATATTAGATTACATTACCTTTATATTTGACATCACATCATATAAAATATATATCAGATATTACATTATACCAAGTCATATTGTATTATGCTCTATCATGCTACATATTACATTATATCATATCATATTGAACATACTCAGAATGCACCCTGCTATTTGGAGTGGGACAATATAATTGTATCTACCCCCCCCACCCCCGACACACACTCTGCGGGGATGCTGGGGCTGGGGGCTCTTTCAGTATACACAGCATCTCCTTCTGAGCCAGAAATTTCACCTTTTCCATCACTCTCTTTGTTTCCATCTTCTTTATTTTCTTCCTGTTCTATCCTCACGCTTTTACTTATTTTCTGCCTTCCCGAGGCCATTCTCCTGCCTTCTTTCAAGAAAGTCTAACAACTTAAAAAAAAAAAATTGTGTCATACACTTTGACTGTCCTGTTTTATTCTGGTGACCAGGCAGTCAAATAAAGAAGAAAAAAAATTGCAGCCAGGTAGCGAAACCACAAACACTGGAATGGGCACTGGATGTCCATTCTGCAGCATTATCTATCAGTATGGCGTTTCATATACATGCATTTCTGGGTTACTTGGAGGCATTTATGATATTCTTGTTCTTTTCTTGTAATCTCCTGATGATGAGATAAGCAGAGTGGCCAGCAGCATCCTCAGTACAGTCTGGTTTTGTTTTCCATTAAAAAATAAAACAGTTTGCACACTATGTCACTTTTTTGTGTGTGTGTGTGTGTGTGTGTGTGTGTGTGTGTGTGTGTGTGTGTGTGTGAGTCCTGGACAGTGGTGCTGGATATTGTGGGGACTAAAATGCACTGAATTTAATTAAACTTGAAATGAATGTTCATGCGAATGCTGTGGACTGAACAAGATTACAGCCAGGACATGGCCTTCATAGTTGGCAGGGGTATATATATATATATAAACAACATGAAACCAAATGACCACATGGAAAGACAAGCTGGTACAAAGTACTTACTTTGCTCCCAAAGTAGTCAACAAGCATGTTATCGTGAGCTTTCTTCAGAGGGTCGGTTGGAATGAGAGGGTTTTCTGGATAAAGGTCTTCCAGGTAGTCACAGGTGACCAGGGACTCGTACACCACCTTGTCATCCTGCTCCAACACCGGCACCAGGCCAAGAGGGTTCCGTTCCAAAAACCAGTCCGGCTTTTGTTTCAGGTGCACGTTGACTGTTTCATGTCTAGATGATAAACACAGTGAGATGGGTTTTTTTTTAATTCATGATTTTGAAGAACAGGAATATGCATAACACTGATCTAGATCTGACCATTAAGATAAATAAATATGTGGGAGAATCACTGGCAACAGCATTGTTGCTATAGCTTTGCAAGTGTTTGGATACTTATGTTGTACAGTAACAAAACAGAAAATTAACCTATCTGGTTGATTTTCTTTGGATATTAAAACAGAAAATGTATCTTCATTGATTCTGTAACTGCTGTAGAGTGTAAACCTAAAATTAAAGGGTTGAGGACATGTGGATGATCAGCCAGCAGCCACACAAAAGATCATATCCAACATGAAACTTCAAAGAATGCAACTTCATCATATATACTTAAATGAAAACATATTCAAAACCTAAGCTAGTACTTTAATTCAGGCACATAAAAATATGAGGTGACAATTTTTTTTTCACAAAACTTTTGAACAAGATATTATATTATGATTTAAAAGTTTAACAACAGAGGAATGAATGCAAAAAGAAAAAAGAAGATGAACATCATACGGAATATTTTTGTGGGCCAGGACAAGACGAGTGCGTTGAGCAAATGGACAGAAGCGCATACTGTAGAGTCGCAGCTTCCCCTTGGGAAGAGGAGGAAACTCTGAACCTGAAAACGGAAAAAGGATCCTCAGCATGATGTCCCTTCGCAAGATTGGCCCTGACTACCAGAGAAAAGAGTTTAAGGATGAAGAAGTGCACAGTTGATTCAGAGAAGCAAAACTATAGGCTTAAAAGTGCCAACATTTTTCATAAACAGTATACAGTGACCATTAAATTTTTTGCACACTTGTAACCCTTGTTTAAGATAATAGAAACTCTTCCTTCCCTTCCAAATGTTATACAAACAGCAGCTTTTATTAATCAAGTCTAGGCAAGCTTTTGATGATCAAAATGTTAACATACAAAACAATACTGTATTGAATCCTTGCTAGGAATTTTACTAGATTGAAATAGAATTAAGACCAGAAGACTAACAAACTATTTAATCTCTCGCTCTGAAGTTATGTGATCTGCAAAGAGTATTCAGTTCAATTCAAATATTTTATTATATCATGAACAAAGGAATTCAAATGGGTTACAAACCACACATAAAAATAGTAAATTGATAGAAAAACAAATAACAACAGAAAAATACCACAAAACAGTATCTAAACATTAGTATGCATGCCCCCTGAAATGCATGCTTTTTGCTTTTATAAAAATGCTATAAATGCAGAATATTTTTTTCAGAATGTCCTTCTTCCTGCTCAAAGTCACACACACACACACACACACACACACACACACACACACACACACACACACACAAACCATTCACTTTTCCATAATACACCGTGAATACCTGAGAAACACGAGACAAAAATTGCTTGTCAAAAAACCACAAAAAAAAACAACAAATCT
>CM060316.1:28333942-28411442 GCA_030674155.1 Stramonita haemastoma | reverse complement strand
CAGGAGGTGGGGACGGTATTGACACTGAAAGAACCCCCGGCATCCCCGTAAGTGAAACAGCTCAGTCAGAATGAACGCTGTCAGTGACCACTGATGTCCAATGCATTCGTTGGTCATGGTGTCCTCTATTATGATATTTAAAACAAATATGTGAATTGTACAAATCACTGCTCTCTCAGACTATGGCTCCAATATGGCTCTACTCACATACAGTAGCATCTGGAGAGAGAGAGAGAGAGAGAGAGAGAGAGAGAGAGAGAGAGAGAGAGAGAGAGAGAGAGGAGAGAGAGAGAATGAATGAACATTTTTGAATGAACATTTTTATTGAGGGAAAAGATTAAGCACAATGGTGGCTTGTTTTCATCCAGCCCTCTTTTAAAAAATAAAAAATAAAAAATAAAAAAATAAAAAAAAGTGAATCAATCAACCAATCAATCCAAATGCATAATTCAAGTATAAAGCTATGAAAATCAAAATTTGGTGAATAAATCAACCAATCGTATGATTTGAGCATAAAGCTATAATTTGAAAAGAGAGAGAGGGAGGGAGTGAGAGGAATACGGTGCGGGCTGTTATTATCTTTTTCAGCTCCTGAAGAGGGTAAGAAGAAATGGACAAAGAAGAGAGAAAAATAGAATGGAGGGAAAGAGGGAGAGGAGGAGTAAGAGGAGGGGGAAGAGGAGAGAGAGAGAGAAAAAGAAAAAAAAAGAAAAAAAAAAGAAAGGATCAGGGAAACAATAAGAACTACAATTATGCAAGTTAGTACTTAATTATGTCAAGTGAGCAAAATCATAACATACCCAAGATTATACAAAGGTTTCATCATAAATCTGAAATATAATGTGCACCTAGACAGTTCAGTGAAATAGAAACGCTTTACATAAGAGACAAACATAATGGTGGGGGGAAGAGAGAAAAAATTGGGGAAGGGGAAAAAAGAAGCATAGGAGAGAGAGAGAGAGAGAGAGAGAGAGAGAGAGAGAGAGAGAGAGAGAGAGAGAGGAGAGAGAGAGAGAGAGAGACAGACAGACAGACAGACAGACAGACAGACAGACAGACAGACAGACAGACAGACAGACAGAAGGAAAAAATAGAACAGACAGGGAGACAGTAGAAAAGGCAGAGAGATGGGCAGAAAGACAGAGAGACAAAAGACAACCCTGGAGCGAGAGGGGTGTAAGAGAGGGGGGGGTGGGGGGAGGGAAAGAGAGGGAGGCAAGAATAAAGAGGGGACAAAAGTACTGGGAGGTGGTGGTTAAGAGTTGACATAATACTTACACATGATTGAAATTACATGATACTAGTTATTAATGGTGTTGCAAATTGAATCAATTTCATCAAAATCGTGATATGTTGTCCATAAGATGTACGTGATAGACTTTTTTAAAAACAGAAACGCTGCAAGCTTTGTGAAGGTTGAGGGTTGATATCTCATTCCATAGTGTACCACCAGAATATGTGAGAGTGGATTTAAATAGGTCAATTCTTGGAAGTGGCACCATTATCTTATTGGCATGACGATTGACATTGATTGTGAATCTGTTTTGAAGCAAGGGGGGAGCTAAACCGGACATGATTTTATACATAAACACTGCCTTATTATGCTTAAGCTTGGATCTCAATGGAAGAATGTCAAGTGTTTTATAGTCAGAAATGGTTAATGATGAAGATTTTAAAAGAACAAGTTTTAGAGCTCGTCTATGCACACTGAACAATGGCTTGAGAACATTTGCGCTAGCCGAATCCCAAATCGTTGAAGCATAACTCATATGGGATATAATATATGCATTGAAAAACATTTTCCTAGCGTTTAGGTCTAAGAAATGCTTTATTTTAGATAACTGGTGTACACATTTTGATACTTTTTTGCATAATGCAGAGATGTGGTACATCCAAGAAAGGTTATTGTCAATTGTAATTCCAAGAATTTTATGATGGTCTACTTCATCAATTTTGTTGTTATTAATATAGATAGCCGTAGGATTGTTTGAAAGATTTTGTCGCTTTTGTCGAGTTGTTATAATTAAGTACTTAGTTTTTTGGGGATGAAGACTCATATGATTTAACTCTGACCATCGAAGCAGGCAGTGAATACTTTCTTGCAGAGCAGATGTAACTTCATTCAATTGAGAATGATTGGTATGGATAGTTGTATCATCTGCAAATAACTCGCATTGTGTGTTTAGAGATAAGGGTAGGTCATTTATATATATAGAAAAAAGAATAGGTCCTAGAACAGATACCTGGGGGACGCCATAGTTATTGGATAGTACTGCCGATGTCTTACCTTTATCAGAAACGACTTGTTTTCTTTCAGAAAGAAATGATAACATGAGTTTGACAGTACTATCTGACAGACCATAGATTTTAAGTTTTTTTAGTAACAGAGTGTGGTCAATCACATTGAACGCCTTAGCAAAGTCTACTATAATAACTCCGGTGATTTTGTTATTATTGATATTAGTAAGCCATTGATCAACTAAGCTTGTCAAAGCAGTTTGACAGGAATGGTTAGCTCTGAAACCAGATTGATTAGGATGTAACAAATTATATCGGTTTAAGTGATGGAGAATATGTTTATTGATGTGATTCTCTAAAGGTTTTGATAATATGGATAGAATAGAGATTGGAGAGAGAGAGAGACAGACAGACAGACAGACAGACAGACAGACAGACAGACAGACAGACAGACAGACAGACAGACTGACTGACTGACTGACTGACTGACTGACTGACTGACTGACAGACAGACAGACAGACAGACAGACAGACAGACAGACAGACAGACAGACAGACAGACAGAAAAAGAGACATACGGACAGACTCAGAGGGGCATTTTTTACTCTTTAAATTAGCCAGAGGACCAAAGGATTCTGATCTTTATTAGATAGCATCTCTCCATTAGAAGCAGTACTCAACAAAGTGCTTGCACTTTTCAAGTCAGGCGAATCAACAACAAAAGCCATATTAATAGTGAATGGGCAACAATCACTTACTACACTTAAAAATGAATATGCAAAACTGTAATCAAAGAATGCTGAATACTGTTAAAATGCTATACTGCTGTTCATCACACAAAAACATGAAACCATAAAAAATATATATCACCCGGGTGGAACACATTGACATGAATGACAGTGGATACTGGTCTCCCACATGATGAACATGATTGTCTTACAATGTCAAAAATCAGTTCCAGAGGGAAAACAAGAAAAAAAAAGACTTTTAAAAAATGATGTTTTTGAACATGACACATATGAAAATAAGTCATCATGAAAGTTTCATAGTAAAAGAACAATGGACCATTTAAAAAAAAGGAGGATAAAAATAGCATTCAGCAGTGAATGTTTACAGACAGTGAATCATAATTATCTACCAACATGAAGAAATGACATACATCTCCACTGGTCTGTGATTATCTTGTACATCACACCAAAGGCACAAACTGAGGACAGAGAAACCACTTTTGCACCTTTGATAACTTTGGCATTAAAAGTTTTAGTGATATACCCACAATGTTAACAATAATAGTTTAGCGGTCTTAGAATTTTGGGGGGCAAATACTGCAACAACAATAACACATTTGTTCATGTAGCTTATTTCAACGACATTTTTACCCAAACCTACACAGCTTTATTAATTATCCAAGTGCTACACTACCCCTCACCACTGTTGTGCCGTCACTACTCACAGTGTTGTCTGAATCAATGGCAACATGTTTTACAGCCTTGTTGACAGACACAGCTAACACCAAGTCAACGTGCTGGGCTGGACCACACACATCAAGGCTCCAGGCCAATGTCGTAGTTGGGTTTTCCCGCCCTATAGGACTGCAGAAACTGGAGGTGAGTGTCAAGGTCAAAGGACGTGGCCTTGACCGCTGGCTCCTGAAGCATGGCCTGGATCCAGGCAAAGAGGTTGGGCAGGTTTGTCTGGGAGGGAACGAAGGAAGGCTGCACTTGCTGCATCAGCCCCAGTCTTTCAAACCATGGCCACACCATCAGGTCTATCATGGCCACATTCTCTCCTGCACATCAACAACACACACTACACCATCAAACAAGGGAAGCTAACTGTTTTGCATACACACATGAGGGCAAGAAATGGGTCAAGGGGGGGGGGGGGGGGGGAGGAATGATGAGATTCAATGAAACGAAAAACACAGGATGTCTTTTTCCCCAAACTACTTGAAAACTAAACAAAAATAACCTCCCCTAAGTACATGCCAACACACTGGTGTAGTGTTGAGACGTCATCCCTGAAGTGAGAATGAGGCCACCTTTGGGGTGGGAAAACTGTCAATATACATGAACCTTAGAGTTCTAGACAAGAAACAAAAGAAGAAACAGGATAAGAAAGGGGGGGGGGGGGGGGGGGGGGGGTAAGAGGAGAGGTAGGAAAGAAAAGGGGGGAAAAAAAACGACAACCAATCAACTGAGAAGACTCCTCTACATCAGGCCAAACAGAGGACAGGTGAGGAGGTTGTCAGAAGTTGTCAGAACTTTTAGGAAGGGTTCCAATAATGAGTGGCAGCTTTTTCAAATTACGTATATCTTTCTCTGACATCTTAAGAATTAATTTACACAATTCCCTCTGAAGTGGTCAGACAATAATAAGTATAATAATTTTGGGAGGCGGAATAGAGAGAGAGTTGGAGAGTTCAGCTCACGATCTAATGGCTTGGGTTCGAGCCACCACCGAGATGGCCGTTCGAGGGGATTTTCCCCTCAGAAATAGGATCAGTACCTACTCAACTCTTTCCAAACTTCTTCGGTTGAGACTAGAAACCAAGGTTTCATGTACAAACGCATGCAGAACATCTTGCGCACATGTCAAAACCCATTCTGCTTTTCGAGGAGTAGGCCATTGCATGGTAATTGGAAGGGATAAACTTATTTCATAAAACGCATGCACACGGTTGTCAAAGTCTATAGACATCATCCCTGAAGTCAGAATGCTGCTACCTTAATGAAGGGTTAACGGTTGCATAAGCAAAAAATCTCGAACCTCAGAGCTATAAGTGAAGAAATGAAAAAGAAAGAAAAAAATCACCTCCAAAAAACTTTCCTCTGGCTGTGATTTCTGCTTCCAGTTTGTTCAAACATTTGGTCATCCCATCTTTGGCCTCTTGATCCTCACCTTGAGAACGCAGCGTTTTGTAGTAGCTGGAAACAAACTGATGCAACAAACACAAAGTCAACTCAACACAGTGCACATGCACAACAGCCAACACATTGTTCCAGTTTGTGTCCAGTATGCGCTATGATGTGTGTGTGTGTGCGTGTGCGTGTGTGTGTGTGTGTGTGTGTGTGCGTGTGCGTTGGTGTGTGTGTGTGTGTGTGTGTGTGCGTGCGTGCGTGCGTGCGTGTGTGTGTGTGAGAGTGAGTGTGCGTGCGTGCGTGCGTGCGTGCGTGCGTGTGTGTGTGTGTGTGTGTGAGTGTATGTGTATTACTGTTACACTGCACCGAGTTATTTTGTATGTATCCATGCAAAAACATATCCCACAAAGTTATGTTGATAACCATCTAGGACTATCATATAAAAAAAATGTGATCTCTTTACACATACACTGCGCGCTCGACCATGCACGTGCACATGCATGAACGCACATGCACGCACACAGAATTACACACACACACACACACACACACACACACACACACACACACACACACACACACACACACACACACACACACACGTGTTAATAAGGTAGGTTGAGAAAAAGGTCACAGGAACAGACAATTTCAGGGGAGTGAAAGAAGCCTGCAGTGAAGAACCCCCGTCACTAAAAAGAGAAACAGGACAGTACAGGTTTTCATCCTGCATAACTATCCAAAGAGCAACACTGGTGTCCTGTCACAACTGACACACGTTTTAGCGAGCCAATCGGTTCATTAAGACCTTTTGACTTCAACACCATGGGTCCAAGAAGTCGTGGGTTCAAATCTCGGGGAGGGGGCATCTAGTAAATTAAAGGTGGGAACTATTACTATCTTCCTGGTCAACTTGAAATGCAGACCTGTCCGTGCTGTAGGCTATTTCCCTGCGTGTGCATACACATGCAGGTGATAAAATACACGAGTTCTAACTCCTGTCATTCACGTAAGCGTAGGATGGGTTACAGAAACACGAACATGCCCAGCATGCATCCTCTACCAAAAAATGAGCTGCCCTGAAGTTGGAGTGCTGAGGCCAGCAGGCAGGCAGACCTCTTCTAGTTAACGCGCCAAGGAGAAAACCAGGCACTACACATCGCACCCAACAAGAAAGCGGAGAAAAAAGAGTAGCTTCAGAGGTTGAACGGCTGAGAAATAGTCAGACTGACCAGCCGCTCTGGTCTAAGCAATCTGCCAAGAAAACCGGCCCAGGAGGAGGAACAAAAAGTTGTCTGTAGACAGTAACAACAACAACAACAACAACAGCAACAAAAATTTGTCTGTAAACAGTAACAACAACAACAACAGCAACAACACACCATAACAACACACATAAAGTCGACACAGCAACAACAACAACTTCGGTAGCTCCTTGATAAAACACTTACTTTGTTACCGAAGTAATCCACAAGCATGCTGTCTCGAGCTTTTCGGTAGGGGTCGGTTGGAGTGAGGCGGTTTTCTGGATAGACGTCGTCCAGATAGTCACAGGTGACCAGGGACTCGTACACCACTTTGTCACCCTGCTCCAACACTGGCACCAGTCCTAGAGGGTTCCGTTCCAGAAACCAATCCGGCTTTTGTTGCAGGTCCACGTTGACTGTTTCGTGCCTGAAATAGATCGAAGTCGGTTTGTTTGTTTGCTTGTTTGTTTGTGTTGAGTTAAATTTGGTTTATCATCTTTTCGTTCCTTTTACCTATCATTAAAGATTTTGCATGAACACTAACTTATGAGTAGCCTGGAAGCCAAATAGTGACTTTAAAAATTTGTTATGTATAGTTTAATAGAACAAAAGCTTTAGGCTATCTACCTTGTTTATTGCTTACGAGTTCCTATTATTATTATTATTTTTTAAACGAAGCCAAGATTTAACACCGCTGAAAATCCAGTAAAAACATCTGCCATTAACTACGAGAAATATGCTGGCTGAAACAGTTATTAATGAATTGTTGAGCAAACAGATCTGAAATAAGAGATGTGCCAAGCCACTTAGTGCATGTGCATCTAAGCAGACTGTAAACAGGACTTTTTTTTTTTAAGTTGACAGAGTGAAATGAAAACTTGTCAGCTTGTTCACTTAGATTTCCAGAACCATTCCGATGACATGACAATGATACCGGAAATCGGAGAGAGTAGCCTACATAGCTTACTTCGAGATGGATACTCTCTCTCTCTCTCTCTCTCTCTCTCTCTCTCTCTCTCTCTCTCTCTCTCTCTCTCTCTCTCTCTGAGACAGACAGACAGACAGACAGACAGACAGACAGACAGACAGACAGACAGAGACAGAGAATGAAGGAAGGAATGAAGGAAGGAAGGAATAATCTTTGAATGAATAATCTTAATTTTTCAAGGGTAACAGGGTAAGCATTTAGGCTAGGCCTACATACTTTTTTTTTCATCCGGCCCTTGCCTTGATTATGGAAAAAGAAGAGATAGAGAGACAGACAGACATACTGACAGATAGACAGACAGGGAGATACTTTAGAAAGGAATGCTGACAGGCACATGCATAATTAGCCTATGCCCATTGGATAAGGTGACGAACTTGTACAGGCACACGACTTGAAGTCACGGGTCACAAGTTTCAATCTACATAGTGCCTTATTGTATGGCCGGGTTTAAAACGTGGGGATTTGTCTCATCCTGTTTTGCTTTGGTTGAGAGTATAGTTACGGCACTGCCCCAAAACTCAAAGTCTTCATTGAGAGCGTTCATTCCTAGCACGCAGATTGCATGCTGGGTATGTTGGGATCACCCAGACAGCCAGCTATCATTGACCTTCCACAAAAGACGGGTGTTCTTTGAACATGACTGCTCAAAACTGTAGGTCTTGGTTCGCACATGGGACTATGGGTTATAGTCTCATCCGAATGAATTAAGAGGAATGGTGTTAGAGGTTATTCTTAACTACAGGAGAAAACTCCATCAAAAGAGACAACCCAGCAAGGGTTTGTTGAACCTGTGCCCTTGTACAACTCCTGATCACAAGTCCGACACGTTAACCACTGAGCACATTTTTTACTTTACTCGGAGCAAACTTGCGCAGTGCCATAGGCTATTCTATGTCGAGGTACACAAGCATAAAAACAAGTAGGCCTATGCACGTTATATAACGTTCCCATAATGCAAACGTGTCAACGTCTATTGGATAGCAGACAATGGATTGGTGATGACGATGATGATGATGATGATGATGGTGATGATGATCACACACACACACACACACACACACACACACACACACCACACACACACACACACACACACACACACAAGAGAAGAGGTGAGCGAAAGAGAAAAAAAGTTTATGTAACTCCACTGTCAACGTCAGCATCTCTTAGGGCCTACTGATTTTGATCTGACGAAAAGAGATCGAAAAATATAAAAGCAAACAAGCAAACAACAGAAACAAAGATGAACAAAAACAACCGAATGCGGCAACTTGTTATAGATCTAGATCTCTGGAAAGAAGACGTAAGGAATCAGTCTTACGGAATATTTTTGTGGGCCAGGACCAGTCGTGTGCGTTGAGCATAGGGGCAAAACCGCATGCTGTAGAGGCGGAGTTTCCCCTTGTTCAGAGGGGGAAATTCTGACCCTGAAAACAAATCTCACCGTCATGATCACAACACACTGTAGAAATCTCCTTTTGGCCTTTTGCACTGGGTGGGGAGAGGCACAAATCTAAACACCACCACCACCACTTCCAACAACAAAAAACAACAATAATGACTATAGTGAACCTAACAACTACACCTGCCTACACACAGGGCCACTCCTACCACTTCTTTAACATCAAAGAAAAAAGATAACACAAACGTGTTTCCCCGCCCCCACCCCTCCCCTGAAAAAAAAAAAAGGATTTCACTTAACTGTAGTTATTATGTGATGTGGGCATAAACTGTTTTAGGTAAAAACTATGAGCGTGCACACACAACTTTTACAAAATTAATCACACACACACATACACACACAACGCACGCAACGCACGCACCACACACACACACACACACACACACACACACACACACACACACACACACAACACACAAAACCACACACACACACACACACACACACACACACACACACACACACACACACACCACACACGCACTCACGCACACACACACACACAGACTGCTTTAAACTATGTTCGTTGCCAAGAGGACAGGACTGGAGATGGCAATAAACGACTTTCAGTGTCAGCGTCAGTGTCTCTCTCCGGCTGTGTGCTTGTACTGCCACCCATGTGTTCAGACATGTAACGTGTGTGTATGTGAATGTGTGCGTGAAGCGCGCGTGTGTATAAATGTGTGTGTGTGTGTGTGTGTGTGTGTGTGCGCGCGCGCGCGCGTGCGCGCGTGCGCGCGCGAGCACATTCTATAATAGTTACACTAATCTCATAAAATTATAACTGTGGAGTGGTATCAGACCCGACCCAAGCCAAATGATAACCCTTGTCTAACAACCAGGACAGATCTTACTTACACAGCAGTCTGCAGCTTTACTGAGGCACGAGTTTTTATGCGCTGTTCTAGTTATCAGTGGCCGTCAAAACGGCTTGTGTTCATTCATCCACATTAATTCATGACACTGATGTCGGAGGGGAGAAGGGAAAAAAAAGGGATTACTCCGACCTGTGTATGCTGATTCAGCCATTAGCAAAGTTATAGCTGAAACACTGTTTATCACCTGTCGGTCTTGGTGTAGGCCTACGCTGTTCTAAAAAGCACAAAGCATGATTGCGCATTCGTTCATCGATTGTGTTACTATCTCCTTCTTTCGACATTCCGGTCGAGGAAATTTTCTTCCTGGAGTTAACATCAGTGCTGACTCCACTCTCCCCAAAAGTCCTTCGGATGAGACTTTAAACCGAGGCCCCGTGTGCGAACGCACGCAGAACATCTTGCGCACACGTTAAATCCTCTTCCGCTTTTCGTAAGAGTAGGCCATCGTGTGCCGGTGGGAACAGATGACAATATTTACAAAACTGCATACACACGGGGACCGGATGAAAAAAAGCACATGATTGCTTATTCTGTTATCCTCGATATAAAAGAATTAAAAAAAAAAAAAAAAAGACATTCGATTTCCTTCTTGTTGTTTGTGGTCCACCTCAACATAGAGGGTAGGCCTATGTTATAGCTAAGGTGGAGATGGTTTTTTAAATGTCACAAATTCCCTGTCTCTTCCCTACCCTCCACACACGTACACATACTCGCACGCGCGCACGCACACACACACACAAACAAATGAATAACGTTTGATACAGAATCTACATTAAAACAAGGTATAACATTTTACAGGGGGACGGATAGCCTAGTGGTCAGAACATTGCGCTGGCAATCAGACGACCCGGTTCGAGTCCGGTCGAGGAGATTTTTTCTCCCGGGGTTAACATCAGTGCTGACTTCTACCCTCCCCAAAAGTTCTTTGGATGAGACTTTAAACCGAGGCCCCGTGTGCGAACGCACGCAGAACATCTTGCGCACACGTTAAATCCTGTTCCGCTTTTCGTAAGAGTAGGCCATCGTGTGCCGTGGGAACAGATGACATTACAAAACTGCATACACACGGGACTGGATGTAAAAAAGCACAAGAGTGCTTATTCCATTATCCTCGATATGAAATAATAAATGAATCAATCAATCAATCACAGCTCACTTTTGTTCCACCAGTGAGTCACCAAAGATAGCAAACAGCCCAGGCTAGGAGACTATCACCCTCAATTTTATCTTCACCAGCAGCAGTAGTGGGACCTGCCGCCTGCTGAGTGAGTGAGATTTTTGCTGAAGTTAGTCCCAGCGAGATATCCAATTAGGGGACTGAGGCAAAAGCAAGTCACCCCACTTTGGTGCAAGGGGCGTCCCTAAAACTAGAACAATTCTAAAGCAACAATGCTATGCAAGCACAGGCATCTATATAAATTCTATGTATGTATACAGTGTATATATGTATGTATGTGTGTATGTATGTATGTACCACACACACACACACACACACACACACACACACACATATATAGTAGTAGTAGGCACCCATCAGTCTCGGAAGACTATGGAGTTGCGCTCTAGTCTTTAGAGCGCAAAGCCTAGGCAAGTATGTATGGAGGGCAAGCTGTTACCCATGCAGCAGACCCCCCCTCTCCACGGCACTGGAATGATCCATTGGAAAGGCAATGACCGATATGAATGGTTCCAGTACCGTCGCAGGAGCCACCAGAACGTTGCCATATACCTACAGCCCCGAGCCACTCTGGACTCCCCCATTTTTCCTCAGGGATGGTGTCTAAACACGACACCTGTGTGCAATGCTGGTTTGTTATAATTTTGTCATCCGCTCCTACCGGCACACGATGGCCTACTCTTCCAAAAGGTGGAACGGGTTTTAACGTGTGCGCAAGATGTTCTGCGTGCATTCGCACACGGGGCCTCGGTTTCAAGTCTCATCCGAATGACTTTGACATTCAGTCCGATTTTTTCGTCAAACTGGGAAGAAAGGGCGAGGCTGGGTACGAACCCAGAAACTCACGGTTTACATATTGGCAGGCGAACGTCTTAACCATCCTGCCACCGTCCTTCTACATATATATATATATATATATATATATATATATATATATATATATATATATATATATATATATATATATATATATATATATATTATGCTGAGTGAGAAGGAACTTGCTGCTTTTTTTCCAGACAACAGTCCCTAAATCTTTTACCTCTGCTGGAACTAAAAAAAAAACAACATACAACAGCAATGCTCCCCATCTCCCCTATTGTGTGCCTCGTATGTGACAACACTGCTGTTTGCTCCATGTCTCAAAACACTAGGAAATTAATCAATTTCATACAGACTGACCTTTTGACAAAAGCATTAATATATAAAAGCATTTAGCAATAAAAACAACAACAACAACAACAAAACACTTGTCTCCAGAGTAAAGAGGTCACAAACTTACCTTTGGGGAAACTCTTTTCAGTTACCGACATTGTGGCTACAGCTTGTCCAGTAGGCTGGCTACCTGACAGATTAACAATGCGTGTATGCTACTATGCTCGTGTCGAGCTGGACTCCAATTTCAACCAATGGAAAAGCCCACCCACCACTTTTGGTACAGGTGTACCGAGTGTGTCCCTGTTTGGTGCTCTGCGATAAGAATGGCCTTGGCAGAGAAGAAAAAACAAAAAACTGACGAGTCATGCTAGCTGGATGAAGTCTAGATATGGGATGATACGCTCTTTATGCATTCCTGATTGCCTCAGGATTTTGACAACATATGTATTAGGGGGGAGGGATTCAACCGGATTCGTGGCTTCCTCTCTTCCGAAGGCTTTTTGATATAGATTTATTTCACTCACTCACTCAGTCCCATGTCCCAAAGGACGTAGGGGGGACATGAGAGATTTATTTAGGGGTTTGGTGTCGCTTCTGGAAAAAAGGTCGAGTGACTTCAACTGCAAAAAACTGTAGACTGCTTGTTCATGGCTTATCAACAATCTAAGGAGGATATCGATTAGCCTACTCGTTCTGTTTGTCTGCTTGTCACCTATCTACTCATAGCTCTGTGTCTCACACACACACACGCGCGCGCATACGCATATCGCCACACACACACACACACACACACACACACACGTAAGCACGCACCATTGCGCGCACATGCACACAACACACACACACACGCGCGCGCACCACACACACGCACACACACACACACACACACGCGCGCGCGCGCACACGCAGAGTTTTTCATTTTATATCACGTGTGAAGAGTTAAAATGAATTTAAACACACACCCTCTCTCTCTCTCTCTCTCTCTCTCTCTCTCTGCCGCTGTCTCCTTTTTCATTGTATTGATTTACTGAATTATAATCAGTGTATCAGTTTTGACAAAAATTTTGGGTTCAGTTGGGGAATATGTATTTGTTGAATGCATATTTATCTCTTTTGTATATAAATAATTTCAATCCATTATCTGTTTTGACATTAATGTTCGGGTCACTTAGGGATTACGTATTTGTTGAATATGTATCTTCTTTCTTTAAATCATAGGTTGAATTTTTGTTGTTTGTTTTTTTTGTTTGTTGTTGTTTTTTTTGGGGGGGGAATCAGGTTGCTGTTATATTTTTTTGTTTATTTTGTTTTGTGTTTGTTTTTTGTTTATTTTCTTTGATAATTCCTGATCAGGACAAGGGCTGGATGAAAAAAAGTATGTGAATACTTATCTGTAGCCCTTGAAAACTAAAGACAGATATTCTCTCTCTCTCTCTCTCCTCTTACACTCCTCCCTTTCCTCATCTCCACCTCTATTCGTTCTCTCTCTCTCCTCTCTCTCTCTCTACACACACACACACACACACACACACACACACACACAACACACACACACACACACACACACTACACCACACACAATAACACACACACACACACACACACAGACACACACAACACACACACACACACACACACACACAACACGCACGTACACTTATAGAACAAGTCTTTATGTCACTTTTTTTTTTTGGGGGGGGGGGGATGACTTCACATGTGGTAACGCACCAAATGAGTGCGCCAACAGAGCTGTAAATAGAGGTACAATGTAAGGAGAGAATCAACAGAACTGCATGTTTCATCATCTTGACAAGAGACTGGCTACCAGTGACTAGAAGCAGCATCTTGGAACAGGGCCGAAAGGCTGATCAACCCAAGGAGCAATTTTTAAACAGGAAAGTCTGTGTGGTGAGGGTGTTACTAACCTCCATATTATTAAAGATCTAAACCCTTTATTACCCCCTTTTTTCGTGAGACTTCCTCGGATAAGATATTCACAAATTTAAAATTGACATTTTGGTACTACAATGTTTCTTGAGCAATCCTTTATAGGTATGCCTGTTTTTTCGTTCCACGGCTAGAGCTCCCAGGTGGTGAGATTTTGCTTATGCGACGGATTTTACCCATTAAGGTAGCCGCATTCTGACTTCGGGGATGATGTCTGTATTGTCTGAGCACGACTCTGGTGGGTCCATTGTCTGGATGTAACGCACCTGCCTGGAATGCGAGAAGTCCGGGTTTGATCCCCGTTTGTGCCCGAAACTTTTCTCCTTCCACTAGACCGTGAGTGGTGGTCTGGGTGCTAGTCTTTTAGTCATTTAGCGCCCGTAAACAAACCGCGGCAACAAGAGTCGCATAGATACTTGTGCCTAGAAAAATTATGTAGAAAAATAGCCATTTTGATAGGGAAACAAATACATACAGAAGTAGGAAAAGTTATTTAATAATGGAGGTTCTCTTGCGGCGACGCGCTCTCCACGGGGAGAGCAGCTCGAATTTCATGAAGAGAAATCGGCCGTGACTTAAAGCGTATACATGTATACAAACACAGTGTGTATGCGTTCATGAAACTTTGTCATCCGTCCCTACGATACGAAATGGCCTACTCTTCCAAAAGGCGGAGCAAATTTTCACGTGAGTCCAAGATGTTCACACACGGAACCTCGGTTTATAGTCTCATCCGAAGGACTTTCAGGCTAGTGGACTCGGTAATGATGTTACCTCAAAGGGGAAAATCCCCTTGAACAGGTGCCTCGAATCCAGGCCTTCAGATCACAAGCACAACGCTCTAACCACGTGGCTATCCCGCCTATAGGTATGTCCATTTATTTCAGTGTCTTTTGTTTACGATTGTTATCATTGTTATCGCTGTTTGGGTCAATACCGGCACTGCAAACGTTACTGAGCAGTCGATAAGAATTTTATTGCATATATCCATCATCAACTCAACTCCTCTCATCCAGTAGCCCTTATGGTGAACAGGCATAATACAGAAGACAATAGCAATAACAACAACGACAACAACAAACAGAGAGAGAGAGAGAGAGAGAGAGAGAGAGAGAGAGAGAGAGAGAGAGAGAGAAGAGAGAAGAGAGAGAGAGACAGAAGACAGACAGACAGACAGACAGACGACAGATTCAAGCTCATGTTATCTAGTCAAATGCAAGTCCCTTCACTAGATTCAATTATTTCTCTCTGCTGTATAGCTCAATATCGCTTCAAGGGTTTTTTTTTACAAAGTACTGTGCACTGACTAAGTAGGGGTGACTTCTACCCCTACTCAGTTCAATATTGGTTCAATGGGGTTTGGTCAGGTGCTATGCACTGACTTCATGTGACTTCTGCCTTCAGTTCAATATCGGCTGTTTCTTGTTCTTACGTATGGCTTATAATCCACATGAATTTGTTTGTTTCTCCAGATGATGAATTTATATTGGTATAGGAGAACAACCACGTCATAGCTCGCAGAGTAAGAAAGAAAACTGTGTATACTTTTCCTCAAACAGATAGCACGAAGAAGTTAAAGTTATTAGAACAAATCGGACTGAGGGTGGCGACAGTTGTGGTGATGGAGGAAGTGGTCTCTGGTAATTACCTTTGCACGTTCCCCAGCTTAACGCCATGCGATTATGATTATTTATTTTCTCAATAACATCTGAAAAATGCTTGTGGGTTACAAGCATAGCGAAACACAATCAACAAGGGTCACCCTGGGTTTGGTTTTGGTTTGTTTTGGTTGGGTTGTTTTGTTTGTTGGTTTGTTTTGTTTTAGATTTTTAGTTTTGGTTTTGGTTTGGTTTTGGCTAGGTTGGTTTTGGCTCTGTTGGATTTGGTTTGGTTTAGTTTTGGTTTGGTTTGGTTGGATTTGGTTTGGTTGGATTTGGTTTGGTTGGTTAGTTGGGGATTTTTTATGTAACCGCAACTGGTCGCGAGATGAAAAGAAGGGAAGCAGGAAAGAGGGCCGGAGTGTGAGGGAAAAGGAGAGACAGGGAGGGAAGAAAGAGTAGATAGAGAGAGAGAGAGAGAGAGAGAGAGAGAGAGAGAGAGAGAGAGAGAGAGAGGAGAAACAGACAGACAGACAGACAGACAGACAGACACATAGAAAGAGACAGAGACAGACAGGGAGACATAAAAGAGACAGACAAAGACAGACAGAGACAGAGAGACTGGCAGACACGAGGAGCAGACAGAGACACCTCGCACTGCACCACACATGAAATCAACGCTTAACAACTGTGTGTAATTTTTAGCCACGAGTTTTATGAACGTAAACATTAGCATACATTAGAAGCAGGATATAGAACTCTGGCGAACAGGGTAACGATGGATCCGCACACTGCATCTCACAATGGGGAAGTTTGGGCAACAGATGCTAGGAACGAGCAAGAGAATATGTCACGATTCTGAACTGAATCCTTCTCCTGCCGATTTATAACTATTTTTTGTCTTCTTTTAGAGCTAGTCTAGTGAGGAGACAGCCTTTTGTTTTCCTACATGGCTTTAGGCTTTTCTTGTGGATCTCGTGTTAGGCTTGCAGAAGGCAAAGTCAGTGCTGCAAGGATTCATGGGGAACACCAGAGTTGTCCCGGTTAAACTAGGACAAGGTTTTGCCCACTTCATGGAGTTGGTCGACTCGAGTCCAGTTGCGGTGTCTTTTCCTGTTGCTTTTCAAGAGACAGGCTGGAGCCCGTAGCCAGAAACCCCGGATGTGAAGGTTTTTGACCTCATATGGGCTGTTCAAACCGGCAACACCCGGCCGTCTCTGCTCCCGAGGAGGCGCCGTATAGTTGTTACCTGCAGTCGTGTCTACAGTATGGGATGCTGCCAGTTCATAAGGATCTTTAATAGAGATCGAGTAACAGGTTCGTCCGTAGTCAGGCGTACAAGAAAAAGGAAAATTGTTTGTTGTCGATGGCCATGTCTGTGATTGAATGAGTGAGGAGTTGTGTTTTTGTTGCCGAGTACTTCATGGGTTGATGATGTAAATCTTTCTATGAATTTCTTTAAGAGACTAAATACTCGCTTCTGCGGAAACTGAGGAACAAAAACAGGATATTGTTTTTCTTTTTTTCTTCTCCTCTAAGTACTGGTGTTACGTTTGCTGGTGTGTGGGTGAATGTGAACACGTCTTTTCTTAGCACATATCCACCACACACACACACACACACACACACACACACACACACACACACACACACACACACACAACCATTCTGTGACAGAATGGTATTTAAAACATTTGAAATGGTATGTTTAAAACGGAAGAAAAAAAAGGGGAGAAAAAGAAAAACAAAAGATTCGGGGGGGGGGGGGGGGGGGGGGGGGTTCGGGCTGTTGAAGAGCGTGAAACACCTACTCAAAGCAAAAAGAAAAAAAATCCACAAAGAAAGAAAACAAAATGGTGGTCCACGATTTACATATAGCGAGATCCCCATCCCCCCAAAACCATACCACACAAACAAAAACCAAACGAAACAAACAAAATGCACACAAAACAAAACAAAACAAACAAACCAGTTCCTTGAATCTCCCATTGGGACTGGACTCGCATCATAACTGCAACTTTGATTTTCGATCTCCTGTTTAAACCTCGGGCGTGTTGACTATCTGAATGTGGAGCAGTTCTGAGCGAGGTAAGGTGTTTGGTCCCCTCTCCACAACTGCCATTGGACACAATCACTCTCCCCGTGGCTCAATCACCAAACGGGCTAGCTGCCTAAATTTGATTTTCCCCTGTACTGGCTCATCTGGGATTCGTTTCTCCTGGGAATGCAGGTCACAACATAGTACAGCCATTTTGGGGCAGATATTTTTCGAAGAAGGAGGAACTAAATTCACTGCCTTCTTCACCGGAGCCAAACGGCAAGAGGCTCATTTGCTGGGTGGTGTAGGGCTCCATCTTCTTTGGCTGGCCAAGATGTCGCTTGGTCTTCAAGAAAGGGGACGGTTCGATCCTTTTCAGTACAGAATGTCGTCGACTGTTGGTGACAGAGGCGGACCAGTAAGTGGCTGATGGAGCCCCTGTCTTTGGACTCTTTGGACTTCTCTTTGGACTCTTTGGACTTCTCTTTGGACTTCTCTTTGGGGGCCGGCTCCTGGAGACTCTCCTTCGCCACCACTTCCTTCTGTTGTAAAGGAGGGGGCGAGACGACAATCTTCTCCACGGGGGCTGGGGGGGCGGTTTCGGTTTTCTCTGGCTCCTCCATGTCTTTGAAAGCAGACTCGGGGGGAGGACAGAGGTTCCAAGTGGCCGTGTAGTGCTCAGGAGGCTGACCAGGCGCCGGTGGTGGTGTCGCCACTTTGTTCTTGGGAGGAGGGGGAGGAGGGGGAGGCTCAGTTTTAGCTGGAGTGATCGGCTTCTGACCAATCTGACCCAGCAGATTCTGCCAGGTCAAGGAGGGCCGACTCCTGACCCCGCCCACCCGGTTGTCCACGATGTTGATGGTGTTGGGACGCTTGGAGGTCACTGTCCGCTTGACGATCTTCCTTCGCGAAGGGCTAGTCTCTGCTTCTGGGTCCAGGACATCAGGTAGGGAGGAGAAGTTGTCGTCTGGCTGGTACAGGTCTCTGTCCAGAGTGCCCACCAGGAAGTAGGTCACCACCTTCCCCTTGCCCTTGATGTCGATCTCACCTCGACTCTTGAAGACATAGCCGTGGCTGTACAGTTTTCTGCAGCAAAGCAACCCCACGTCACATGTCATGACACGACACAGCACACATCTGCTGACCACAATCTAACACACACATCTGCTGACCACAATCTATCACACACATCTGCTGACCACAATCTATCACACACATCTGCTGACCACAATCTATCACACACATCTGCTGACCACAACCTATCACACACATCTGCTGACCATAACCACACACATCTGCTGACCACATCTATCACACACATCTGCTGACCACAACACACATCTGCTGATCAAACCTACGACACACATCTACTGACCATAACACACACATGCTGCCATAACCACAACATCGCTGACTCCAATATATAACCACACACTCTGCTGACAAACCAACACATCTTGATCATAACCACACACATTCTGCTGAACCATAAACCACATCTGATCATACCTACCACACATCTGTACTGCCCTCTCCATAACCTACGACACACATCTGTTGATCATAACCTAGACACACATCTCTGATCATAACCTACGACACACATCTGTTGATCATAACCTACGACACACATCTCTGATCATAACCTACGACACACATCTGTTGATCATAACCTACGACACACATCTGCCCTTGATCATAAACCTACGACACACATTCTGATCTAACCTACGAACACATTACTGATCAACCTACGACACACATCTGTTGATCATAACCTACGACACACATCTGTTGATCATAACCTACGACACACATCTGTTGATCAATAAACCTACACACACACATCTCGTGATCATAACCTACGACACACATTGATCTAACTGAAAATTATGACATACCTACGACACACAATCTGTTGATCATAACCTACGACACACGTCTGTTGATCTTCGTTTGATCATAACTACGACACACTTGATCATACTAGAAAGTCATCAACCTACGACACACATCTATGACTGACTACAACATCTTTGATCATAACACACACAGTCTGTTGATCATAACCTACGACACACATCTATGATAATAACACACACGAACACGAACACACCCGGTAGACAGTCATCTAACAAGTACATGATCTGAACTGAAAATTTATGACTTATTGGCCGTATATATATATATATATTTTTTTTTTACAGTTTGTTTGTTTGTTTTAAAAATGAAAACTTTTAGAGTGTTATTGGAATAAGAAAAAAAAGTCAGCAGCCTTCCAGATAAACACGATTGGTCTTGTGCTACAACTATTATTGTATAAACCATGGGGGTTTTGTGTTGTTTTTTTTAAAACTATGTTTGGTTACACATTCAGTATAAACACACAGAAAAGAAAATTTGGGGGGTACTTACTCAAAGGTGAGTTCACTGACTTGGATTCGTCCAGCAATTCCATAGCTCTCCATTCGCGAGGCTGTGTTGACTGTGTCCCCGTAGATGTCAAAACGGGGCTTCTTTTTCCTATCACCCCTGCCACCACTGCCCCGGAATGTAACCCCACCCGTATCTGCACAGACAAGGAGGACCGACTTTTACCTCTCACTGGTGATGCTTTGTCACTTTGGCGCCTGAAGAGTCTGGTCTTCTTCCTTCCTTAAAGGGAACATGGCCTGTACATTTTACTGGGTGATAATTACAGGGTCACTTCAACCCCCTGAATATTCTGTTCCTATTCCTAAAGCTATTTCGAGGGTAATGAATGAGCACTTTGAAGAAGAAGAAGACGGTGTGTGTGTGACTGTCTGTCTGTGTGACTGTCTGTCTTTGTGACTGTGTGTGTGTGTGTGTGTGGTGTGTGTGTGTGTGTGTGTGTGTGTGTGTGTGTGTGTGTGTGTGTGTGTGTGTGTGTTGTGTGACTCTGTGTGTGACTGTGTGTCTGTCCGTGTGACTGTCTGCTTGTTTGTGTCTGTCTGTGCGACTGTGTGACTGTCTGTGATTGTCCGTGTGACCGTGTGTCTGTGTGAATGTCTGTGTGACTGTCCGTGTGATTGTGTGTCTGTGTGACTGTCTGTGTGTATGTGCGACTGTCCGTGTGCCTATGAGTCTGTCTGTGACATCTGTATGTCTGTATATGTGTTAGTGAAAAGCAGCAGTGACCTGTAGCGGCAGACCCGTGGCTGGCGAGGGGACGTTGCCGGCTTCCTCCAACATGTCCATGGCAAAGTCGGCCATCCGCTCTGCGTGGTCCTCCTGAAACTCCGGTACTCCCGTCACCGCCATGTAGGCGTCTCCTATCGTCTCCACCTGTCACCATCGGCATCATTAACACACCGCCACCACCACCATCGCCATCACCACCACCACCACCATCGCCTTCACCACCACGATCGCCACCACCACCACTGCCACAATCATCCTGCATGAGTCTCCTATTGTCCCCACTTGTCTGCACTAGCATGAACAACACGCTACATCATCATCACCACCGCTATGATCAACACCTCACCTCCCCCCCTCACCACCACCACCATCACCATTATCCCGCCTCGTTACCATTACGTATATATATATATATATGTTTAATTATATATATATATATATATATATATATATATAATTTATATATATATATATATATAATACATACATACATACACATATATACATATACATATGTATTATATTTGTTTAATACAATACACTATTCTCTGTAACTGTCGTCGCCATCAGCAGCAGCAAAATAACATCGTCGTCATTGCAGCTTGGCTGACTTTGCAAGTTAATGTGAACAACAACAGCAAAAAACAGGAACGGAGAACAATGTTGGGTCATCACCAGGACGGCGACTGATGGGTCAAGAGCAAGAACTTTTACCATCTCCCAAATCAGGTTTTGCAGACCTGCCAATGCCTTCCTTCTCTTCATGTCTATATGTATGCAGACAAGGCAGGCAGGCAGGCAGGCTTACCTTGTAGACGTCGTGGGCCTCTGTGTGGGTGTCGAAGCGGTGGTACATGTCGTTGAGCATGTTGACCACCTGGTCAGCCTGGCAGTTCCCCGTGATGTCCGTGAAGGTCACGATGTCGCTGAACAGCACCGTGCACATGTCGTACTTCTCTGTCACAACAACACACCCGGCCCTGCTCTACACCACACCTAGCGCACCGGCCTAGAATATCCCAAGTAAGCGTGCCCCCCCCCCCCCACCCCCCCCCTCCGTTTGTGCCCAAACTCTCCCCGGGGGCCCTCCCCCCCCCCCCCCCCCGGGGGGCCCTCCTCCCCCCCCCGGGGGCCCTCCCTCCCCCCCCCCCCCCTCCCACCCCATCCCCCAGCTATCAACTAGACTTTGTATAGTAGTATGGGGTGCTAGTCTTTTGGATGAAACGAAAATCTGAGGTCTGGTGTGCAACACGCATTCAGTTGCCTGTAAAAGAACCCATGGCAACAGGAGAAATGTCCCTGGTAATATTCTGTAGGAAAAAATACTGTAGTAGGGAAACAAGTACAGATGCAGACAGGGTTCTTTTTCCTTTTGAAATGGATGGCATTGGTCTTGTGGTGACGCACTCTCCCTGTAAAGAGCAGCCCGAATGTCACCCTAAGAAATCTGCCGTGACTGAAAGTGGGGTTGTTTGTGTGTGTGTGTGTGTGTGTGTGTGTGTGTGTGTGTGTGTGTGTGTGGTGTGTGTGTGTGAGCGTGTGGTGCGTGCGTGCGTGCGTGCGTGCATGACTTTGTGTGTGTGCGCGTTTGTTTTGGAGTTGTTTTTTTCGTTCCTCGGTTAGAGCTCCGAGGTTCACCATTTGTCAGACTTTGCGTATGCGACCATTTTTGCCCACTAGCAACATTCCGACTTCGGGGATGATGTCTGAACACGACACCTGTGTGCACGCATTTTCGAAATTTTCTCATCTGTTCCTATCAACACACAATGGCCTACTCTTCTGAAAGGTAGATGGGGTTTTAACGTGTGTGCAAAATGTTCTGCAAGATGTTCTGCGTGCGTTCGTACACAGAACCTCAGTTTATAGTCTCATCTTTCTGAGGAGTGGAGTCGGTATTGATATCAACTTCAGGGGGGATAATCCTTTCGAAGGATCATCCCGAAACCATAAAACTATAAATTGTTATTGATTGCTTGAGTGTTTTTTGGTCGAATGCAAGCGCTTTGATTTGTTTTTACTAGATATAGCGCTATATAAATTCCATGTATTATTATTATTATTATTATTATTATTATTATATTATTATTATTATTATTATTCGCCGCTGTAGTCTAGTGATAGGGGGTTGGACTCGTAATCTAGAGGTTGTGGGTTCGATCCCAGCTTTCCGCTATGGCGTTGTGCCCTTGGAAAAGGCACTTTACGGCTATTTTCTCACCCCATCCAGGTGTAAAAGGGGTACCAACCTTGTGTTGGGGGTTAACCCTGCGATAGACTGGCGTCATATCCAGGGGCGGAGTCTATGACTCTCAGTCGCTTAACGCCACAGAAACCGGGATAAGCACCGGCCTGATGAGCCTTAAAGGCTCGGGACAGACTTTAACTTAACTTATCATTATTATTATCATTATAATTATTATTATTATTTAAGCCACCAAAAACAAAAAACAAAACAAAAAAGCATAGAGAGCAGAGACTGAACGACTACAAACAAGTACAGCCAAAGGGATGGAGATGGAGATGTGATGGAGATGGTGAGGGTGACCTGACCTGACCTGCTTTGACACGGCCGTAGAGGGTGAGTTGCATGGCCACTTTGCGGGGCATCATCTCGTGCAGCAGTTCCTCAGTCTTGTGCTTCTCCGCCTCCAGGGCTTCAGACAGCCTCTTCAGCTCGCTCGTCGTCTCGTCCAGCCGCTTTCTGAAACACGCCGCACCCCCACATGGCACACATCATTTATATATTTTTTTGGTATTTTTGTATTTTGTACCACTTTATGTCGCAGCAGATTTCTCTGCGTGAAATTCGGGCTGCTCTCCCCCGAGGAGAGCGCGTCGCCACAAGAGCAGCGTCTACCCTTTTTTTTTTCTTTTTTTTTTTCCTTTTTCCTGCATGCAACTGTTTCCCTATCAGAGTGGCTTTTTTCTTCTGAATTTTGCCAGGGTCAACCCCCTTGTTGCCATGGGTTCTTTTACGTGCGCTAAATAGTAACGTGTAACACACGGGACCTCGGTTTATCGTCTCATCCGAAAGACTTAGCGCCCAGACCACCACTCAGGGTTTAATGGATGGGGAAAAAGTTTTGGGCCCAAACGGGGTACAAACCACCGCACACTCCAACCCGGACTTTTTGCTTTCTAGGCAAGGCGCAGTACCACCGAGACCACCGATCCACCTATGCCGCGGTGTGTGTGTGTTGTGTGTGTGTGTGTGTGTGTGTGTGTGTGTGTGTGTGTGTGTGTGTGTGTGCGTGCGTGCGTGCACGTGCGTGCGTGCGTGCGTGTGTGCGTACGTGCGTGCGTGCGTGTGTGTGTGTGTGTGTGCAAGCACGCCGAACAAGCACCACAGTGCGCCCACGTGCATGGGCACACACACACACACACACACACACACACACACACACACAACACACACACACACACACACACACACAACAACACACACACACACACACACACAACAGTGCTTAATCCTTATCCTCGTAAAAAAAAAAAAACACACACACACAAAAAAACACCCCCAAAAAACCCGTAAAGAATTTGATATGATTTGAATCCCTACCCCCCCCCCCCCCCACCCCACCCCACCCCTCCCTCTCCCTCTGGACTCACGCCACATCGATCTCTGCAATACGTTGCTGGTTGAGCAGGACCAGCTCCCGGGTGCAGTCGTAGAGGGGGATGTCGGCCATGCTGACGTTCATCTCCTGGAAGTCGTTCCAGGACAGCAGGTGAGGGGAGCCCATGTACAGCAGGCAGCTACACCGCGGCAGCCACATGAACTGACCTGCACCGTTTTGTTTTTATTTTATTTTATTTCATAGTTTAAAAAAAAAGTTAAAGTCTGTCCCGAGCCTAAGGCTCATCAGGCCGGTGCTTATCCCGGTTTCTGTGGCGTTAAGCGACTGAGAGTCATAGACTCCCCCTGGATAGGACGCCAGTCTATCGCAGGGTTAACCCCCAACACAAGGTTGGTACCCCTTTTACGCCTGGGTGGGGTGAGAAAATAGCCGTAAAGTGCCTTTTCCAAGGGCACAACGCCATAGCCGAAAGCTGGGATCGAACCCGCAACCTTTAGATTACAAGTCCAACGCCCTAACCACTAGACTACAGCGGCGGCTTTTTATTTCATACCACCTTATGCTTTGCCACAGGCAGGGGGAAGTCAACCTCCAGACGCATTGCTTTCAAACCTAACATTTTTTTGTATTATTTAAAAAAAATAAAACAATTTTAGATCAGATTTTCAGAGTATTTCCTGTCATCAACTGCGATGTGATAAGAGTCATATAATCAAACCTTAAGATTTTCGCCTTCTGTTTTCATCTCCTATCTGTCCCCTTCACCCTGCTTAAGTGTATAAACCTTTATAAGTGTGTGTGTGCACGTGTGTGTGTGTGTGTGTGTGTGTGTGTGTGTGTGTGTGTGTGTGTGTGTGTGTGTGTGTGTGTGTGTAGACACGTGTGTGTGTGTGTGTGTGTGTGTGTGTGTGTGTGTGTGTGTGTGTGTGTGTGTGTGTGTGTGTGCACATGCGCGTACATTTGAATTTGCTAAAACTATTCATTGTCACTGAATGCTTGTGTGTTGTGTAGGTCAAATGCAAGCGCTTTGATTTATTTCTTTCAAGATATAGCGCTATATAAATTCCATGTATTGTTGTTATTGTTGTTGCTGCTGCTGCTGTTGTTGTTGTTGTTGTTGTGTTGCTATTATAATTATCATCATCATCATCATTATTATTATTATTATTATTATTATTATTATTATTATTATTATTATTATTATTATATTATCATCATTATTATTATTATCATCATCATTGTCATCATCATCATCATTATTATTTTAGCCTGGCTGGCTAGAGGGTTACAAAGTTGTGCATTGCGATCGTCATCTACTGATCAAGATTCGAATCCCGTTCAAGGGGATATTTTACCCTGGAGTTAACATCAGTGCTGACTCCACTACCCTTCAAAAGCCCAGATGAGTCTATATACTAAAGTTCCGTGTGCGAACGCACGCAGAACATCTTGCGCACACGTTAAACCCTGTCCCGCTTTTCGGAAGAGCATGCCATTGTGTCTGCTGGTGGGAATGGAAGACAAAACGTACAAAACTGCATACACTCGGGGACTGGATGATGAAAAAAAAAGAAAGCACATATAAATGCTTATTCCACAATCTTGGAAATAAAAGAATTAAAACACTTTTTTAAAAAAAGTTGAAACCTCCCCCCCCCCCCCCCCCCCCCCCCCGCGTCTCACCCTTGAGCACGAAAGGGGGTCTGTAGCCGCCGGTGTTGACGCTGATGAAGAAGACGCTGTTGATGAAGAGGCGGATGAGGTCGGCGGTGGGGGTGATGACGGGCATGGAGATGGTGGCGAAGTCGGTCAGCTTGGTGCCGGAGGTGATGGGGCTGGGCACCAGCTCCTTGAGGGACTCGCCGCACTGCAGCACCTGCATGGCCTCGTCCAGCAAAATGTGGTACGGGTAGGCGATGGTCTGGTCCTCCACCCTGGGTACAGTAATGATGATAATGATAATAATGATGATAATGCATGGCCTCGTCCAGCAAAATGTGGTACGGGTAGGCGATGGTCTGGTCCTCCACCCTGGCCACAATAATGATGATGATGATGATAATATTAAATATAATAATATCATCATCATCATCATCATCATCATCATCATCATCATCATACATGGAATTTATATAGCGCTATATCTTGTAATTACCCGCCGCTGTAGTCTAGTGGTTAGGGCGTTGGACTCGTAATCTAAAGGTTGCGGGCTCGATCCCAGCTTTCGGCTATGGCGTTGTGCCCTTGGAAAAGGCACTTTACGGCTATTTTCTCACCCCACCCAGGTGTAAAAGGGGTACCAACCTTGTGTTGGGGGTTAACCCTGCGATAGACTGGCGTCCTATCCAGGGGGGAGTCTATGACTCTCAGTCGCTTCACGCCACAGAAACCGGGATAAGCACCGGCCTGATGAGCCTTAGGCTCAGGACAGACTTTAACTTTATATCTTATAATAACAAATCAAGGCGCACGCTTGCACAAGGCAGTAGCGTGCTCTTTCAGGTTTCGGGTCTCTACTTTTCCTTACAAGGTGACGTCCCTGACTGTGGACTATTCTACATACCATACAATCACCACATCTGCCATTTGACAGATTTCAACCTACCTGCCTGACTCGTTAAGTTAATGAAACTTCAGTGTATGCGAAGTATTTTCGTGTCATCCACACACACCATTATATATGTTTGTTTGTTGTGTTCGACAATGACCCCCAAAGGAGGCAGCTGCTGTTTCAGAAACTGGGCAGAAATTTTATTATAGTGGAGGTGCCTTGCCCACAGCACACCCCCACTCTCTCGGCCAAGAAGGCTTACGGATAGTCAACGTTGGAGATGTTCTCCAAAGGCCAACTAGCCCCCAGGGCTGCAGCACATAAGGACTGTGCAAATCAACCCTCCTAGTCAGAGAGTCCTAGTCGATCACGAAAGACTAAGCTGTAACGTGGGATTCCATGAGTGGGAAAGCCACTGGTCATAGTTACAGCCTCTCACTTTGCTGTTGCCCCCAGCGTCAATAGTTTAATAGGATAAAGCCCAGGTGCCGAAGGACATACACACTACTCGGTCAGAAATGGCCAACCCACTCTGGCATGAAAAAATGGAGGAGTATTTGCTGTTTTGTGCGTTTAGACTACACACAAGAACTCCGTTATAGCCTCACCAGCCTCCTTCAACTCCACCACTCTACGTCCACCTAAGCGTATTCGCATGCACATGTGTGTGTGTGTGTGTGTGTGTGTGTGTGTGTGTGTGTGTTGTGTGTGGTGTGGTGTGTGGTGGTGTGGTGGTGGTGTGCGTGCGTGCGTGCGTGCGTGCGTGAGTGTGGTGTGCATAAATTTGATATATTATGTTTATTCTTAATATTTGTGGAAGGTTGCATGCGTGCAAATGATTTGAATACAAGAGCTTTGATTTGCTTGCTTTACAAGATTCAGCGCTATATAGATTCCATTAAACTTTTTATTATTATTATTAGAAAAAAACTTGTACAGGGAATGCAGTTAGAATTAATGTTGTCTCTGGGAGAAACAGTCAGAGAAGACTTATAGAAATAAGATGAGGGCGGAGGAGGAGGAAGAACAAATGCTGCTGCTGCTGCTGCTGCTAGCTGCGTGCTACCTGCTACTGTGCTGCTTGCTGCTACTGCTACTACTGTACTGCTGCTGCTGCTGCCACATGCTGTGCTGCTGCTACTACTCTACTGCTACTACTACTACTCTGCTACTGCTACTACTACTACTATTACTACTACTCCTCCTCCTCGTCCTCCTACTAACACTACTCCTACTACTACTCTCCACTACCGCTACAAATACTACTCTTCCCACCACCACCACTACTACTACTACTACTACTATCCTGCTACTACTACTCCTACTCCCACTACTGCTACAAAACTACTACTACTACTACCTACTACTACCAACACTCCTACTACTACTCACTACTCACTACTACTATACTACTACTACTACTACTACTACTACTAACTACTACTACTACTACTACTACTACTCTACTACTACTAAAACTACTACACTACTACTACTACTACTACTACTACTACTACTACTAACTATACTACTAACTACTAACTACTACTACTACTACTATATATATACTACTAGGCCCTACTACTCCTCCTTCCACAACCACGAGGACAACGCTAAGAGCAACCAGCCCCAAAAGAACCAGAACAGCCGGTATAGTATAACAGAAAGGTTTCTATCGTGCCGGTTCTGGATAGACTTGCCAGCAGTACAGAGAGAAAGAAGCGAGGGGACAGGAGAGGGTCTGGACTAACGTGATGACGGAGGTTTTGTCAAACATTTCCTTCAGCTGCTCGTCTACAGACGGCCGGCGGCGGAGAATGCGCGGCTTGTTGGGGTTGTAGCTCTTCCCGGACACCAACCCGCCCCCACGACTGCGGCTCTGCAGCTCCACCTGTACACGTGTGCATTGTGTCGTAGTGCATAAGGGCATAGCATAGCACTGCATAACATAGCATAGTACAGCATACATAGCACTGTATAGCATAGCATAGCATAGCGCAGTACAGCATACATAGCACTGTAGAGCATAGCATAGCATAGTACAGCATACATAGCACTGTATATCATAGGATAGTACAGCATACATAGCACTGCATAGCATAGCATAGCATAGTACAGCATACATAGCACTGTACAGCATAGCATAGTACAGCATACATAGCACTGTATAGCATAGCATAGCATAGTACAGCATACATAGCATGTATAGCATAGGATAGTACAGCATACATAGCACTGTATAGCATAGCATAGTACAGCATACATAGCACTGTATAGCATAGCATAGTACAGTATACATAGCACTGTATAGCATGGTATATATAGCATACATAGCACTGTATAGCATAGAATAGCATCGCATAGTACAACATAGCACAGCACTGCATAGCATAGCACAACATACATAGCACTGCATAGCACAGCGTAGCATAGCATAGCACTGCACAGAACTGTAGATCATGGCATACCATAGCATAATAAGTGCTAGCATAGCATAGCATAGTACAACATAACACAGCATAGCACTGCATAGCACAGCGTAGCATAGCACTGCACAGAACTGGAGATCATGGCATAGCATAACATAATAAGTGATAGCATAGCATAGTATAGTACAACATAACACAGCATAGCACTGCATAGCACAGCGTAGCATAGCACTGCAGAGAATAGCATTGCATAATAAGTGATAGCATAGTATAGCGCAGCATAGTAAACCATAGTATAACATAGCATTGCAGACCAAACAATACCTTACAATGTCATACCAGACCACTCTATAGCATAGCATAATTATTATAGTATAGCCTAGCATAGTATAACGTAGCATAGCATGGTATAATATAGTATACCATAGCATACCACAGCAGACCAAACCATACCACACCACCATATCCCTTCATACCATACCATACCATACCATACCATACCATACCTACTACCATACCATACCAATACCATACCACATACCATACCACACCACACACCACCACCAACCATACCACCACCACCAACCAACACCACACCACACCACACCAACCAACCACACCACACCACACCAACACACCATACCATACCATACCAAAATACCATACCATACCATCCATACCATACCATACCATACCAACCACACCACCATATCGCCTCATACCATAACACACCATCATATCGCCTCATATCACATACATTAATATCATGTCATGCCATATCACATGGGAGCGTGATAGCCCCAAAAGGGAACTGATATGATAATTATTATTTTGTTAAGTATCGATATCTTACAAAAAGAGATGTATAGGCCTACTTGATATACTTACATCATGTTGTACTTTGTCATATCCTACACTTCATATCATGCAGGGGGGACGGGATAGCCTAGTGGTCAGAACATTCCACTCGCAATTTGAAGACTCAGGTTCGATTCCCGGTCAAGGGGATTTTTCTCCCGGAGTTCACATATGTGCAGACTCCACTCTCCCCAAAAGTCCTTCGGATAAGACTATAAACCGAGGCCCCGTGTGCGAACACACGTAGTACATCTTGCGCACACGTTAATGGCGGTGATGATGGCGAAAACTACAGCAACAACAATTGAAATGACCGTGAACATTTCTGTTTTGAAACGATATATAAATGAAAAAAAACAACAACTATGTCACAGAGTTCAGAAGACCTTGATGGCGGTGTGGTACTGGACTTTCTCGCCGTCCACATTGATCGACTCGGACTCCACCACCACCATCCTGGCCACCTGGTTAAACAGCTCCTTGGCCGTCACCTCCAACAGGCCTCCAGTCCACAACGCCCCCATCAGTCAGCGTATGGACACACAGCAAAATACACACTCACCCATGCACACATACACACATACACAAAAACACACACACGCACGCACGCACGCACGCACGCACGCACCCCACACACACACACACGCACGCACACACACACGCGCGCACACGCACACACACGCAAGCACGCACGCACGTATGCGCGCACGCATGCACGCACACACGCACATACACACACGTACGCACGCACGCACGCACGCACACACACACACACACACACACGCACGCACGTACGCGCGCGCACACTCACACAACACACACACACACACACACACACACACACACACACACACACACACAACACACACACAATGCTCTCGGTAATATGGGCTCGTCTCCAATCTTCTCTGATGCTAATAAGTTTTACATGTCATAAGCTTCTGGATTAGATGATATTCCCAGTGAATTTCAAAAAGCAGCAGAACCATTCATATCGCCCTTTTTGCAAAAAAGGTTTTTTACTCATATGTACACAGTTGGTTTCTATCCTATAGCTTGGACAGGGTCAGTCTTTTTACGGTTACTGTAAAAGGTTATGTGATAGGCACCTCCTTACTTCGTTATTGTTAGTCAAGTTTTTACTTTTATCCTAAACCAGAGATTGGAAAGTGGGGGTGGAAAGGGAAGGAAAAATGAATGAAGAACAGGCTGGATTTTGCTGGAATTACTCTACTGTAGACCACATATTTATTCTTATTTCAATGATCAGGTCATGTTTGCATGGTCAGAAGAGAAGTAAACTATGTGTTGCTTTCGTCGATTATCATGTGCTTTGAGACTACTTGACAGGGTTGGAGGCCTACTCTACGCTTACTATCATAATATATCCCGGCATCAACAGGCCCCAAGAGAACAGACACCGGCAGTGTTGGTCAGGTAATTTGAGCAACACTCTCAAACTCGCATCCGTGAAGTGGATGAAACTCGACTGTGTGGTCCCAGTCTACCCACTGAGCCCACAGTACACTCACTCTGGGTAGGAACTGGTCAGTGCCTGAAAAATCCCTATGACTCTTATGGGATTCGAACCCGTGACGTTCTACTTCGAAATCCAAGGCACTAACCACTGCGCCATGGTGACTGATCCAACATTATCTATGTTTGCTGTACTGTTTTGTTTGCAGTTTATTTTGTCAAAATGCCTACCCCCTTGTGTGCAGGCGTATGGTCTTGCAATTAAAATCCTGAATTACTGAGTTCTCTCTCTCTCTCTCTCTCTCTCTCTCTCTCTCTCTCTCTCTCTCTCTCTCTCTCTCTCTCTCTCTCTCTCTCTCATCTGTTCCAACCGGCACACGATGGCCTACTCTTACGAAAAGCGGAACAGGATTTAACGTGTGCGCAAGATGTTCTGCGTGCGTTCGCACACGGGGCCTCGGTTTAAAGTCTAAGTCCTTCGGATGAGACTTTAAACCGAGGCCCCGTGTGCGAACGCACGCAGAACATCTTGCGCACACGTTAAATCCTGTTCCGCTTTTCGTAAGAGTAGGCCATCGTGTGCCGGTTGGAACAGATGACAAGATTTACAAAAACTGCATACACACGGGGACCGGATGAAAAAAAGCAGATGATTGCTTATTCTGTTATCCTCGATATAAAAGAATAAAAACAAAATTTAAAAAAAATTTTTTTTAAATCTCTCCCCTCTCTCTCTCTCTCCTCTCCTCTCTCTCTCCTCTCCTCTCTCTCTCTCTCTCTCTCTCTCTCTCTCTCTCTCAGGGAAAAAACAACAGAGGTGGATAGAGATGTGTATAACCAACAACTGGCTGTAGTTACCGTTGACAATGGGATAGAGTCCGTTCCTCCAGCTGTAGTGGTGCACTGTCAAAGTGCCGTCTTCGTCCTCCTCGCATCTGGGGGGTCAGCACGGCAGGCAGAATTATTATAGTGATGGTCAGCACAAACTGGGCAGAACGTGTGTGTGTGTGTGTGTGTGTGTGTGTGTGTGTGTGTGTGTGTGTGTGTGTGTGTGTGTGTGTGTGTGTGTGTGTGTGAGTGTGTGTGTGTGTGTGTATGTGTGCGTGCGTGCGTGCGTGCGTGCGTACGTGCGTGCTTGCGTGCGTGCGTGTGTGTGTGTGCGCGCGCGCGCGTTTGTGTCATAATACACAAACTGTCAATGTCTTTAACACTCAGTAAAGATTGGGATCTCAATGTCATGATACACAGACTGTCAATGTCTTAAACTCACATAAAGATTGGTATCAGGATGTCATAACACACACACGGTCAATATCTTAACACTCACGTTAAGATTGCGTTCAAAATGTAATAATACACAGACTGTCAAGGTCTAGAGTTACATTCATGTAAAAGTGGGAACCATACTGTCATGTCAATGCCTTAACACTCACGTATAGGTGTGAATTACAATGTCAGACTACACAGACTGTCAATGCCTTAACACTCACTTACAAGTGTAAACTACAATGTCTCAGACTACACACACTGTCAATGCCTTAACACTCACCCACAGGTGTAAACTACACTGTCTCAGACTACACACACTGTCAATGCCTTAACACTCACCTACAGGTGTAAACTACAATGTCTCAGACTACACACACACTGTCAATGCCTTAACACTCACCTACAGGTGTAAACTACACTGTCTCAGACTACACACACTGTCAATGCCTTAACACTCACGTACAGGTGTAAACTACAATGTCTCAGACTACACACACTGTCAGTGCCTTAACACTCACCCACAGGTGTAAACTAAACTACAATGTCTCAGACTACACACACACTGTAAATGCCTTAACACTCACGTACAGGTGTAAACTACAATGTCTCAGACTACACACACAGTCAGTGCCTTAACACTCACGTACAGGTGTAAACTACAATGTCTCAGACTACACACACACTGTCAATGCCTTAACACTCACCTACAGGTGTAAACTACAATGTCTCAGACTACACACACTGTCAATGCCTTAACACTCATCTACAGGTGTAAACTACAATGTCTCAGACTACACACACAGTCAGTGCCTTAACACTCACCTACGTACAGGTGTAAACTACAATGTCTCAGACTACACACACAGTCAGTGTCTTAACACTCACCTACGTACAGGTGTGACCTACAATGTCCTAGTGGTCAGAACATTGCGCTGGCAATTTGAAGACCCGGGTTCGAGTCCGGTCGAGGAGATTTTTCTCCTGGAGTTAACATCAGTGCTGACTCCACTCTCCCCAAAAGTCCTTCGGATGAGACTTTAAACCGAGGCCCCGTGTGCGAACACACGCAGAATATCTTGCGCACACGTTAAATCCTGTTCCGCTTTTCGTAAGAGTAGGCCATCGTGTGCCGGTGGGAACAGATGACAATATTTACAAAACTGCATACACACGGGGACCGGATGAAAAAAAGCACATGATTGCTTATTCTGTGATCCTCGATATAAAAGAATTTTTTTTTAAAATATATTTAAAAATACAACCCAAGAGGAGTGACCACTGTTGCCCCCCCCCCCCCCCCCCCTACACACTGACCTGAAGGAGGGGGCGACGATGCCCCTGTAGGAGAGGGACAGCATGGAGTGCAGACTGTCCAGGTTGTTGATGAAGCTGCACATATCCTGCCCTCACAGCGGTCAGCAGCAGTGGTGGATCGTAGCCGTGTTCAGGCATGACGGTTGAATTTGGAAACGTCACATGCACGTGGTAGCGCACACCTGACGGCATGAGCCATTGGAGAGGACAGAACAATGAAGATGGAAGAAGAGCAAAGCAGAAGAAGAAAGAAGAGCAAGCAAGAGAGAGAGAAGAAGAAGAAGAAGAAGAAGAGAAGAAGAAGAAGAAGAGAAGAAGAAGAAGAAGGAAGAAGAAGGAAGAAGAAGAGAGAGAAGGAGAAGAAGGAGAAGGAGAAGAGGAGAAGAGAGAAGAAGAAAAGAAGAAGAAGAAGAAGAAGAAGAAGAAGAAGAAGAAGAAGAAGAAGAAGAAGAAGGAGAAGAAGAAGAAGAAGGAGGAGGAGGAGGAGGAGGAGGAGGAGGAGGAGGAGGAGAAGAAGGAGAAGAAAGAAGAAGAAGAAGAAGAAGAAGAAGAAGAAGAAGAAGAAGAAGAAGAAGAAGAAGAAGAAGAAGAAGAAAGCTATAGTAAGAGCAACAGCAAGAGCAGCAGTAGGAACAGTAACGGTGATGTTTCCCATCACGCACACCTAAAGGTATTTTCATGTTCGAAAATCATAAAAGGATGCACTTTTTTTTTTGCAAAGTGAGGGACGGGATAGCCTGGTGGTTAGTGGTGTGTGTGTGTGTGTGTGTGTGTGTGTGTGTGTGTGTGTGTGTGTGTGTGTGTGTGTGTTGTTGAACACAAGCCCAGTTATGCATATAGTCGATATTATTGATAGTTATATGCAGAAATATAGCTGAACCCACAACATTAACAATCTACACATGTACACTATCCAGGAGGCATCATGATGACTGCATATACCAGAAACTCACCCAAAACATTGGTGGCTGTCTCCAATAATTTGAAAGTCGTGGCATCCTCATATACAGAAAATACCTGGAAAAAGGACTCTTCTTCCAGCCCCATGGTATGTCTTTAAATAGCACACACACACACACACACACACACACACACACACACACACACACACACACACACACACACAACACACACACAATTTTATGAGTCATTTCTCTTGATTTTTTGTTGTGAGGAAAGAGACTGGGAAAAAAAGTTGTGTAAACTTAATCTTTTACCCTCAATGAAGAGCATTTTGATTTGAATAAATTGACTTGACTTGACTTGACTCGACTTGACTTCACACACACACACACACACACACACACACACACACACACACACACACACACAGCGCCGCGCACCACACACACAATCACACACACAGTGACCACGCACACGTCACACACACAAACACACCACACAACCACACCACACACACACACACACACACACACACACCACACACACACACACACACAACAACACCACACACACACCGCACTTACAACACACCACAATGAACACACACACACACACACACACACACACACACACACACACACACACACACACACACACACACACACACACACACACCACACACACACACACACACACACACACACACACACACACACACACACAACACACACACACACACACAGAGTCACACACACACACACACTGTCACACACACACACACACACACACACCACACACACACACACACACACACACACACACACACACAACACACACACACCACACACACTCACACACACACACCCATGAGATGGTGACACAATGCAGTGATTCTACAGTTGTTTTCTGTATGTTGGCTAGCCAGTCAAAATGCTCTGTAGAACGTATACCCTTAGCCTGTTGTTTTTTTTTTTTATATCCTTGTCTAATGGGCCTCTCTGCTGCCACTAAAAACGACAGTTGTTGCTGTTGCTACTATTCGGTGATGATATAAAACAATGACAACGATAATGCTGATGATGATACCGGATTTTTTTTTTTTTTTAAAGGATCCGTGGTCAAATCTACGATTATTCCAAGCACTCTGCTTGGCTTATGTTATAGAAAGTGGGGTGAGATAGGCGAGTTTCGCAAATCTTAGTGTATACATACAGTCTTAAAAATGAATGAAAGAAAGGAGACGGGGACGGAGGAGGAGGAGGAGGAGAAGGAGAAGGAGAAGAAGAAGAAGAAGAAGAAGACATTCAGAATGTACAATAATACGCGCAACACACGTACAGTGGTAAACTAGATATGCAGACCTGGATGCTTTGCTGAACAATCAACTTTCATAGATGAAAAAAGAGTGATGATTGAGGACATGAGGTATAGGCCCACTGACTGTCTCCCGCGTCAGTCAAATGATAGGAAAGAAAAAGATGGAAGGTGACAGGATGGTTTAGACGTTCACCTGTTTAACAAGTAAACCGTGAGGTTCTCTTTTTGACGGGGGAATCGAACTAATGACGGGGGAATTGAACTAAATGTCAAGTGTTTCGGAGGAGACTCACACCAATCGAGCCCATGTGCTTACTGACTTGAGCACGTGAAAAGAACCCACGACAGATGAAAATCGGAAAGAGCAGGGAGGTATCTCCAGACTGCCTTGACAAACCTGGGAGACCTGTTCAATTCCCAACCGTATTTAGGAAGTTGGAGTACGGCTACCTTAATGATGGGGTGAAAATAAAAAGATCGCGCACGCAAATACCTCACCATTGGTGAACCTCAGAGCTCTAATCGAGGAACACACAAAACCAAAACCAAACAAGAAACAAAACAAACAAAGAAGATAAAAAAACCCACGTCAATGTCACTTTTCCTGTGATAAATCTAGCGGCTACATGACAGGGAACCAGCATATCAGTGAATCAAGCTAACATGGAAAGTAGTATTCAGTAGGCACCCATCAGTCTCGGAAGACTATGGAGTTGCGCTCTAGTCTTTAGAGCGCAAAGGCTGGGCAAGTATGCATGGAAAGTGTTAAGGAATAATGGTGCTAATCGCTGCAATCTTGCATAGAAAGATGAATAAAGAAACAGGCTGAGATACTCACAGAACTTCATACCACTTGTCCATCCCAAACTTTACTTGTAGCATTTCCCGAATAATACAGTGTATTTGTCCGTACTGAAACACACACACACACACACACACACACACACACACACACACACACACACACACACACACACACACACGCACACACACACATCTTTTGGAAAACAAATCTATACTACATACAAACTTTATTAATATAACAAGTATTCATCAGTAAAAGGTAAAAAGGTAAAGGTGTCTCATAACCTAGGCGGTCGAAGAAGAGCGAGGCATCAAAGACCTCAGCTTCTCTAGGGGCCAGCATATTGAAGGCGGCGCCCATCTCCTCTCCCTCGCTGCTTTACCTTCCCTGACCCTAAAGAGGGAAGATAGACTACCCATTTAAAGCTGGGTAGCCGCCGCTGTAGTCTAGTGGTTAGGGAGTTGGACTCGTAATCTAAAGGTTGTGGGTTCGATCCCAGCTTTCGGCTGTGGCGTTGTGCCCTTGGAAAAGGCACTTTACGGCTATTTTCTCACCCCACCCAGGTGTAAAAGGGGTACCAACCTTGTGTTGGGGGTTAACCCTGCGATAGACTGGCGTCCTATCCAGGGGGGAGTCTATGACTCTCAGTCGCTTAACGCCACAGAAACCGGGATAAGCACCGGCCTGATGAGCCTCTATAGGCTCGGGACAGACTTTAACTTTAACTTACAGCTGGGTGAACTGGGGGGACTGTACTGAAGCCAAGGCGCGCGAACAGTCACCCATCCAACTGGTAACCACGCTCGACGCTGCTTAATTTGACTGGGGGAAAGTGAGTGCTCTGACCACTGTGCTATCCCGCCTTCTTAGTCTTCGTCTTACCTTGTCATCAGTATCGTTTAGAAATGGATACTTGAAAATTAAGTGCATAGACAATTTATTTTCAAATACAGATACTATTTCTTTCATTATCCCCCCCCCCCCCCCAAAAAAAAAAAAAAAAAAAAGAAGAAGAAAGAAAAACAAAGAAAAAAAGAGAGAAGTCCAGAGACATCAAGATAGTTTCAGTAATGGAAAGATGACATCGAAAAATTTAAACTATCGATTGCAATATTTTTGGAGAGATTGTTGTCTTCTTGAGCGTTAGTCTGTGAAGCCTGTGTTCGTGAGGATGCGGGAAGTCGTGGAAGGAAGGGGAGGGGGCGGGGGCTGAGATATAATGAAAATGTGTTATTAAACTCCTATTTCTAAATTTGATGAATCAAAATATCCCCGAAGTTGTAATGCAGCTACCTTAACCTTGGGTAAAAACGGTCGCTTACGCAGAATCTCACATTTGGTGAACTCCGAAGCTCTAGCTGAGGAACAGGAAACAAAAATAAAATACGAATTTCAAATCACAAGCTAGTTCCACCAATTTATGTAGCAGTCTTTGCTGAGCAAAACCAACTCTAAAATTTACACCAACGATTAAAGAAATTGTAACGCGGTATATGTTTCGCAAAGTGTATCAGACATACCCACCAGTACATAATAAAATAAACTCAGTAAAAACTTTGTTCGTTCTGTCTCACCATTGTTCTGATTTGTTTTCGTCCCAGCTCGAAAATCAATCACACATCGCCATGTGCAGGTTTGACGTAAACAAGTGCTAAATTACGTCAAAAAGTCTGTTTCGTCAGGAACAGCTAGCCTAGGGGGATGGCTGTTCCCGGTAGGCCACAGATAGTAGGGCCTAATACAGGCTTTGTGCTTTGTGCTAGACTTGAAAAAAAGCCGGGATATCCTATTTGGGAAATAGAAACAGTGCTCTCTCTCTCTCTCTCTCTCCTCTCTCTCTCTCTCTCTCTCTCTCTCTCTCTCTCTCTCTGTGTAAAATGATAGCAGCCGACATATTGACATTTTTTCTTTTTACAGTTATAGTTTTGTTTTTTGTTGTTTTTTTTCCCCCAGTGTTTGAGATTATGAAGTTAAACTAGTTTGCAAGGACAGCAATGAACTTGAAATAACAGATTTCTTTATTTGGGGGAATGGGATGGCAAAGTGCTCAGAGCGTGGCGCCTGCGGTGTGACAGCCGGGGTCGAGCCTGGGTTCGAGCCACCACGAAAATACTAGTTTGGTAAAGCGAATTTTTCCTCTGCACCACTCCCCCAAAAGTCCTTCAGATAAGACAATAAACCAGGCCCCGTGCTCGAACACACAGAACATCCTGCGCATACGTTAGGCCTACAACCCATTTTGCCTTTCGGAAGAGAAGACCATTGCGTAGCCTATAGAACAAGAAAAAAATAAAAACACATACACACTGGTGTCATGTTTAGACATTATCTCTGAAGTCAGTATTTTATTGGTGGGCAACGGTCGCAAACTCAAAAAAATCACCATTGATGTAGACCTACCCGGGATCTCTATGAAATATATATATATATATATATATATATATATATATATATATATATATATATATATATATATAATTTATCTGTTCATCTATTCATTTATTTCAGTCTTGTATAATCACCTCTTGTGAAGAGACAGAGACTGAGTTCACCAAAGAATAGGTCTGAAGATTTCCACTTTTTTTTTCTTGCATCCCCCCCTAGTACTTTTACAAGTACTTCTATGTTAGAAGTACTTGTGAAAGTAATAGGGGGTGTACATATGTGTGTGTGTGTGTGTGTGTGTGTGTGTGTGTAATATGTTAGAAGTACTTGTGAATTTAACGAAATTTATGGCTCTGATTTCGTAAGGTTTCGGTTCGGCTTGAAAAATAAGAAGGCCGATCACTCTTAGTCAATCAACAACCAAAAAAGTTGGCGCGTCAGATCCTTTGCATCCATAGACAACAAAAGTTGCCATCTGAGCGTTCGACGACGACGAAGAAGAAAAAATACCAGTCTTTTTCGTTTTTCCCTTGATGCTTTTCATCCGGCTATGACTGTGATCGGCATTTGTTAACAATTTATGATGTGATCACAAGACTTGAGTAGGTCTTTTCTCATCATGGCAAGTAAATCGAGAAAACAGGCTCCGGTAAGCTAAAAAGCAGTCATTGATTGAATCAAGGAACAGTTGTAGCTTCACAATTGTTAATGTTCTGACAGTCAGACACAGTAACAGTGTGTGTGTGTGTGTGTGTGTGTGGTAGCCTAGTCCTCTTAAAAGTGACACCAGTGTCACGTTTGAGTTCGTGTGTGTTTTGTTTATAATTTATATTTTATTTTATTGTATTCCGAGGATTGATAGAATAAGCAAGCATGTACTTTTTTTTTAACATTTAGTCCCCATGTGTATGCAGTTTTGTAAATTTTGTCATCATTCCCACTGGCACACAATGGAATACTCTTCCAAACAGCGGAACGAGTTTTAATGTGTGCCAAGATGTTCTGCGTGGGTTCGCACACAGGACCTCAGTTTGTAGTCTCATCCAAGGACTTGTGTGTGTGGCCATGCACATGTGTGTGTATTACTGTATATATCACTAGTATATGTACAGTGTGTGTGTGTGTGTGTGTGTGTGTGTGTGTGTGTGTGTGTGTGTGTGTGTGTGTGTGTGTGTGCAATGGATAATGGTTTATTCTGTTGAGGGAATGTGACTAGACATTAATTCTAAGTCACTGTGTGTGCATGTTCTGTTTTTGCCTTGTACAGTATTATATGTGATTGTGTGCTTTTTTTTTTATTCCAATGAATTATTTTGTTTGTCTAGTGCTCATGATAATTCACAATCACAGTGAAAATCATTTACCATCATAAGATTCCGTTTGCATGCTATGGTGACACTGTCAGTGTCATCCTTAAAATGCTATTCCATGAAATGTGGATGTAGTTTTAAATAATGTGTGCAAGACAGTATGCATACATGTGTAGACATTCATATTGATATGTTACAGTTCAAATAATATCACTGAGAGTGAACAGACATTAAATTGAAGCCAACAACATTATATCATGTTGTGCATACAGTGTATAGCTTCATGCCACTTTTGCCAGTCATGGTGAAAGGCTGCATGATGAAGTACTGCTTTAGTTAATCAGCAATATGATAAACTGGGTCATCTTGTCTGTGCTTAATTTATGATCATCTCAATTCATCTGTCTAAAAAGCAAGGATTAAAAAAAAAAAAATTCCAGGTTTCCTATGTCATATGATTCTGACTTCGAGCTTTTCTTCCATCCATTAAATCATTTGCAGTGGTCTCTATTACTTGTATTTAACAGCACTTCCTTGACTGAATAAGCACACATTATAAACATTAGGCACATTCACTACTCTCCTGCTGACTTGGATAACTTTCTCTTGTGACTTTGGTACAGTCTGAAATTTGGGGCTTTAGTGTTCCATCTTTTTTTTTGTTTTGTTGCAGTGGTAAAACAAAATTTTAGTGTTAATCGATTGCATCATGTATGTTTGGTATCATAAAGAAGTGCTTCTTGAACAACAGAAGCATATGTCCCCATGAGAACAGTTTCAAGAAAGGGAAAACTGCAATATATTTGCAGTTTAGTAACAACTAACTTTGGCTTCTTTTGTAACACTTGACACTGCCTTTTGATTTTGTAGGTTCTGGAAGTGCGTGTGGATACACAGATTATCAACACACCCAATGTGGGCGCAAGCCTCCTGCAGATGTGTGAATCCATAGGGATTCGTTGTTCTGCCTGTGACCAGCTGATGGATGGCACAGTTACATGGCAGCTTGTTTATGAATCTGACAATCAGGTTAGTTGGTAAAGGCTTTTTACTGATAAATCATGTTCTTGAACGTTGCATTGCTGATTGTCGCATGTATACTCATACTGCTTACTAAGTAGCTTTGTTTGGCGGAAGAAAAAAACAAACTTGTTGTGTAGATGAACTTGGAAAGTGATAATGGTTTGTTTTGTAACAGCAGGTGCTTAAGATAGGTGTGATAAAAGAAAAAGATCCTCATGAAATGAACATTAGTAATAAAATGTAGTTTGTTTTGTAAAAGTACATTTACATGCTTGCTTGTGCTTGTCATTTATTTTAAGTGACACCAGATAAGTTCATGGCCAGGATGTGTCCTTGGGTGATTGTACAATGCTAGGATAAGTCCAGAAATGTGCATACCATTATCTACTTGTTGATGCACATTTAATTTTTAAAAATGATCACTCCATGTATTATATTATATTATATATAAGCATCATTGCAATGCATGCAGAATGTTGCATTTGCCACCATGTACTATGCCACATGCATGATACAAAGCAGGTTACTTAACTTAGTCTATAGATGCTTTGAAACTGCATAGCCCAAAGGATAGTGAAATCAGGAGTGTGTACATACATGCCTCTGCAATTCATGACCATAATTTACCATTTAATGACATGATGTTTCACAAAGATATTTGATCCTCTGCATGCATTTACAATAGATAAATCTTATGTGGACTAGACTGACACACCCACAGGTCTGCACATACTTCAACATGTGAGAAGACATTCCAGGACCACCTTTTCCCAAGTTACAGCATACTTTTATACATACACATGTATGCATCATGCCCACACAACTCAACACCACACCACACACACACACAACACACACACACACCACACACACACACACACACACACACACACACACACACACACCACACACAAAGAACAATGTGGTGGTCAGAACAAGGGGGATGGGATAGCCTAGTGGTCAGAACATTGGCTCGCAATTTGACACCCGGATTCAATTCCCGGTCGAGGAGATTTTTCTCTGGAGTTAACATCAGTACTGACTCCACTCTCCCCCAAAGTCCTTCAGAACATCTTGCACACATGTTAAAATCCTGTTCCGCTTTTTGTAAGAGTAGGCCATTGTGTGCCAGTGGGAACAGATGACATTTACAAAACTGCATACACATGGGGACTGGATGAAAAAAAGCACAAGAGTGCTTATCCCATTATCCTCAATATAAAAGAATAAAATTATTTAAAAATTTTTTTTAAAAAACACACACACACACACACACACACACACACACACACACACACACACACACACACACACACACACACACACACACACACACACACACACCAACAACCAAACAAACCAAACAAACCAACATGCACACATACAAATTTACTCTCATTGGTTTGATGATTGGGAAGACAAGTGAGGCATACAGATTCTGTATTTGTACACAATACAACATTAAAACATCTTAACCTTGAATTAAAGAAAAGGATATTTTTTCCCATTTCAGGAGACTCGTAATATAGAAGAAGTAGATGAAGTGCTGTCGATCCTTCCTGTGAATCAATTTGTTGCTAATGGTGAACTCACAGGTAAAGGTAGGTATATAATTCTTTTGTGTGTAATTTTGATAATCAGGGAAGGCCGGATAGTTTCAAGTGTTTTAAGCTCTTGTTCCAAAAAGTCCTCATAAAAACAAAAATCAAATGTGGCTGTGTGAAAAGAACGGTGAGAGCACATGAAGCCTTCAGTTTAAAAACCTGTAGTGAGTAGAACTTTCCCTTTTTTATTCTCTCGCTTAAAATATATGAGTATGTGCTCTCATAAGAGATGGCATTGGTAGAGTAACATCTAAAATTCTTACTTGCCCATGACCCTGTTTTTTTTCCTGTGGGAAAAGTGGAAGAACAGTCAGTTGTGTAATTGAATGTGATTATTGTCTTTATATAGCTGTACAATGTGTTCACACACATACATGTACAAAGACGAGTGATGGCTGGTGACAATAACAGCAGTGCTAAGCTGGAAAACTTTTTTTTTGGGGAAAAGATATATCTTGCACTGCTTGTGACTGGGTCCCCCATTATCAACCCCCCCCCCCCCCCCCCAAAAAAAAAAAAAAAAAAAAAAAAGACAAGCAAACAAGAGAGAAAAATAAATAATGCTAGGAGAGTTAGAAAGTTGTGGGCCTCTAACATGAAGTAGACACATCAACAATGACACTGTATGGAGAGGCTATTAATATGGAAAATAGCACATTCGTTTGTGTGGATCTGGATTAGGTTTCAGTATACTGCATAAATTTGTTTATATGACTTATATAAGTATGAATTATTCAGGAACAGGGTTCTTTTGTGTCTGTGAGCATATGAATGCCTCCTATTCATGTGTGTGTGTGTGTGTGTGTGTGTGTGTGTGTGTGTGTGTGTGTGTGTGTGTGTGTGTGTGTGTGTGTGTGTGTGTGTGTTCTCATGGCCCTGTGCACATGCTTTCATCTATAATATCAATTTTCATGAGCACTTGTAAGTTGTATTTGTGTATATTAAATGTAACCTTGTAATTATGTGTGCTTGTTTCGATAAGGACATATTTGTGTGCTTCTTTATCACAATATCATGAGTATGGTCTTATAAATACATGTGTTTTGAGTATCTGTTCGTACACAGCCATGTGTGTAAAATGAAGTATGTGTGTGTGTGTGTGTATGCGTAGGCAGGCAGGCATATGTGCATATCTACTTGCATGATGATGTATACATGTGCAGATACATGTGTGTGTAGTGTGTGTGTTATTGTGTGGTGTGTGTGTGTGTGTGTGTGTGTGTGTTTGTGTGTGTGTTGTAGTGTAGTGTGTGTGTGTGTGTGTGCATTGTTATGTTTTTGTATTCACACATGCATATGCTGTATATGCATTGTGCACACAGCGTGACGTTACATGATGTGTTTTGTGTGCCGTAGAGAGGTGGTGGGGAGAGCCATGGTCCCACACTGACAGAGTACATCCAGCAGCTGCAGCACATTCATTCAGCCAAACACGTCTCCGTGGCTGTGCATGGGGTGGACAGATACTTCAGGTACTCCTTATAATATAGCGCCGCTGTAGTCTAGTGGTTAGGGCGTTGGACTCGTAATCTAAAGGTTGCAGTTCTATCCCAGCTTTCGCTATGGCGTTGTGCCCTTGGAAAAGGCACTTTACGGCTATTTTCTCACCCCACCCAGGTGTAAAAGGGTACCAACCTTGTGTTGGGGGTTAACCCTGCGATAGACTGGCGTCCTATCCAGGGGGAGTCTATGACTCTCAGTCGCTTATACGCCACAGAAACCGGGATAAGCACCGGCCTGATGAGCCTTAGGCTCGGGACAGACTCCTTATAATATATATATATATATATAGGCTAGCTACTCTGTGTTCAACCATTCTTTGTCATTTGGCAACTAACTTCTCTCTTGGTCAGCCAGATGTCTTTTTAATTAAGATGACTGTAGTCAGCTAAGAGAGATTTGGTTTGAATGCTGATTGTACACATTGTCACTTAGTTTTGTCTCTTGTCTCCCAAAGCTGGCTTGAAAGTGCTTTTTGCTGGAAATTGATATGGTGCAAAGAGAGGAAGCTTCTCTATCTCTTTCTGCCTCTCTCTCTCTTCTCTTCTCTCTCTTCTCTCTCTCTCTCTCTCTCTCTCTCTCTTCTCTCTCTCTCTCTCTCTGTCTCTCTCTCTCTTCTCTCTGTCTGTCTGTCTGTCTCTGTCTCTCTCTCTCTCTGGCCGGATGAAAAAAAGTATGTAATGCTTACTCTGTAACCCTTGAAAAATAAAGATTATTCATTCATTCATTCATTCTCTCTCTCTTTTCTGTCTCTGTCTCACACACACACTCACACACACACACACATACACACCACACACCACACACACACACACACCACACACACACACACACCACACACACACACACACACACACACTGATTTTCTGCTCAGTGTTTTCATAATGCAGTGATTTGGAGATTATTGCCATAACAATTTTGAACAGTTACTTGTCTCCACTTTTAACCTCTGTGAGGACGTTTGCAACAGAACCACTCCCCAAAAACATACCCCCCCCCCCTCCCCCTTTATTTGTGTGTGTTTAGGTTGAATTTGTTCTGTTGTCAGTAATCAGAAGCAGATGGCAAAGCGGAAACACAGAGAAGAGGTGACAGGCCAGAAGATGAAGGGCAGCCGTAAGATTGAGGGTGGAGGGGGAGTGGTGTGTGACACGATTTCAGGTGGAAGAGGTGGGTGAGTTTCTTACCTGATCTGCAGCGTTAAGAAAAGCCACATGTTGTGATATCTTTTCTATGTGGGTTTTGAGAAATGTGTCTCTTAATTTTTTTCTTCAAATTTATTTTTGATTTATTTACCCATGTGTACATCCGCAGTGTATCCAAATGCAGAGATGAGTAACACCCAGTGCCGTAAACTATTTCTGCCTTATTTGAGTGCTTCTTGTATTTTATTCAAGACAAATTAAAATGAGTACAGAAACACAAAGAGGAGAATAAAACTGATTTCTTCTTTTAATAACAACTGAAACTTATGGTTACGAATTCAGATTTTCTTCCTACCTTGCTGGAATTGAAAAGACTCATGCAAAAGACACCAGATTTGTATGAATATATCTTCTATACCTATACACAATTTCTTTATCTATATTATTCACTAATATTTATAGAAGGCTATGTACAGTCAACCACATAATGAGTCACATTGCTCTAGAAGTCAATTTTTCGTTATTAACAGGTTATTAATATGCAGTAAATCAGCTATTCAATACAGAAAACATTTTAAATTGGATGCTTGTTTGAAAAGTTATTACAAATTGAAATGGAAGACTGCAAAAAGTGGCAAAATGAGAAATTGACAAGTTTTGCATTGTAATAAGTGGTCAGAATGAAGGCTTGGATGCTTTTAAATGCATTTTTTAAAGCAAAAGGAAACAAAAACTACACCTGGATACTTCAGTATAAGGTAGAAAAATGGCTATTTTATCATGATTCAAAACCTCAATATCAAAAGCCTAACCCCCACCTGCCTAAAATGCAGAAAAGTGGGTCAGGTGTAAAGCGACTCATTTCATGGTGGAGTGTCACGATTTGTATACACACAGAAAACAGTGGCTGATTTGGCTCAGACACTGTTCACTGGACAGGCAGGATGCCATCATTTTCAGGCAACAGTGGCTGATTTGGCTCAGACACTGTTCACTGGGCAGGATGCCATCATTTTCAGGCAAAAGTGGCTGATTTGGCTCAGACACTGTTCACTGGGCAGGATGCCATCATTTTCAGGCAACAGTGGCTGATTTGGCTCAGACACTGTTCACTGGGCAGGATGCCATCATTTTCAGGCAACAGTGGCTGATTTGGCTCAGACACTGTTCACTGGGCAGGATGCCATCATTTTCAGGCAACAGTGGCGCCATCTGGAGACAGGCAGCATGTTGTCGGCGCTGGGACTGGAGCGCAGGGACGTGGCAGAAGTGGTCAAGTCTTTTTCCAAAGCTGTCATCGACAAGCCAAATAAGTATGTCATTGTTTATATAATAAAAAAGGTATGTCATTGTTTGTGGCCCTTGTGATACAGTGGCAGGCATACTTTCATGTGTTAAAGAGCAGTTCATTAGGTCTGTATATGTTACTCACATCTGTGAAGATACACCCAATACTTTTTGTTGATAGAAGGGGAGAAATATAATTAAGTGGTGATGCAGTGTAGTGTAATGTAGTAAGTGAAGTGTAGCGTATAGCACTCACGGCAGATTTTTATGCACAAAATTTAGGCTGCTCTCTCTCTATGTGCATGAAATGTGGGGTGCTCCCTCCTGGCAGAAAGAATTGCTACTAGTGCAATGGCACCCTTTTTTCCCCTAACTTTTCTTGTCTGTTGTTACCTTTGTTCCTCAGTGACAGTGGCTTTTTCTCAACAAAACTTTGCCAGGAACAATTCACTTGTTGCTCCTTTTTTTTTTCTTTTTTTTTAACGTGTTTAAAATTATGTTGCACATGGAACCTCAGTTTATCATTTCATCCTGCACATGGAATCTCAGTATATAGTTTCATCTGAAAGACTAGCACCCAGATCACCATCCATGGTTCTAATGGATGGCAGAAAAGTCCAGTTTCAGACTGGAATAAATCCTGCAACTTCTTGCCTTCCTGACAGATGCATTTCTGCTAGATTTCCTACCCAATGCATGACCACTTTGGATAATATAAAACTACTTGGACAGATTTTTTATATAAGGTGTGTTCTAAGGGAGAAACAATGATTTATATGAAGAAAAGGTTTTGATGCCCTGTAAAACTACAAAAGGCTGTGCAATTAATTGTCTTTCTCAGAATATGATAGATTCTGAGCAGATCCAGTGAACACAAGGAGGACCTGTTAGGATACTTGTCTGATCATAACATAACAGGACACAACAGACTAAGCATCATTCAAATGGAAAGCCCCACAGAAATGGGATCATACTGGGTGAGGCATTACACTAACTGCCAGATTGTGTGTGTGTGTCCTTTTTTTCATATAGGACAATGAATCATGAACCACTGAATGATGGACAACTGTTACATTAGTTTAAAAAAAAAAGAAAAAAAAGCGCCTATTTCACTATGTGATTAATAATCACTAATAAACCAGCTGTCGTGATAACTAGCAGTGCAGCATGGGGATTAAACGTCACTTCATTGTAGTGATCAATTATATTTATCTGCATGGAGCTCTGTTGTTGCAATCACCCAAACTGAACTGACATGTCTGCATCCACAGGAAGAACCGCTTTGACTGCGTGTTCTCTTTCCTGGAGGAAGGAGGATGTGGGGTGAAGGCGGACAAGAGCGGGGCAGGACTGCTCAAAGTGTGGCGGCTACAGCTGCAACAGCTACACAATCTGGGGCCTGACATGGCAGCAGCCATTGCTGCACAGTTCCCCTCCCCGCTAGCCCTCAAACAGGTGGGTATCTAGCGTTATTTCCTCTGAAGTCAGAGTATGGCTGCCGATAAGGTGTGGTATTTGAAGTGTTGTACTCACAAACTTCTTATCTAGCTGGTAGGCTACTCAGTCTTACAATGATTCTCAGGTGGGATGAGCAAGTGCATATTCTGGATGGCCACCCAGGGTGTAAAGCTGGGAAACATACAATAATCATTACTGATTTCTTTCCTTGCTGCAAGCTTCATATCAGCGTTTTCAGTCATATTTTTTTCTCTCTAACATAACTGACTTATTTTTCTTAAAAAGTGTGAGACCAGTGCTAGGGTACAGTGGTTAATGCATTTGATTTCTGGCTGGAATGTTGCAAGTTTGACTCCCATAAAAGGTGTGCGGTTTGTCCTTTTAAAAATGTTAACCAAGTTTAATCCAGAGTGAGTTGTTGAGGGCGGGGAGCTGTGTGATTTCTCCTCTAGGGTTAATGCTGGTTGTGACTCCATTGTCCTGTTAAACCTTTGGATAAGAATGTAGATCAAGTTACTGAAAGAAAATACATGTAACAGCTTGTGCACATGCCAAAAATCCATGTGTAATGTGCATTCCTTCATGAAGTTAAGATGAAATATTTGCAATTATTTTATTCTGTGTTTTTTGTCTTGACAGGCTTATGCTGATTACCCAAACCCTGCTGAAGCTTGGAAAGTCACAGAAAACATCGTGGTCAGTTGCTTCACCATATTCATTGTTGTTTTTCTGTTTGTGATACTTAATACTTACTCTGTTTATAGTGTTCCTGTATATATTTCTCACAGCAGCCTTTCAAAAGGCCATACGCAGTGAGAAATTTTCAGTGGAAAAAAACCCATTTGAAAGTGTAGAAAGACTGCATTGATATCATTAATGTCTGAAAGAGTTGTTTAAAAGGAAAGTAAGAAAGGAATTATCATTTTGCACTTTAGATTCGTAGTGGTGGATAAAGTGGGGGGAGGGATTTTTAAAATTTTGTCACCACATTGTAAATATTTCAAAGCTATCTTCTAAGTGAACAAATGTTCTTCCTAAAGAGGCACAGCCTGACAAGAGAAAGATAAAGACTGAAGGCCAGCTTCTGAAGGTGATATGATCTTCCCAATGTAATTGTATCTTATAGTTAAAAATTGGGCAGTACCAAGTCTCAGCTGATGCATGTTGGCCCTATGCATGCTGGTCATACTGCTATCAGTATCTTCAAGATGTTTCCTAAGTGCTGGTGCCGATGTCTTGTGTTTGCAGGTGCGGAGAGGAGCTGGGGCTTTAGAGACTGGCAGAAGAGTGGGACAGCAGATGTCAAAGAGAATTCATACATTGCTCACCTCACATAACCCTGACCATGTTATTTCATAGTACTGCAAGAGTTCAGAAAATTAAAGAATTAAAAAATAAAACCAAAAAGACAATCCCTCAGGTCTATGTATGAAATGTCTGCATATAAATCTTTTCTTATATATATATATATATATATATATATATATATATATATATTATATATATATATATATATATATATATATATATGTGTGTGTGTGCTTTATTCTGTTCACCACCTACTTTTATTAGGCCATTGTGTGCCAGTGGGAACAGATGACAAAATTTTAAAATGTCTGCACACAGGGACTTGATACTTGATGAAGCATTGGGAACTATAGGGGGCAGAACAGCCTGATGGTTAGAGCACCAGACTGGTGCCTGGCAGTAACCGAAGGTATAGTATAGTTCATGTCTTCAAGGTGCCTGTTCCAGGGGATTTCTTTATTTCCCATTGAGTTGATATTGTTTCCAACTCCACCAGCTCTTGAAGTCTTTGAAGTCTACAAAGTAAGATCCCTCACACTAAAGTACAGGTAACATTCTGTAAATGTTAAACCCCCATCTAAGTGTTGTAGAAGAGTAGGCCAGAGATGACTGGTGAAATGTCCCAAGCAAACATACCCAGCATTTGTTGGTTTGTTTTTTAGCTCCTGGGCTAGAGCTCCAAGGTTCACCAATGGTGAGATTTTGCGTATGCGACTGTTTTTGCACACCATTCAGCAAGTTGCATTCTGAATTCAGGATAGTGTTTAAACACACCTGTCTTCAGACATTTTGTTGATTTTTTCATGTTTCTACTGGCACAAAATGGCCTATTCTTTTCAAAAGGCATAACAGGTTTTTAATGTGTGGGTACATCTTTTCTTCCTTCTTGGTGTGAAGACAAATACTTGCTTCAAAGTGCTTCACAAGACCCATGGAACATAACTTTGTTGTGAAATCAACTCATTTTACCAAGTCGATTTAGGTGGCAAATATTTCTGGCTTTGTAAGAATGCAGTATGTTTAATTTTTCCTGTATTTCTTGATAGCACAAAAAAGAATGTTTATTAGTTATGAAAGTAAACATGATAAACTTGTTAATCATATATAAGTTGCATGCTTTTATTATTTTGCGTAGGTGTGATGAATTTTTAAAATAAGGCAAATCAGCCTGTCACAACAGGATTAACCAGTCAGTTTCATAGCAACTCCATTGGCTTAAAAAATTTTTTTTTAAAGGTGTCCCATAACCTGTGTGGTCGTTGGGGAGCAAGGCATCAGAGACCTCAGCTTCTGTAGGGGCCAGCATATTGAGGGTGGTGCCCATTTCCTCTCCCTCGCTGCTTTACCTTCCCTGACCCTAAAGAGGGCAGTTACCCATTTACAACTGGGTGAACTGGGGGAATTGTACTGAAGCCAAGGCGCGCACATGGTCACCCATCCAATTAATAACCATGCTCGATGCTGCTTAACCTTGGCTGGGGGAGAGTGCTCTGACCACTGAGCTATCCGTCATCTAAAAAAAAAATTATAAGGTAAATATGCTCTCCCCTAGATGTCCCAACCCCAGCTTATGCAGTCAGATCCTGCTCAGTCATACACACATTTTACACTCATGGCATGTTCTCATGTGTAATCTGGAAAAATTTCAGCAACAGAAACAATCCATGGCCGTATGTATTAATGCTCATATGCAAACACAGTATCACCAGATAAGATCAGTACATAATGATTTAAATCAAACCATCTGTGTCAGACAAAATATCATGTAAGCACATCAAAAGAGCTGAAAAGAGAGCAAGTAGGACATGGAATACACAAGAAATAATTCAACAGCACATTGCCACAGAATGTCTCTGGCTGAATACAAAATGTGTTGGTGCAACAACAGCTTTTTGTTTTACAACATTCCTGTGTCCCTTTTGCTTTACAGATGCCTATGCCACTTCCCTTTACAGTGTTTGAAAACACTAAAACTTTCCACAATAGCTGGGAGGGGCAGAATTCTCATGCATTTAAAATCATAAAATGGAATATAAAACCTGGGCACATTTATGTATCTGCCTGAAAATTAAAACCACTTGACATAATGTATTACAGAGAAACCCAACACACTTATTCACATACACACTACCACCCCCCTCCCCCCTTGGAACTTCTTTCTTCTGTTTAAATGGTTTTTAAAAGTCTGTTAGAAAAGGATACATCAAGAAGGAAAGTGCTTCTGAACAAAAACATTACAACAGCTTGGACAGGTGCCTCTTTGGTTGATGGGACTATCTAAGTACTACCTCCACAGTCATTAATGACAGTGGTGACACAGCATTACATAAAGAACATCGAGATATTGAGGAGTGCAAACATTTCAATACTGTACCTACTTACCCTAGAGGACTGAACCATTGATCCTGAACTTCTGGTAAAGGTCTATGCTTACAGTTCATGATCATATTTGTCCATGCGCTTACGGTGCAATAGGAATAGTAAATCACTGAATCCACAATAGTCTGGAATTGGGGGAGGGGGGGTAGAGAGGAGGGTGGAATGAAAGCCTGGACATCATGTAAGCCCTGATGGTCATTGCCGGAATACATCTAAGGGTTTGTTGCACAGCTGGAGGCTGTCTACCTTTCATGGTCACCAGTAAGACTGGTACAAAATGCCATAGCTTACTTGATAAATATTGCACCAATGTTTCAGCTACCAGATAAACAGGAAAATTAATGTTGGGTACATTTCAAAGGAAACTAAAGCATACAGAAATGTGTCTCTACCAGACATGGAAAAAATCAACTGTTTTTTTCAAAAGGCTAATATCAATGAGCAATCTGCAGGACTGAAAAGTTTAGGTAAGATCCATTCTAGACAATAATTAGGAGAGCAGAAACAACAAAGCCATCAACAAGTACACAGCTGATAATGGTCTGAGCACCTCATAGAGCATCACATCATGAAGTCTGTACTTTCTACCGAACCTCAGGCCTAGAACTGAATGGGAAACTGGAAGAGGAATGTCCAACTCTACGAAACCACACAAACAGCAGTTTGACAAGCAAGAAGTACAGGGAAATGAGCAGACAAGAGACTTTTCTTAACTGAGAACACTGCCATGGTGCAAAGAGAATGCACAATTGCAATGGTACTGAAGACTCCATGGTTTGTGGATTTCTTGTCTTCAGGCTTGGCCAAGAAATAAGATCTGAAAAGTCCAAGACTGGTTTTGTAAGAAGGCCATGATGAGCGGAGCAAACAATGATTAATAATCTGTAGATGGATGAACAAGCAACTTTTTGCAAGTACAATCAATTCAGACTGAACAAAATGATGTTTGTATCATCTCAAGTGATAAAGCCACTAAATGAATCTAAGTAAACAGGCAGAAAAAGTGCTCAATCACAAACACCCATGCTCATCACACATGCAGGAGACAAAGAAACTTTGGGTCCGCCCTCAGCAAGAGAAAAAGCTACACTGAAGAGACCCAGGCAGCATGTGAATTATGTCAGTGTTCAAGGAAAACAATGACTTGATTAAATGTTACCATTTCAAAATTTTTCTTTTTTAATTAAATGGTTTTATTTTCCATCTGCTCTGCATACAGGAGAGTAAACAACTTCTTTTGTCATTATTGACTTAAAAGAATAAAATTAAAAAATATTAAACTGTTTCGGGGGAGGGGGGGGGGGGATTATTTTCTCTCAATAGAGAAAAAGTAGTTTACTTTTTAAGTATATGAATATTATCAATCTAGCACAGAACTTTTATGAAGCAATACTAAAATTATATATATACGTCTAAGATGAAAATTATTTTCTAAGTCCCAAAGATCCTGCATACAAGACAGCAAGTAATCATAAATTTCCAGTGCATTTCTGTTCATGACTAGAAAGAAGCCTCCCACTCTATATTGTAATGAAAAAAACCCAAACAAAATGGACACACTTGCATAACAATCATTCAAATTCTTGAGGAAAAAAATCATGATCACATATTATCTTAAGTCATAAGAAATGTACAAATATTCAAATATATATCCAAAACAAAAACAAATTCTGCATACATATTAGAATGACCAGTTGAAATTCATAATTTTTTTTTTTAAATCACTGTTATCAAACCTGCTGTTTTCTTCTTTTACTTTTTATCTTATTTTATTTTTGCATTCATCAGATGGCTAGCTCAGGCTCTGTGACAAAGGCAGATGTACACTGCAGGTCCTCCCAGTCTCCATAGAGCTCCTCAGCTGCTGGGGTGGTAGGGGTCAGGCCAGATTGCTGTTTTATTTGAATGGTTTTTATTTATGATATCTTTAAATGGAAAGTGCTGACACATTCAATCATATCTGCTTCACAAAAGTAAATGAAAACTGAAGAACTGACAAAAGTAGTAGAAAAATCAGGATAAAACTACTAAAAACAAAATGCTATGAAGAAAACTATACCCTGCTTAAACAATGCTGAGCGCTCACACAAACATGCACACACACACACAAACACTCTCTCACTTTCTCTACCTCAAATAACACTGACATCAGAAAAAAAGCTTAAAATGACCACTTGTAGCCTTAAAAATTCTTGTTCCAAAACTCCCCCCCCTCTCATTTTCTGAAAAAATGCAGTTTTGTTTCAACTGTTTAAGATTTGTAAAGATGAAATTCTACTTGAAAACTTTCTGAACAAGATATTATATATTGTCAAGAATACAGACATACTTCTTAGGGGGAAGGGGGTAACTTATCACAACAAATGACAGCTGACTTGAAATGAAACACAATTATCATAAGTGGTATCCCAAAGCCTTATATTGTTGAAATGCAATGATACATGTGACTCCAATTTGTATTTCCATGTCATTTTTTTTTCCAACAAAGGTGTACAGACTACTACATATAAACATAAAATTGAATGTTAGGTTTACCCACTGTAAACATTTTCTTTCTTTTTTTTTGCACTTGGCTTGAGTTATGAAGATAAAAGGTAAAGGTGTCCCATAACCTGTGTGGTCAAAGGGGAGCGAGGCGTCAAGAGACCTCAGCTTCTCTAGGGGCTAGCATGTTGAGGGCGGCGCTCATCTCCTCTCCCTCGCTGCTTTACCCTCCCTGACCCTAAAGAGGGCAGGTACTCATTTACAGCTGGGGAAACTGTTCTGAAGCCAAGGCGCGCAAATGGCCACCCATCCAATTGGTAACCACACTTAACGCTGCTTAACATTGGCTAGGGAAAGCAAGCGCTCTGACCACTGAGCTATCCTGTCCCATTACAATAGTACTGATATATCAGAAAAAATACTGCTCCATCAGATTCCTGCAAATTTTTTAACTTGTTATTAACTGCATCACAGATTAGGCTTGCTATGACGAGAGTTTCATCTAATGAAAATTCAAGGTAAGTCTTTCCTAACTATGCCAATGTAAATGACAGAAAGTTACTTTCCAGCTAAATTAAAGCCTTTTTTCCATTCATTTTTCTGTTTATCTTATCATCTGATTACAGTTTAGTACTGAATATATATTATCTAATGAGAAGACTCACCGGGTGAATGACCTGCTAGGATTTAAGGGAAAAAAAACCCACACCGAACAACCCACCCACCCACCCCCCCAAAAAAAACAACCCCCCCCCAAAAAAAAAAACAAACAAACAAAAACCAAAAACAAAACCAAAACCTAAACAAAAACCAAAACCTGAAGTTCCACTAGAGAAAAACTAAACAAACCTTCCGACTTTCAGAAAAGGAGAATATGTCTGGGAGAAAAAACACAAACACACACAAAAAATGCTAACACCCCCTAGAGAAGTAGAAATGAAACCAAACAAGAAAAAAACTTTATACTGCCATAAACAGCTGGATGAACAATTAAGTGAGAGTGGGTACTGTGGTACTGGACTTACTGTTTTCCTTCTGTACAGAACACATACTACCAACACAACAGCTAGAAAAAATCTAGCATCAAGCTGCATTAATTAATGTGATGCTGTAGATGTGTCAACAACTTAAGCAACTCTGGAAGCACTCTCATAATTCTGACGTTTGTTTTCTGACAAATCTGGATTACTTTATTATTTTTCATGCCAAAGTTCAAGGAAGCAACTTGGTGCCTTGTTTCTTTTTCTTGCAACATTTATTTATTCATTCTTTCATTTCCAGGATAATAGGATAAGCTTGCAGTTTAGTAAACTGTGTCATCCATCCCCACCCGTACAAATGGCACTCTCTTCTGAAAGCTGGATCAGGATTTGACATAAGTTTAAGATGTTCTGCATATATTCACACATGGGATCTTGGTTTATAGTCTACTTAAAGGACTTGGGGGGGGGGGGCAGTGGAGTTGAAATTGATGTTTTTTCTTCTTTTTTTTTTTTCCAGCACTGATGTTAACTCTAGTGGAAAAATCTCCTTGAACACGTTTCTCAGTGCCAGGCCATCACATTGCAAGTGCAACATTCTGACCACCAGGCTCACCTCCCCACCCCCCCAAAAAAAAACATGAAGACGATTCAAAACTACATCAACACTGGCATCCCATTTTTCCCTTCTAATTTTGCTGAATATTGTAGTTCACAGTGAGTAATAGTTCAGCAAATGTTGAGACTGTATTCTTCATCACCAAATGCTCACGAGGCAACTACCATTGTCTGTCATGAGCCAAAACAAGTGGCTGACAAGTCAAGCCCAGTGTATGGTGTGGGAAAGAATTGCTATCTTTCAAGTATTTCTGGAAAAAAAGGCAGAAGAATGGACCATGAGGGCAGAAAATAGACAAGAAGGTCAAAGGAAGAAAAGGAACCAGACAGAAACACAGAGAAGGTTCGAAAAGTGGGAAATTCTAAAACAGAAATTCCAGAAGGTGGGGATGCTATTTGACAGGTTTCCTGGCATCCCCATGGAGGGGGATGTATTACAGAGAAACAAACTTCCTGAAATGTCCATGCCTCTTGTATTCATCTTAACTGTGCTGGATGTTATTTTTTCAAACTGTTCTCTCCTTTCCTAGCTTAAGTGGTCATTATCATTAAACTTAGCTGATGTAAACAATCATGTAGTAGAGGTGATGTACTTGGCTTCACTCCCAAGAACTGGCCAATAATCTGGTTTATGCTGAAACTGTTACCATTAAATTCAGACTATTAAAAACAAATACACTAGAAGTAGTTAAAAATCATGTAAAACTTTCAGAAAAATATCTTGCTCAATGCTGCTATCATATATATACATATAAAACACACACACACACTCAAAAGATAAGGGCCCTTGCAGGACTAAAAGCAGAAACTGTAACTGAATGATAAAATACACACATAAAACAAACTATAAAAAGCAAAGAGAGGAAAAAAAACAAATGATTCATTGTACACTAGAACCACCTTTTTTTAAACACCATTAAAACTACAGATAAAAAAAAAAGAGAGACCGGAGTGGGGTCAGGAACTCAGAATCCCAGCCTTTGACAACTATAGCTGGGCATGGATCCACCACGTACACTACAGCTGCATACTTACCCACCCACACTTTGTAACCTTTCTGTTTTATCTACAGAGAAGTTATGGATCATAAGCCACAATCAATTATCACTGTTATCTGTAAAGCTTTTTCGACTGACCCTCCCTCCCTAGAACGTGACTGGATTGTCAAACTGTATGCTTGCTCAGAGGCCAATAATCTGTTTGCTAGTTTTGAGATGGATTGACTATACAAGATCACCCATGCACACGCTACCTACTTCTGGTATGTTTCATATAAAGGTGTTTTCTCATGTGGATCTCCATAATTTTATGTGTAAGGTTTGTTGTACATTAAGTGGTCCTTTGACTCTGTGTGTGTGTGTGTGTGTGCATGTGCGTGTGTGTGAGAGAGAGAGACTGTGTGTGTAAATGAATGAGTCAAAGAGTGTGCGTGTGAATGTGCTTATGCCTGTGTCTAGAACTGAGTACAGCCAAAAGAAATGCACGTTATAGTTTGTACGACGCTCTCAGGGAGACAGTCTAAAACTAAACTAAAAGTGAGGCAGAGAAAAATCTTACAACACATTAGAACTAGTGCTAACCAAAAAAACAAACAAACAAAAAACCAAACAACCAAAATTTAAAAAATACCCAAACAACTGCAGTCATCTACTTCCACTCTTCACCAAAATACACACAAAAACCAAATTTTCGATACATTCCATATACTCAGACTGACAATGCCACCATCCATTCCATCTGTACACTATGAGTACAATGCCCTACAGTTAAAACCACCCAGCAAGGCAGGAAACCAGAGACAACAGACTGACCAGTCTCTAGTTCCAGCCTATGCTGACTTGTGACACAGACTCACTTGTACAGGACTGAAAGACAACCATCTGCATCAAGTTCACTCACTGTAGGCGGCCACAGATGTGAAAATGAAAAGGCATGACAAATGATGCAAAGATGTACCAGAAACATGACCTGCTTGCCTGACTGCCGCCAAAGCAAACAGCTGTGGGTGGGGCACAGCATTCAAAAACAATGTCCAAGTTCACACAGACAGCTGGCAGTAAATCCTATGGTCCCCAAGAGAGGTGTGGTCTAGTCACTCTTATGTGTCATGGGCGGGAACTCTGAATCATCATCCAGTCTCAAGGCGGTGATGTCATGACTATCTCCGGCCTCTCCCCCCACTGCCCCTTGATCCACGTCCTGGTAGGGCTGGGATTCTGCAAGCAGAACACACACCAGTCACTGGGTTTTTTCCTTCCCCATGCTTTACTTTACCCTGCATTCCGCTCCAGCCCCTCTGTACAGGCCCTTTCCTCTATTGCTCTTTCTTATAGATCTATATGCTATTTAGCACACAGCAGTCGGATTCTGAGATGCTTTTCTTGTTGCTGAGAAAAAGTATGCAGAGATCCTGGAAGGTAGGGAGGCAAATTTCCAAAATAAGCTATAATAACTATGCCAACGGTTGGCACTCAAGTTCCATTTATATTTTGGTTTTTAGCCTGGCATGTAAGATGCAGACATATACAATCCTGAACAGGAAATCAATGCAACAATATGGGATGACAAAACAGCCCAAAGCACATTCAAAATTTAGATGGTAGCTGAACTGAGCCATACAAAACTACCTTTTTTTTCTCTCTATCCCCCCCCCCCCCCCCCCCCCCCCCCCCCCAAAGAAAATCTGCAAGAAAAAGACAAATACATTCACTGTGCTTCAAAGAAAATAACAAAAATTTGAGATGTAAGTCATCTAACCTTGGCTTAAAATAAAGAAGGAAAAGTCTCTGTTTTGTAGCACAGTGAATGAGAACTCTTAATTGCTGGATGGACAAAGCCTTTCTTTTTAAGACTGTATGAAAATCAGCATGCAGATGAAAATGGCACCATTATGTTGTTTATGAACTTTATATACTAATTCAGCTATTCTCATAAGAATTAAGAATGAGGAGGAAAACCAGATTCTTTGAGGCAATGAACTCCTGGCTGGAAAACTGTTGATCTGAGTCTCATTAGAAGCAGTAATTGACAAATTTTGCTGATTTGAGCCTCATCAAAAGCAGTAATTTGTTGATTTGAGTCTCATCAGAAGGAGTGATTTGTTGATCTGAGTCTCATTAGAAGCAGCAAACTTTTTGACTTGGACAGGAACCTACCCAGAAATGAGTGTCTCAGGACTCAATACGAAGAATGGGTCCACTCCAGATTTTATGTGATGCTTTAATTACTTGACCAACACGGCAAGAATCTGTTATCTTTCAGGCCACATAGCTGTCAGGATATTATCAGGAAGAAAGAGTAGAGTACAAGTCATTTACAATTTCAGCTGTAACTGGAGCTCAGTCCAAAGCATTGACATCATTATCATCATCATGCAGAACATAAAACTGTCACTGATATGCTGGGCCCTGTTGCTCTGCCTCATGGTCCTGGATCTCCTTCCACTTCAACGGCTGTGGTTAGAGCTGCAGACATGTGAGGACTCTAGTCAGAAAGTAAAGAGGATCCTATATACTAATAATGATGGTTGCCCCAAAAGGTGGGCATCTTGCTCCATGACTAAGCAACTACTGGTCTCAGTATGGAGCTGGGTAACTCAAGTGATGTCCAGCATATGCTGGTTTCAAAACTTGTGCACCAGTGAACACCACTGAAGTGACTGAACAGCCAGCAGTGCAGGGCCCCTCATTGCTGATCTGATGAAAGTCCACACGTTCACAGCCCCCTGTGGACTTGTGGCTCTGAGGGGGTCACAGAATGAGCAGGGGTACTGTGCTCAGAGTGCAGTTGGGCATGCTACATTCAGAAACACTCCATGGTGATGCCTGGAAAACAGCCAGTTAAGCTGAAGACATCCTTCAATATGGCAAGAGATGGCTTCCTGAAACTGTACTTCTGATCCAGATCTTCTTGTAAAGATATATAGTAAAAAAAAATTTAACAAGTAGATAAAAAAGAAACCTAGATGAGATTACTGCAGCATGGCTTTATATGCATAAAATTGTGAAAAATATGTACAGGTTAGCAGATAATGCGGTTAGATGCTGGTGTTGTGTCAAGGAGAAAAGTGACCTGTGAAATTTAACTAATGAATCTAAAGGAAAGGTGAAAGTTAGTGACACATTGGATGACAATGATATTCTGCAATTCAGGTTTGGGGTGGATGGTAATGGTAAACCAGTCACTAATGAACAGATCTCTTAAAAGGGTGTAGCAGAGATCCTGGGTACACTACAGAGCAGGGAAAGACCAGTTCTCTGATGAAGTCCATAGAGACAGACATGCAAATGACAAAACCATTGTGGGTCCATCATGGTGCCTCTGGTATGCTGGCTGTGGTATTACCAAACTTGAGAGACAGATCACCACATTTTATTCGTTACCCTAGATGATGCTTACCTCCACCTGGCGACAACATATGGCAAACTCCATTGTAAAACCTACCTCTTTATCTTACATTGATTACCTATTAACATCCTCTTTGCAATATTAATTTTTAAGTCAAGCAATATGGGTGACACCTACGGAACTTGGAACAAATACTTCAAACAGCTTAGATCACCACAGACAGAAACCAGAGGCTAGCACTTTCAATTCTGGCAGTCATAATCTTTGTCACTTCAGAGAGGCAGCACAGTGGAGGAATGGTGATAAGTTCTATTGCTAGCTACAAGAAAATGGTCATCTTCCCCAATCAGGCACCCTACTACTCCAGTCTCAGCATTTATGGACTTTCTTTTCTTCTCACTATCCTCTCTCCTTTTCTCTTGTTATCATTATCTTTGTCTCTTCCTCTCCTCGTTACACTGACAGGATCCTTTTCTGAAAGCCTGTTTACCGGACCTCCTATAAACAACCTGCAGGCACAATATTTCTTGCCCAACTATTATTCAGCACAAGTGAAGGAGAATGAATTGTTTTACTAGAGTGAAAATTGTCCTGTACTACCCAGCCTTCATATTAGGCTTGCTTGCCAGAGGGAAAGACTAAGGTTGCAGATGTTTTATTTTCAATTCAGTGCCCTCTTTTCAAACCCAAACCAAACACATACTACCCTGTATGACAAGGCTCAGCAGTCCACTTCTTTTTCCTTTTAAAATGTAATGTTTTTACTCATGACAAAACTGCAAAACAATACACACAATATGGATTCTGGAAGAGAATCAATGAAACATAGGTACAAAACCTGTTTCATTCTAAACTGAAAATTAAAATTGGCACTAGGATAAGCAGGTCAGCAACTGAAAGCAAGCATCTTGGTATTCATTACATTGAACAAAAAAAAATACTTCATATCCTGTTGGGTATTCCATGAAAAAATGTCCCACTCTCCCAGAAATAAACTTAGCCAGTAAGTTTGCCCAAAATGTCCATAACAAAAACTCAAACAAAAGCAAGATACCAAAAGATAAACACATATCAAGTGAGCATGTTTCTAGCTGGTGAGAATACTCATTACATAGTCATGATAGTGTCTCTTTTGGTATCTGAACAGGCAGAGTCAGCAATAATTCAACCTTAAAGACTGCGACAGTCTCTCTCCCTCTCTTCCCCGCTCAGAGGGAAGGAATATAAACAGGAATGGAGGATTGGAAGAAATACCAATCATGCTCTTTACCAAACTTTTACAAATAATTAATTGTGCAGGTTTAAGAATCAAGAAACTGAAAAGCACCACCATCACCTTTGCAGATGGCATTTTCCACAATAATAATTGCTGTTGCGGTTATTCCTTCCAAAATTTGAAAATTTTAAAGGTCCTAAAATGAACAAACCGTCCATCACATTCAGTACTATTACGAATCCCCATGGTTACCTGTCAGAACTGAAAATAAAATTACACACAAAAATTTCATCAATATAATCAATCATGCACACACAAGAAGGTATCAATGTTTCAACAGAAACTGATATTTTCTCTGAACAAGTTATCAAGAAAATACACAGAGAAAAAAAAAAAAAGAAAACGAGCAAATGACGGTGATATTACATCAGTCTGTTGTTGTTTTTTTCCTCAGGAAAAAAACAAGTATCTAACAATATTTTTGCACTTGAGAATATGGCAGATCAACATCTTTTCCATCTATGAGAGAACAGAAACAACTCAGCAGCTTAACACAGTTTAAGCTAAAGGCATGCATTAGAATACACCACCATGCATGATTCTGTTAGTCATCCATACTTCTGACTTTCAAAGAGAAAACCCCTGTCTATTTCAAGATACTCTCCTCCATGTCCTCTTTGTAAATTAGTTCAGATCAAGTTCAACACAATACTCCTCAACCCCAAAATACAAAAAGAAAAAAAGCATTATGAAATGACAAAATAGTACAGTTGTGTTCTTTTGCAGCGAATTTTTCCTTTGTATTTACAATATTTTTCTTCTTCTCCCTCTTTTTGTTTTGTTTTTAAACTTCTTCAATGTTTTCACTTTTTCTTTTGAAGTAAGAAAACTGGCAAACTTACCAGTAAACAGTGGGGGAAAGGAAAGGCTCAGAGAAGGCATCCCAAAATGTTACTATTTTTAGCTATGGAAGAAAGACTGACAAGCCAGCAAACAGCTAACCTGACTGTAAATACTGTGCTTGTTCTCATTAACTGTGAGATTCTGTAGTAAAGTGTTCCTCAGAAGGACTGTTTCAGATTTTAACCACTGAAAGATTTCCCCCCTCTTTTTCGTAGGTAGGAATCTTCAGAACGAAGACTTGGAAAACAAAGAAAGCAAGACAGAGACATAGAGACACACACAAAGTGAGAGAGGCACATAGTACAGAGGGAGAGAGAGAGAGAGAGAGAGAGAGAGAGAGAGAGAGAGAGAGAGAGAGAGAGAGAGAGAATTTATTACAAATGAAATGAACATACTTGTAAATGAAACAAAATCAACAAATAAACCTGACAGAGAGATGAAACACATAAAACAAAGCCCCCCTTCCCCCCAAAAACAAATTAATGAAAGCATGAATTATAAAAATCTTTTGCCACCAGAGGCAAATTTAGTTAACTCTTAACATTCACCGCCATTGGTGACTTTTGTCCCAACAGCACAGATCATGTTAAAAAGGACAGTTTTTCATACAGCAACAAGATTTCACACCTCAGTTGACTTGTGTGCATGATAGTAAAACATATCATCCTTGCTCCTGAACGAGTTTTGTGTGGAAAAACTGACTAAGTTATTCTGACACAGACTGAATGCCCGGAAACCAACAACAGTGCTGAGGAAAAAACACTTGGTGCTGAAGAGAGGTCTTCAGTCTGAAACTTGGCGGCAAAAGAGTTAACAACACACAACTCACTTGTCATTTCTATACATGATATTTTTAAGTGCAGATCTTTTTTAAGTAGATGTTTGTTTAAACTTAATGCATACCAATGTCCATTTTCACAGAAAAAAAGAACATTGAATCTGGAAAAAAGACAATAGAAGAATAATGAAATGGATAATGAGAAAAAAAAAAGACCTTTCTGGCTAATGGAGGTGACAATTATCACTAACAGTACAAACAGTTTAGTCTAAAACATCAAAAAAAAAAAATAATGCAATAGTTTTTTTCAATAATTTTGTGCAACAGCTGATATATAAGTGTAACAGATCTTACAACTGTCCACCATCAGACTGAATAGCAAGGTCGATAAAAACCTCCTTAATCTCTGTTACTGTCACACTGAAAAGGATACTCTAATAAATAATATACTGGGGAAGGAAAGAAGGTGGGCAAAGTGAGTCCTACTTTCGTTCCTGCACTGATCGAATACATTAAAAAGTTTTAATTGACGCAAGAATGTAACAGACCGTTTAACATTTCTCATAAACGTTCGGGTTTGCTTAAGAAATGGTTCTATAAGGCAAATGTAGTAAAAGACTGCAGTGTTAACAAAAAAGTATCCAAATCTAATAATGCACTAAATGGGGGAAAAGATGTAAGGGTGTGTACAAGTACAATTGTTAAGCACATGCATATAACAAAAACTACCTTGGACACATGATCTACTGAATACAAAAGCATGAAGAACAAACTTGACATGCACTATTAATGTTTGCATATGTGTATGTACATATGCATGCATGTACATACACACAACAATGTACACATGTCCACACACACCCTCATGAAGTCCCTCTCATTCCATTAGTCACAAATGACCCCCCCCCTCTCCCCCATCAAACAAACAATGGTCAACAAAGTTAACAAACACTAACATTGTAGAACAAGTCAGATATCAGTTGTTGGCTTTCAGACACTTTACTGAAAGTAGAGAAAACAAAAAAGTAATATGAAAATGGACTTAAAACAAAAAAGAGTGCATCTGCCCTGGTGTTGGCATGTTAAGAATAGGTGTCCTAGGAATTATGCGTGTGCAACTATATCACTTAAAAATTACAATTTCAGTATTGATTCTGATTAGCTTCTGTTACTTTTTTAATGGTGCTTAACAGACATTACGCAAAGGGCTGGAGAGACTAACCTTTATATGCAATGGCTTAAAATGATTGCTGAATAAAAAACAACAACCAAACATTTATATGCAATGGCTTAAAATGATTGCTGAATGAAAAAAAACAAAAAACATTTAAAATACCCTTGTTTCACAGCTTCTTTGTGCATTAAGTAAGTTCTAATAAAACATTTAAGATACCCTCGTTTCATAGCTTCTTTGTGCATTAAGTAAGTTCTAATAAAACATTTAAATACCCTTGTTTCACAGATTCTTTGAACATTAAGTAAGTTCTAATAAAACATTTAAGATACCCTTGTTTCACAGCTTCTTTGTGCATTAAGTAAGTTCTGATAAAACATTTAAAATACCCTTGTTTCACAGCTTCTTTGTGCATTAAGTAAGTTCTGATAAAACATTTAAATACCCTTGTTTCACAGCTTCTTTGTACATTAAGTAAGTTCTGAAAAACATTTAAGATACCCTTGTTTCACAGCTTCTTTGTGCATTAAGTAAGTTCCGATAAAACATTTAAAATACCCTTGTTTCACAGCTTCTTTGTGCATTAAGTAAGTTCTGATACTAAAATAAAAAGAAAAAGACTGAAATAAGATCACAGTGACACACTCACATGCATCACACACCACACACAGCTTGCATTTCCAGCTCTCACCTAGCACTGGAAACACACTACTGCCCACTGTGGATTTTCTAATCAAATAAACTGCCGTTTGATGAAGTGAAGGGAAAAGAAGGGACATGGTGATGTGTACAAGTCATGGAGAAGCTGTCAGAGGCCTCTGACTTCCGAGGGGAGAAATAAAGCTGACTGTGATGAAAACTTCCCTGGGAGCCTAGAATACAATACTCCAACACATCAGACAAGGAACTGGCAAGAAACTTTTTCTAGCTGCCGTGGTGAATCACCAGCGGTGTAAGTCTTTTTATTCTCTAAATATTTAATCTTTTTTGGGGTCATGCATCAAATAAGTGGTGAAGAAAACTATCTACAAACTCTGGTTAGTTATCTAAGGTAAAAGGCAAATAAGATGGATACCAAATTTTTTTTGTTTCAGTATGATTCTATCAAATAGAAGAACCCTTAACAACACCCCCCCCCCCCCCCCCCCCAAAAAAAAAAAAAAAATCAAACCCATCCAGACCCAATTAGAAGATATTATGCGCAGATCTTCAATTAGATGAATCATTCATATTAACACATGTTGAGCTTATCGATCACAGGAGAGAAAATGTAAGAACAAACTGAAACAAACAAACAAAGAAACAAACAACCAAATAAACAACAAAACAGACACAGACAGACACCTAAATCTACTTTCAAATATACTGGGGAAAATATGAGAAAATGCAAAACTTATTGATACTGTCTATGTAGATTCTTCACCTAAAACTTGTAGAGAACCGACTGGTGAAGAAAAGTAAGAAACTTTCAGTGACTATGACTATTGAGGGAAATATTCATCCCCCGTACACACACTACAACATTTGTCAGGCAAACCACCTCCACTCATGACTGCATTTTCACATTTTGTAGAATATGACAACATCGTTTATGACAAATCTTTTCTTAGAAAAAAACAAACAAAAAACCCCCAACTTTCTTCTGTTTTGATGCCATTTGATGATCGCGCCAATGCAAAAATACCAAAGGAGCTATCCACATGACTGACAGTTATGGCTGGGTATTCACTGAAAATAGTTCCCCAAAGCAAGGTACTCCACTAGGGCACATGAAGGTTTCACACAAATAATATTGGAGAAAGCAGGAATATATCACAAGTTTCTCTTTCAGCTACCAGCTACCAATCTTGGAAGTGTGATACATCTGAATGCTGTCTTTAAAAAAAACAGATAGGTATGAAGATCCACAAGAACATTAAGCAATGACAGCAACAGTAGCTTACAGAAGCAATTCCTCATAAAAAAAAATTAAATCAGGAAGGAAAAACAATCCTGAATAGTAAGTTGAGGGATGCACGGAAAAAAACAACAACAGACAGCAGGTCTAATAAAGCTGTGCAGATCATTTTAACCAAGAACAGCGGGAAACTGGTAAAATGGTCTATTCTATCTCATGAGTAAAATGTCCTAGTTTATTTTCTTGTAACACTGTATAATTTTTTAATTAAAAAAAAAAACTTTTTACACGCACAACAGTGACTGAAAACTTGTCTACTCTCATGTCAGCCGTTATATCATTATTTCTTTACTTTTTACACTCACAAAAAGAAACTGGAATAACTCTGCTTCTTGATAGTTAGTAAAAGCAGCAGTGCACTGTGCTCATGGATTAGTAAGGTCGGATTAGAAACAAAGGTTGCAGTTAACACACAACAACTGATAAAAATACTACCCCAGATTCCCTGAAAGTACTATCCTTAAGTCTCCTCACATGCCAGTAAAGGTCAAATTCAAAAAATGAAAACATTTTTTTTGGTCTCTGGGTGTGTGTGTGTGTGTGTGTGTGTGTGTGTGTGTGTGTGTGTGTGTGTGTGTGTGTGTGTGTGTGTGTGTGTGTGTGTGTATGTGTGTGTGTGTGTGTATGTGTGTGTGTGTGTGTGTGTGTGTGTGTATGTGTGTGTACGTGTGTGTATGTGTGTGAGAGAGAGAGAGAGAGAGAGAGAGAGAGAGAGAGAGAGAGAGAGAGAGAGGAGAGAGAGAGAGAGAGAAGAGAGAGAGAGAGAGAGAGAGAGAGAGAGAGAGAGAGAGAGAGAGAGAGAGAGAGAGAAGGAGAGAGAGAGAGAGAGAGAGAGAGAGAGAGAGAGAGAGAGAGAGAGAGAGAGAGAGAGAGAGAGAGAGAGAGAGAGAGAGAGAGAGAGATTGTGCTTATTTGACTGTTTGCAATAGGAAAAAAATTAAACGGGTATTCCCGAAGATAATGAAAAGGACAGAATGCTACAGTGATTAAATTCTTTGGCACATCATGAAGCATACAAATTTCCAAACCTCTGCAAGTTCTGCTGTTGGGGGAAAATCAGAGACAAAAGAAGCCTCTAAAACTAAGTTCTTTCACACTGATTTTTGCATATTTTGTTTTTTATAGACTGCTGTAATGAAAAGCATCTACCAATTCCTTATCCCAGCATTGATAATAATAATAATAATACATGAAATTTGTATAGCCCTATATCTTGTAAAAAAAATCAAAGCGCTTAATTAATGATAGAGGAAGAAGAAGTAAATATATATGGAGGAAGGGGTGGGAAGAGCAATAAGAGAATAACAACAAACATCTCACACCTCCCATGCCCCTAAAACACTAGTAAAACAAAATAAAATAAGAACAATGACATTGAGATGGCCACTTAAGAAACAAATATGACATACAGAGAAAACATGAAACAGTACAGAAACAGACATAACAAACTGAAGAAACAGACATGACAAATATTAACAAGCTGAAGAAACAGATATGATACAGCTGGTATGCCACCAAGAGAGTATAAATTTACTGATACAGCAACTAAACCCACCTTCAGACCTAACTCCAAAAGCATACACAAACTTCTTCACTGAGGTCAATGAACGTATTTTTGGTGTACTACTCACACACACATACAAAAGTCAGCAACTGATCACTGAATGACAGAACACAATGAAAAAAAAAGGGCTGAAGTGTGCAATAGAGCATATTGTTATGCCTAACACATATCTCCAGTGCACTAACAAACTGACTGTGAACTGTGAAATAAAGCAAAATACCTAAAGTGCACTGACAAACTGACTGTAGGTTGTGTAAAAAAGCAAAATTCCTACAGTGCACTGACAAACTGACTGTGTAAAAGGTAACGATAAAAGGGAGGTGGGAAATACCTCCAGTGCACTAACAAACTGACTGTGAACTGTGAAATAAAGCAAAATACCTACAGTGCACTGACAAACTGTAGGTTGTGTAAAAAAGCAAAATACCTACAGTGCACTGACAAACTGACTGTGTAAAAGGTAAAGATAAATGGGAGGTGGGAAATACCTCCAGTGCACTAACAAACTGACTGTGAACTGTGAAATAAAGCAAAATACCTACCGTGCACTGGCAAACTGACTGTGAACTGTGAAATAAAGCAAAATACAGTACACTGACCGACTGACTGTGAGTTGTGAAATAAAGCAAAATGCCTACAGTGCACTGAAAAATTGACTGTGAACTGTGTAATAAAGCAAAATACCTACAGTGTACTGACAAATTGACTGTAGGTTGTGTAAAAAAGCAAAATACTTACAGTGCACTGACAAACTGTAGGTTGTGTAATAAAGCAAAATACCTACAGTGCACTGACAAACATGACTTTTGTGAGTTGTGTAATAAAGCAAAATACCTACAGTGCACTGACAAACTGACTTTTGTGGGTTGTGTAATAAAGCAAAATACCTACAGTGCACTGACAAACTGACTTTTGTGGGTTGTGTAATAAAGCAAAATACCCGCAGTGCAATGACAAATGACTGAACTGTGTAAAAAAAAAAAGTACTCTTTTTTGTGCTTCATGTAAAGCAACTCCTAAACAATATCAACAAGCGAGTTAAAAGAAATATGCAACATAGCACTCTCTTTTTTCCTAAACACAAAACAATCCCCACAATGCACTGAATAAACAAACAAAAATGGTAGAGCGGATTATAACAGTGAAAAAAACCTGTATGTTTCAGATTTTTTCCTAAAGCTACAGCTGCACAACCCTCACCTTAACCCCCTGGGGGGCAAGCAGGATATGCACTATGTCTCACTCATCCCATCTGAGAATCGGTGTGAGACCGCAAGTACACCACACGGGATAAGTTTGCATAATTAATACAATAGTTTTCAAGTACTGCACTATGTAGGCAGCTATACTTCATCTTAGGAGGATTTTGACTCCTCTAAAGGATAGTAAAAGCCGTCATGCTTAGAGCTTATCATGGCTGAAGACAATCTTAACACCAAAATATATAAATGTAGGCCTTTGTTATTTGCTTACATCAATAATTGACAAAGCTTTTGGTTTGGGCCAAATAATCATACACACGCGCGTGCACACACACACACACACACACACACACACACAAAACACACACACACACACACACACACACACACTCACTATAGTATGCCCTTTCAATCTTGAGATAGTATTTGATACACTCATGATAATTGTTGCTGTAACAGATTTTTTTTTATCCTCCTTTGCCAGGAACTGAAGAGGGTTAAGCATTCCCACAATGCTGAGCTAGTTCAGATGCTTGTCTACTCAGAATGCAAGAGGAAGGGGAGGGAGCTTAGCAATCAAACAAAAACATGATGCAAACAAAAATTTGTGGAGAATACTTTCATACTGACTCAGATTCAAAACTCCCCCAATTCAGCTCTAAAAAACTATTTACTTAAAAAAGGGGGAAAAAAAAGAAACCGACAATGAAATAAACTCAATACAATTAATAACAACAATACTACGTCAGTACAGCAATTCACATGTATTCATAATCATGAAGCGTGACTATGCTACTGCTAGCAAAAAAATTGTACCTGCAAGCATGTTTAAAAAAACAACACAACATAACACACAGAGAAAACTGTTTTGGATGCCACTTATCTGTACTAACAAAATGCACCATTGAAGTCTTGAGATCAACATTTTGGAAATCAATACTTGTATTCAAGATTTTGAAACCCACGTCAACTTTGTAGAAGTGTGTCTGTGCATGCGCGAATGTGTGAAAAGTTATCAGCGTAGATCTGAAATGTTTTCTTACCTGACCATACGAGCAATTTAATGGGCTATCTTGATGAGGTGTTAAAAAAGTCTAAATCTTTTAATTTAAAAAAAAAAGAAAGACTTTGCTGTGAAGGAATGGTAGGGTATTCATTATACATATATATTATGTGTGTAGGCTATGTTTGTTTGTAAACTGAAAGAAACAAAAATCTGTGTATGTCATAATTTGTTTTTTGGTGGGGTCCTTTTGTCATATGGATGTAAGTGACCTGACTTGCAAAAAAAGTAACATGCAATGATGACAGTACACCACATGCAAATCTGCTTCAAATTTTGTTTGAAAATGATCAACAAAACAGAACCCTCATGCTTCTGATTAATCATTCCAGTTCAGCTGAACGCACACTCTAACATAACAATCACGTTTTATTCATGCACATTTGTGCACAAAACAGGATTTGCGGAAATCAGGGTCAACTACAAAGTATGCACTGACCATTCAACATAGCCCAACTAAAAAGTTTACACACCACCTGGAAGAACCTGTTAAACATGTTAGCGGAGAAATAAGTGAGGCAGGAAGCGTGACGGTGATCAGCACCACCCTCGGGGCTGTCCCATCAGCATTTTGTCTCACCCACCTGGAGAATCGAGGAGCGTATCCATGAGTTCGGAAGGCTCCATCTCCTGGGGCCCCCCTGCTCGCCTCAACACCTCCGCGTAACTCTCCCCCGTCGACCAGCCACAGGCTGCCGGCTTACCTGAGCTTCCTGCAGCCTGGGCTCCTCCTTCGCTGCGGCGTGTGGAAGCGGCATATGTATTGGTGCCCCCTGGAGAGCCCCCAGCACTAGGGTGGGTCAGAGGGCGGTCAACTGACACCTGATCTCCCTGACTGCCCTCAGGGTTGGCCCCGTCCAGTCTGTGAGATAGATAAACAGTTCACTAACTCTACAACAGGGGTGACTCGACAATTTCAGAAAAGCAACTTTTAACTATAAAGAAAAGGAAACTTTGGTGCTGGCAATATAGTCCTTTGCTAATTGTGACTACATAAAAAAAAAAATTGTCCAAAAATAAGTGTACCTCAATGAAAAAAAAAAGTATAGCTCAATGGTGCTTGAGTTACAACAGCATGACAGCTGTGATTGAGCATCATTGTTAAGTGATGCTGTCTTTTTCATTTTTTATGCTTAATGAAGCACACTGGACACCCCCCTCCCCCACCCCCCCAAAAAAGAGAGAAAAATACTGTCATACTTTTCAAACTGCTATGACTTATTTTCCACAGCATTTTTGCTCTATATTTCTGTTTGTTAGAAAACACTGCATAGTATGTCTCTGCCACGCAAATCATATCAAAATAAGTATTTCTGATGTTTGTAACTAAGCAGCATATCACACTCTTTCCCCTTTGATTTATCCCTTGCATAAAGAAAACACAATTTCTAATACACATGCATGCATAGAAACAAAAAATGTACATATGTATATAATTACAAACACATGCACACACACACGCACACACACACACACACACACACACACACCACACAACACACATATTCCAAATTACATTTGTTGCACTCAATTTTCCAAATAAAAACTGTCATTAAACATACTGGAGAAAGGACACAAAACTTAAATAGAAAAAAAAAAACACACATCATTACACAGAAGTGAAAATGGAAAAAATGTCCGAATGGACGAAAATGCGGTATGGGTGTGAGGGCTGTCTAGGTCTTTAGATATATCCAGGGGGCTTTTCCCCCCTACAGCTGAAATGTATTTTGACAACTGAAAATGACACTGGAAACCCACAGTTTCAATACAATACAGGATCTGGGATTTTTGTAACAAAGATTAGCCAAGTTTCTTTGCTCAGTTCTTTGATCTGTTTCTAAATTATAAAATTGTACACAGCACTTTCTAAGTGCTTAGTTGTTTCTTATACACTTACACACATACATTTCATTTACAAAGATTCTGAATCAAGCTGTGGATGTATTTCTCAAGAATCATGAGCTTGTCTTAGAAATTATGGGAGTATTGGTATGTGCATGTATGTGAGTGCATGCCTGTATAAGGTGATGGGGTTATGGAAGCGCTCTTGCTCTGCTTTATGCATGCATGCATGCACACATCAATGTCAGTCACTCACAACACACACTCTGGCCAGCAAGCAAACTTTTGGTTTTCTGAAAATGACTCCTGTTTGTTGATTCTTACAGGCAATTCTGATCTTCCCGTCTTTATTATATACATCAGGCCCACACCTATGATCAAGTTACAGTTGAACTACAAAAACACTGTCTTGACATAAGTTCTGCAATGATTTTAGCCACAAAAGCCTTTTCACAAGCTGTCAGTTTCTCATGCCTAAATTATTAGAATAGTTGACCCCAAAGTCCTTGACTGGTATGCTTCAAGACACATACACACAATCCTCTTTCTTTGGTGATCTTTGTAACATTCCGATGGGTGATGACTGACCTATAAGCATTGCAGAACTGACAAAGATAGTGCTTGTTTGGGTGTCTCCAACAGTCTTCAAGCATGCCAAATTTATGAAGCTGTTTCATATACAAAGTAAGACATTGGATCAAGACCAACCCCTGTGAGAATCATCCAAGTGAAAACAGCCTTGTCAGGAACATAGCAGCCCGAAAATACCACACACACACACACACACACACACACACACACACACACACACACCCCACACACACTCGTACCCTAAAATTTTCTCAACAGATTTAAACTTATCTAAAAAAAAAAAAAAAGGTCCTAGAATGGTCAAAAAGATGGAATTTCTTAAAAGGCGGAAGATTCTTGAGTCTGATTATTATTCCCAAGAACATCAGTAGAAAATAAAAAATTAATAAACAACCCTGATCTCATGAGTTCATCTATGGATGATTACACTGCCTAAGAGTTGGAGGAAACAACTATGATATCCAGTATTGACTGGCTCTAGGGAGCCTACCTACCCACTGGAGAGCGGCAAAAGTGGATACATACCTGTGTTGCCGGACTAGCTGACACTCCCCAGACTCGTTAGGGTCCAGGTTGTAGATGAACATGGCCCCTTCAAGGTTGACCACCAACAGTCGTGGCAACTTTTGAATGCTGAAAGCAACACCCCAAATATAACAGTGTTAATCACAAGCTCAATTTTTCGTTTTGTTTTCTTTTTACTTCTCTCCACCCTCCCCCCCCCACCCCTCCCTCACATCTGAAACCAAAAGTATAACAAGCTTGCTTTTTTTTTCTTTTTTTTTGTAAAGACAATTCAAAATTTTGTTTTTATGCTTAAGTCTTCCTATTTAAAAAAAAAAAAGGTGAGTGAATATCCCCTGGTGCATTCAAACAGCTGAATAACCATCTCTTGCATTCAGTCAGAAATTATCACTGAACAATGCAATTTTTTCCCCCCCATTTCGTTCCTCGCCAAGAGCTCTGAGGTTCACCAATGGTGAGATTTTTGTGTATGTGACCACATTTTTCCCACAGGTAAGTTAGCCGCATTCCAACTTCAGGAATACAGTTGGGAATCAAATCTACCAGTTTTGCCAGGGCAGTTGGGAGATACCTCCCTGACATGCACAAGTCTAAGTACACAAGTCTGACTGCTTTCAAGTCCCCCCCCCCCCTGAAAGACTTCAACTTTGGCTAATTTCCCATTAAACTGGGATGAAAGGGCAAGACTAGGAATCAAACCCAGAACCTCACAGTTTTACTTGTTAAGTAGGTGAAAGTCTAAACCATCCTGCTACCTTCCTTCTTCATGACACTTTAATATCAACAAAAACAAGAGGGTAAGAATGCATGAAGCATGCTTTAAACAATATAAACAAAGGTGCCTAAGAATATGCTTGGAAATACTGAAGTGTTTATGAATCAAGGTCAAAATGCGGCTCACTTCCACATCTTTATCCAAAACAAAAACTGCTAGAAATAAATATAAACTATACCAATAAACAAACTCCACTATCAAACATAAACACCAGTAACTGTATAAAAACAGAAGCATCATAAACTAAGTCAGTTTTGCACCCTCTTATTTCTCAACTCACTATTGTTAAGCACCATGCATTACAATAACAGTCTTTTCTGAAATGAAACTTCATCTTTACTATTACAATTGTGAAGGTGGTGGTTTTGAAAAAAAAAAAGGTTGCTTTACAATGACAAGTAAGTAATTCATTACTCAGCTTAGAATGCAACAAAAGCATTCTTACAAAAATTGTCTGTCAACCATTTCCTCATGATTATATGCACCTACACAGTCACTTGAAAAGGAAAAGTGGCCCCACTTCTTCCAACACAAGTTATTCTTCACTGTAGAGAAAGGATCTACACAACCATCCTAATAAGCATAAACCACAAAGATCCTATTCTGTTTGAAACAACAGCAAAAAAACAATCTTATCACATCACACACACACACACACACACACACACACACACACACACACACACACACACACACACACACACGCACGCACACGCACACACACACACACACATACACACACACACCCACCATGACAGGATTTATATTTTCTTTTCTTAACATTTAAAAAAAGGGGAGAAACCCATCAGTTTGCACACACTGTAAATAAATCTATAAGAATATTACACAAATCTCTCATCAGAAAAGTATGATTTCATGCTTACTGCTGTGCAGTAGAAGATGACCCTCTTTTGTATATTTTCACGGAGATGCATAAGTAACAAGAAGCATGAACAATGATCCCCTCAACAACAAAATAAGGTTAGTTATGCATCAGTACCCATGCACATATCTTAAACATATTCTGGCCCTTTTCATGTATATCATGAGATTGAATTATTTCATATTATGAATACTCCTGTGCTTTACCTCTATGTTAGGTTCTTTTTTTTTTAAACTGTCAATAGCTGTATGTGATGCCTCTTGATGAAACACAAATGCATAACAGAAACTAATGAATATGCATGCATAAAAGTTAAATACAAAAGAAAGAAATCAAACCTTATAAATCTGAACAAAAATAACAACAAAAAATGAACCTCTGCAATGTAAAACACAAAGTATCACTAGCAAAGTTGTCTCCATATATGCGTGTCTGTGTATGCCTAATTCAGTATGTAATTTATAAACATTGGGTTCTACTATTTTCTTTTCAATTTTTATCATACACCATTCCAATAATAAAGAAAAAAACAAAACCCTATTCAATTCATCAATACACTGAATGAAATCCAATACAGAAAAGTTGCTGCTGTTTCTCCGTAAACAAAATGTGCTGCAGACTGAAATTTCTGCTTTTATGTTTGTCTACATAATATCCAGTCATCAGAAATTTCTGCCTTTTGTTTCTCTGTCAACAAAATAAGCAGTAGACAGAAATTTCTGCCATAGTTTCTTGGTCAACAAGATATCATGTAGACAAAAATTTTGTTTATGTTTCTCTGTCAAAGAAAAATCTAATAGAAATTTCCACTCATGCTTCTCTTGTCAACAAAATATACTGCAAACTGAAATCCAGTTTTTTTTCAATAAGAATAAATGTCTAGGTACTTTGCATAAAACTTTTCTAAAAAAGAAAAAAGTCAACACACCCCATTCTCAAAACCATTATCACGATACTTTCTGAGCAGCATTTTGACTTGGTCAAACTTCCTTAATAAAATAACGTTGCAACCACAACAGATGGTTAGTTTTGTTTTTAATTAAGGAAAAGGATTTTTAAAAAAATGTTTAAACCCACCAATCACTGAATATGAACGATGAAAATCTAAGCAAACATCTGACTAAACTAAGACAAATGATAGCTACTCCCAATCTTTTCATGCATATCTAACTGACTGCTTTTCCCCCAGAAGCACTTTAACAAACAGCATATTCATTGAGCACATTTATGAACATCAACATTCTCATGTAGGCTACACACGGTGTGACAACACACAGTGATATGTGTAATCAAAATAAAGAGCAGAAACATTTTGATAACACAGTTTATGTAACAAACCAATCAATACCATAAAAGACATTAAGAACCAAAACATTCCAATTTCCAACTTATGCACTCAAGTAAAATGAAACTAGGAAATAAAATGACCTTAATGGAATAGTTACAATACAATACTCTGTTGACTCAATCTACATTATCAATATAATTCAGTTCTTTACACTTGTTTTGAAGTATTTGGCATGACTATTAGATTATCCAAGATCAGAGCTCTCTGATTCAGAATGGAATGCAAGAAGTCGAAAGCACACTTGACAAAACAGCAGGCACAGCAAAAAGGGCAGGAAAAAGATGATCAATTCAATCACTATCACAGTAAGCACTTTCATTCATCACCAAAAAAGCTCTTGGGGAAAATATTGCTGACATACCAGCAGCTTGTTTAAAATAATCATTTTACTCTGCTGTCAAATCTGTTGCTTTTTTTCGTTGAGACCTCAAAACTACGAACACACAAAAACTGACATTTGTGGATATCAATAAGCATTTTCTTGTAATCTATTTGGCAGAGATAGTAAGAAATTGTGTCTGATAATTTACTCAATGTTTACAATTGTGAAAAATGATTTCATACTCATATTTGGCAAATCCAATGCCTTCA
>CM060316.1:28326442-28328942 GCA_030674155.1 Stramonita haemastoma | reverse complement strand
ATTTTGGACAAATGATAGATTATATGTTAATAAATAAATGATAATGACAGAGAAGGGTAAAAGAGATCATGAAATGACTCCACAGAAAAAGAATGTTTTAAAAAATGTTAACAAAACCCCACACCAAACAACTGCAAGTCAAAGATGGAAAATGAAAAAAAAGAACAGAGCACAATGAATTATGTCTGAGACACTGATGAAAATAGCACAATATAAGACAACATAAAATGATAAAAAAATAATCTAAAAAAGGGTGGTGGGGGTGGGGTGGGGGAGATCTGTTTCTTGAGTCACACTCAACATCTTTTCATATAGCCTTCTCAGTCCAACATTTAATAAATCTAAATTACCAAAAGAATTGTCATACCTGTTTCAGTAAGATTCAGTTTTCTTATCTTAAAATATGCATGCATCAGTACAGCGGGGTTTTGTAGCTTGTCACCAACATTCTATGACTCAAACGAGGGATATTGATCACTTAAAATCAGACTCAGATGACTATGAGGGAGTATTTATGATTTTAAACCAAAAATGCTGAATTACTATAACTCACAGTTTAAAATAATAATTTTAAAGGAGAAAATCTAGATTTCCTATTACAATATATTTGTACTTCTTGAAGGGGAGGGAGGCAGGTGCTTACATCTTGAATCCACATTCCCATTACTCGAAGGGGTATTTATAATATTAGCATGCACATTACTAAGACGAAATATTTATAACTTGAAAGCCAGCATACCAAAGATAAAGGCCTACAAAAAAAATTGTGTGGAAGGAAAAGCCTTCCAAATCACTAACAACACACAGTGGAAGGAAATCAATCTAAATCACTGACAAATGCAAGTGAAGGAAACTTCAAATCACTGACAAATGCACAGTGGAAGGAAAAAGCCTTCCAAAATCACTGACAAATGCACAGTGGCAGGAAAAGCCTTCCAAAATCACTGACAAATGCACAGTGGAAGGAAAAGCCTTCCAAAATCACTGACAAATGCACAGTGGAAGGAAAAGCCTTCCAAAATCACTGACAAATGCACAGTGGAAGGAAAAGCCTTCCAATCACTGACAATGCACGTGAGAAGCCTTCCAAAATCATGACAAATGCACAGTGGCAGGAAAAGCCTTCCAAAATCACTGACAAATGCACAGTGGCAGGAAAAGCCTTACAAATCACTGTGGAAGGAAAAGTCAATCTAAATCACTGACAAATGCACAGTGGCAGGAAAAGCCTTCCAAAATCACTGACAAATGCACAGTGGAGGAAAAGCCTTCCAAAATCTGATCATGGAAAACAAATCAGACAATGCACAGTGGCAGGAAAAGCCTTCCAAAATCACTGACAAATGCACAGTGGCAGGAAAAGCCTTACAAAATCACTGTGGAAGGAAAATCAATCTAAATCACTGACAAATGCACAGTGGCAGGAAAAGCCTTTCAAAATCACTGACAAATACAAAGTTCAATCTGATCAGAACATCAGATATACATGTAAACATGATCTGACAGACAAAATTCCAGTCAACATTTCTGCATACATGTACATCACAAAAACATGTCTTTAACATATACATGCTTGTTAAACATGCCATGAATACACACACCCAGACACCCTGTGACTTTTGTCTGCAAATAACACACGAATGTGAAACTTACGTAGTGATGGCACATGTATTCTTGGTACCCATGCAGGGTAGATGGGCTGTGGCAAAAGAACGCCCTTGTGAGAACACGTCTGTCATCTGGGCAGGCAACACAGACGCTGACGATTTCACCACAGACCCAATCATTCCCATCCATGTTCCTGTTTCTTCTGCTTGTCTGTAATAGAACCCATTGTATATATATACTTAACTAGTGAAGTAAGTGAAATCTAATTTTAGTACAGATCAGAATATTTTGCTGTCTTTTTCTTTCTTCAAACAGAATCTGTGTATAGAACTAAAGATTATAAAACAAAGCATAGATTATTACTTATCTCTCTGTCTCATACAGAGAATGACACTATTGACTTCCTATACATAGAAGAATTTGGCAAAAATCAGCTGAAATTGGGGAGGTATTTCTGAAAAGTAAATATAGAACAGATCTGGATAAAGTATGAGGACAACGTTTGCAAATGAGTGTTGCTTATGTTGCATTATTATTCTCACATGTCCATGTCATGTGTCAAAGTTATCTTCTAACTTTGTAAATTATAACATAATCTCTAGTAAACAGAAAACACAATTGTGTGAGTAGTCTTTGCATTTTTTTTTGTATGAGAACACAGCAATACTGAACAAACAACAAACAAAAAACATATCACATGCTTCATGTGTTAAAATAAAACTTTCAAAAATATGCTTTGATGCTGCATTGTCAATTGCACCACACTGGCCCAAATCAGCAGAAATAACTTAGTATCAATGTTACCTGCCAAGCCACACACACAAATTCCAAATTGTTTTGGTCCTTTTTTAAGAACAAAAGTTCATGATCCAGAACTGAAATGAGGTGACTT
>CM060316.1:28283942-28323942 GCA_030674155.1 Stramonita haemastoma | reverse complement strand
GAAAACAATAAGTGTGCATGAGTAAATGAGAGACACAGAGAATTATGCATGTGCATGTGTGTGCAAGTGCGCCCATGAGAGAGAGAGAGAGAGAGAGAGAGAGAGAGAGAGAGAGAGACAGAGAGAGACAGAGAGAGACAGAGAGAGAGTGTTTGCATGCGTGTGTGTGTGTGTGTGTGTGTGTGTGTGTGTGTGGTGTGTGTGTGTGTGTGTGTGTGTGTGTGTGTGTGTGTGTGTGTTGCGTGCGTGCATGCGTGCGTGCGTGTGTGTGCGTGCACGCATGTGTGAGTGTGGGTATGGGTGCGTGTGCATACATTTGCGTACATGAGTATCTCCCTGAAGTTGAAAAAAAATTATCATAAGATCGGTGGAAAATTGCTCTGTTCACATTTACAAGGGAAAGGCAAGGTAACTCTTTACTCTAAATACAATATATTACACAAATGTAAATAAAAACTGATGAACATAAAAACATTAACTTCTAATTAAAGGAAATAAAGAAAACCACCTTATTCTGGGGCCATGGACATCTATAAATCTTATCTGTTCTCACAGACAGCAAGCGTGTACACATGTCCGTGTGCGCGCATGCACACATGTACACACACACACACACACACACACACACACACACACACACACACTCACACATTTACACACATGTACACACATACACACACACACACAAACATTCCATTATCCTTGATACAAAAGAATGAATAAATAGAACACACATACACAAACAAAATGAAGTAATACCTTTTCTGAAGCAGTGGCGATTTTATCGCCTTTGGGACTGAAGGCCAAAGCAGCAAGGCGGTTATCATGGGCTGGTATCATGATGACTCCACGCTGACAAAGATTGAACAGATTGCAATGTTCAGTAAATTACACAGACATACACATAAAAAAGACACTAAACATACAATGTGTATGTGCTTAAAATAAACACATAAACCATACTGAGTCATTATCAAATAAGTCATTTTCTGAATGACTTCCAACATGAGTATGCAGAACACAAAAAGAAAACAACACAGATAACAAACAAAATTCTTTTACAATTATTTCAAATCTAAAAAGAGGACCACAGAGAACCAGCATGAAGATTTAAAAACAACATAAGCCTAAAACAAACAAAATAAATTGAAGTATGTGAGACAGCCCCCAAAAATTCTTCAGATTTAAAATGTTGGGTTCAATTTTTTAAAAAATTTTTTTATCCAGAACATCAGTAATATTCCTAGATATTTAAGGGATTTAACAACACAGAAAAGTAGGCAACATGTGTACAGGAAAAAGAAATTATTGATAAACAAAACAAACAAAAGCATACATAATAGAATTTCACTGTGAAAAGACACAAGGAACAATATGGAAAAATGATCAACAAAGGATAAAAACAAATAAAAAAATTAAACACTTTGGGAAAAAAACCCACACACATGAAAATTCACCTATTTTACTTTTTAGCACTTAAAGCAATATTATTTAATAACATGAATATCCTCCCAAACACACACACACACACACACACACACACACACACACCACCACACACACACACAACACACACACACACACACACACACACACACACACACATTTCAGAGCTGTTATCTCATTGATACACACACACACACATGACCACAAGTAAACAGATAGAAACCTCACCAAATTGACAGTGTCAAATATTTGCACTTCTCCTGTCTGGTTGCTATTTGGGAAGGCTAGATAGCAGTTTTCATCAGAGATGGACAAAGCGATGAGGCCAGTTGGATTGATGGGTGTATCACGAATATTGTGTAGCACTTTCATGTCACGAATGTTGTGAATGTAAAGACTCTCCTCCAGGCAAACAACCAGACGCTAAAACAAAATAAATAAGCCCTTTACCTTATGTACTAAAAACACATTCTAAATATAGTAAAACAGCCTTCAGACTCAGCCTCTTAACAACAACAAAAAGAAAAACAGTTAAATATATCTGATACAACTTCACTCAACATAAAATAATGGACTTGCTAAATAATTGTTTTAAAGCTCTATGATTAAAAAGATTAATTTTTGCATGTCAATTTCAGAATTACTAGAAAAACAAAGATTATGTGTGTATCAGGGTGAGTATGTCTGCACATGTGTATGCATGTTTGTGTAAGGTGACAGGGTTTACTCTTGAACTGCCTTGGGCACGAATTAACATGTACGATGTCAGTCACTTGCAAAGCACAGTCTGGTCAGCAAGCAAATTTTGGCTTTTCTGATATGTTTGACAATTCTTACAGGCATTCAGATATTCCACTCTTTGTTATATACACAACAGTGCCTAAACCTATGATTGAACCACAGTCTAGCTACAAAATAATCATCTTCATATAACTTCTGAAATGATATTGGCCAAAAGAATCTTCTCATAAACCACAAATTTCTTCTACCTAGCTGATTAAAATGGCTGATGTCCGAGTCCCTAAAGTGTAAGCTTTCAAGAAATATACGCTTAATCCTCTGTATCTAGTGATCTTTGTACCATTTTAACAAGTGGCAATAGACCTATGAACTTTGCGGAACTCACAGACAGAGGCTTTGTTTGGGTGTTTCCGACAGTTGAGCTCTGCGAATAATTTAACCAAGCGGATTTATACACAAAGCACCTATGTGGGGATGCCAGGGGCCTGTCAGTACAACTAACATCCACACCTTCTGGAAATTCTGTGCTATAAATTCTCTCATTTTCTATCCTTCTTTGCTTCTGCCTTGTTCTTTTTCTTCCTGGCACCTCATTCTTTCTATTTTCTGCCTTGTTGGCCTATTATCCTGCATTTTTTTCCCAGAAACTCTTAAAAATAAAACAATTCTTCTTCTTCATTGTACAACAGCAACTATTGTTGTCTGTCATATCTGTGAAAATCCGCTGCGCTGCCGTTAAGCTCCTGACAAGTCAGGCACAGCACATCTGACATCTGAGTAAGAGAGAATCATTCAAGTCTTTTTCTTTTTCTGTAAAGAAAAGGCAGGAGAATGAAACAAGAAGGCAGAAAACAGACAAAAAGGTGGTAACAGGAAGAAAAGGAACAAGGCAGAAAGAGATAACCAGCCGCCATGGCGCAGTGGTTAGCGCCGTGGATTCCGGACTGGAAGGTCGCGGGTTCGAATCCCATAAGTCATAGGGATTTTTTCGGGCTCCGGCCGGCTCCTACCCAGAGTGAGTGTGCTGTGGGCTCAGTGGGGAGACTGGGACCACACAGTCGAGCTTCATCCACTTTACGGATGCGAATTTGAGAGTGTTGCTCAAATTACCTGACCAACACTGCAGGTGTCTGTATCTCTCGGGCCTGGTTGACGCCGGGATATATTATGACAGTAAGCGTAGAGAACAACCCTGTCAAGTAGTCTCAAAGCGGATGCACCTCCACAGCAGCATCATTACATCATCCTCATCATCATTGATCATCATGCAATAATAAAAATTGCCTCTGATTCGGTGGCCTCCGTTGCTCTGGTCTCATGGTGACCTCAGATTCGGTTTCCCCATACGCTTCTGTGCCTGTGGTGAATTTGTGTCAAAGCCTTTGGGGTTGGGGGTTCGTGGGGAGGCGGTCGTTGGAGGGACGTTGTGGTGGTCGCCACCTTGGGTGGGTGACTCACTCAGTCTGGCTCCGCGACTGAGCTAATACTGTCGTTAGTAGGGGGCTTAGTAGGTGGTGTCCTGCGTATGTTAGCTCAGAACAGGCACCACTGAACACCACCAAAGTGACTCAGCAGAAGTGCAGGGCCCCTCTGGCTGGTGGCCCCGCGGCGGCCTAATATTGATGAGCTCCCTGTGGATTCCCGACCCCGGGGGTGAGACAGAAGGAATCTGGGTATGGCTGTGGCGGGGAGATTGAAATGAGCGGCGTGGGAGCAACAGGACGGGAACGTCACAGAAGACGAGGCAGCCAAAAAAAAAAAAAAAAAAAAAAAAAAGAAAAAAAAAAAGAAAGAGATGGATAGTAAAGAAAGAATTCTTAGCACATAATTTCCAAATACTGACAGACCCTCAGCATCTCCATGGCCAAAACTACTGTGAAGCAGGTACTTTGTCTTTTATCCCAAAGGTTTTTCATACGGGTCACTTTCCTTGTTGCTCTTTGGCTGCTATGTGAGGGAATAATAAAAGAACCTTGCAACACTACTATAGTATTTCATTCCACACAAAAAATTTGTCCCTTGTGTATCACCATCCTCGAGAGAAACAGAAACTTTCCAGCATTGTGTAATCATGAATGGCTAACATGAAATACAGTCAGCTACCTAAACAAAGTCTCAAAGCCAACATCAGCTTGTCAAAACACTTGAAATTTATTCAACTTAACAAAAAACCTTATCAAGATAACTCTAGCAAGCAACAGCTTGCCAAAACACTTGAAATTTGTTCAACTCAACTTATTAAGATAACTGTAATATAAAAACTATCATTACAATAACCAAAAATGATCTAATAGTAATACTATTTATAAAACGAACATATTACAACAACCTACAATAATTAGCAAATGTTTTGAGCACCAGATTCAAATTAATTATTCAAGCTCAAAGCAATACAAAGATTCAAAATACACATGTCATACTTAAAGGGAACACAGCATGTTCTCCATATTCAAAATACCTGTCTGTTGAGTTTACAGCTGAGGATAGACCCTGCATAGCTGTAGTTACAGATCTCTGTGCCTTTTTTAAAATGACAGACTTTCAGCTTGCGTGGATGCTGCTGGCTTACGATGGCAACCAAGCTACTTGCAAACAGCCGTTCCACAATGTATGCATCTTCCGTAGCTGAAACAGTGTTGAAAAAATAAAGTCAGATGTAAGAAAAAAGAAATCAATTAGCTAAACAGAAATGCAGAAAAAAATAAACCAAAGTGCATGATTTCTTGAATCTAATAAAAGACTAGTTCTTGAATAATTTCTTTAAAAAATTCTGCCATCACAATGACAATTTCAGGGCTTCAAAACAGTTTAACTCGCCAGACAGCTACATTCTGGTGAATCAGTATGAGTATGGTAAACTTATGACCAACTGATCAGCAATCGCAGCAGCAGAAATGGCCTTAAATTAATCTGTATAGTTCTACTCTGTGGGGATGCCAGTTTAAAATAGCATCCCCACCCAGAAATTCTCAGCAAGTAATTCCTTCTTTCCTATCCCTCATTTTGTTTCTCACTTTCTGCCATGTAACATGTTCCTTTTCTTTCTGTCACCTTCTGGTACATTTTCTGCCTTCTTGGTCCTTTCTCCTGCATTTTTTATAGAAAGACAAGATAACAATTCTCTCCTATGCTGAGGTTGGATGTATTGGGCTGGACTTGTGAGCTCTTAATGCCAGTGCAATGCATTTTTGCCCATGAATATGACTGACATTTGTTGCTGTCTGAGCTTTCGAAGAAGAAAAAGAAGAGGAATGCCTAGTTCTCTATCTAGCTAAGAAACTATCAAACACCAACAATCATAACAGTTTACGCATATTATAATTACCAATTATCACAGAAAGAAAAAATATAGTCACAATAAGCATTCACACCAAGAGTAAGGGTGGCGGTGCACAATGAGCACTTCTCACCTTTAAAAAAAAAAAAAAAAAAAAGCTTTAAAAAGAGTGGAGGGTGAATGTAAAAAAAAAATTAAGACAATTACTGCTTTCAAAAAAGACACAAAAGGGGAAAAAGATGGAAAATACATCCCCTGGGTGTGAATGTGTAGCAAGGCAGTGATCGATTACACAACTGGATGTATACACTAGTTTCAGCTGATGTCCTACATGCACTGGAGAAGCATTTTATCTAGGTTGTCAGTTGACGTCCTATACTGCCATTACTGGCTATACAGGGAACTGGTTAAGAGTAATGGCATGGTTTACTGAAATTACTTTGTTGGGGCAGTCAATCACATGACTGTGATTGTATACCACTATTGAGGCACTGTGTTTGAAACTCTTCATGTAATGTGTGTTTTTGGTACTTCCATCAAGGTAAATTATTGGGTGGTAAAATCTGTCAACACTTTTTTTGTTGTTGATGGTAGTGTGTGTGTGTGAGAGAGAGAGAATTAAAAAAAAATTTAATTCTTTTATTTCAAGGTTAATGGAATAGGCATTTATGAGCAAATTTTTACACTACATCCAATCCCTGTGTGTATGCAGTTTTGTCAATTTTGTCATCCATTCCCACAGGCACACAACGGCCTATTATTCTGAAAGGCAGAATGGGCTTTAACATGTGCGCAAGATGTTCAGCAGCAGCATGCTTTTGCACCTGGGACCTCGGATTCTAGTCTCATCCGAAGGACTCTGGGGGGGAGGGGGGGAGGTGGAATCGGCACTAATGCAACTCCAGAGAAAAGTCATCTTGAACGAGATTCAAACCCTGGTCAACAGATCGCAAGTTCATCATCTGACCACTCGGTAATCCGGTCCTCATCAGAGAGAGAGAGAATGAGAGATTCATTTACTTTATTTTTCATTTCATTCTTTAATATTGAGGATAAGCACTCATGTGCTTTTGTTCATCCAGTCCCTGTGTCAGTGTGTGTATGCAGTTGTGTAAATATTGTCATCTATTCCCACCGGCACAAAATGGCTTACTCTTACGACAAGCCGAACAGGATTTAACGTGTGCACAAGATATTCTGAATGTGTTCGCACATGGGGCCTTGGTTTACAGTCTCATCTGAAAGACTTTTGGGGAGAGTGGAGTCAGCACTGATGTTAACTCCAGCGGAAGAATCCCCTCCAACAGGAATCGAACTCAGCTCATCAAATTGCCAGCACAATGTTGTGACCACTAGGCTATCCCGTCCCCAAGAGACAGAATGAGAGAGAGAGAGAGCGAGAGAGAGAGAGAGAGAGAGAGAGAGAGAGAGAGAGAGAGAGAGAGAGAGAGAGAGAGAGATTGAGAGAGAGATTGAGAGAGAGAGAGAGAGAGAGAGAGAGAGAGAGAGAGAGAGAGAGAGAGAGAGAGAGAGAGATGTTAAGTTTTCACCACATGATTGCTAACTGAAGTAATTTGGATAAGAAGGAAAAATTTGAGTGTATAAAAATCATAAGCACACATTGCAAAGTACCAGCAGGCCTATACAACTGTTCTCTGTTCCACTTCAGATATCATACTAGGCCTACGCTTCACGTCATCACTCCACCACCACCAATAACCTACACTACCCACTAGGATATTACTATTAGACTATTACTCACCATTTTCATAGATTGGTTCAAGTTTTTCCACGGAACCCAAAGAGAACAAGCGATAACCTGTCTTGCTTCCAGCTGCAAGGGACCTGTTTGAACAAAGACAATACGTTTTAGTTTCATTGTCCGTCTACAAAATCTGATCTCTTGAGTATTGTTTATAAACAAGTTCAACGCGCAGCCTGTCACTCGAGAACTTACGTGTTGTCCTGATTGAATGTGGCAAACAAAAGATTTGTTTGTTGTTCACTTGGGTTTGTACCCATACTCATAAGGCCAGCAAAGCCCTGGTATGCTCCGCTAACAAACTCCGTTGTCAAAAATATTGAATCAGCTTGTAAAATAGGTACGCCTGTAACTGGCTGAAGTTGCAGCACCTCCTCGCATAGTCATCCTCTTTGGGATTGGTTGATCGAGTCCATCGCATGCAGGATAACTCTGCGGTATTTTACAGATGCCGTTACAGCGGACGAACGTCTCAGACCACCCTCAGTCGAAGCCAGTATATTTACTAATATTCTACTGCCCCTAGCTGTTTTAAAAATAAAATATACTTTAAAATGTGACACAGGAAATATAAATAAAATAAACCTTTGGCTTCAAACCCAAGGGAACACACTCTAGTGACTGTTATTAATAGTGACCAATTAAATGCTATTTGACAAAAGCTGTATCCAATGAGGGGTCGCGATCCTCGTCCACAGCGGTGTATTCAAACCCGTCTATGATTGCTCGACGACAACGATACACAAGGTAATGTCTGTTTACATTTTCTTTTAGAATAATAGATTACACTTTTGGATACACAATAAGTTCCATGTTATATTCAGTTTAAAATCAATGGCATTGTGTTGCCTTAGTTCAAATATCTGTCAAGACTTCTTCTGGATCGTGGAATGTTATATCATATAATAGTCCATTGATCATGGTGCTTAGTTAGGCTAGGCCTATCTGAAACTACCCCAGACTCAGAGACTGTCAAAATTAATATCATGATAACAGTGAACAGATGTGAAAAAACTCTTGGTAATGAGGACGTGAGAAATTCTTGTACGTACAGGCTTTGCATATCATTAAAAGGCGATTTGATTGAAACTTCATAACTACTGCCTACTGGGTGGTACTGTACTGTAAAACTGAAACTGAAAGTCTAGAACTACACTATGACAGTTCTAAGTTGGGGACACCCTGTCAAACTAATAAAACCATTTGCATAATTTGATATTGTTGCACATATTTCCATTAATTTATTAACAATAACAGTAAAATAAATAAAAAACAACCCCCCCCCCCCCCCCCCCCCCCAATAACAGAGTAAAACCCTGTAAATTACTACAAAACTTTACATTTGCTGATTTGGTTTTGAGTGTGTGTGTGTGTTTGGGTTTTTTTTTTGGCTACCACATCTTCTATAACGTCCCCGTCATGCTGTTCCCCTGCCGCTCATTTCAATCCCCCCTGGCACAGCCATTACCAGATTTGTTGTGTCGCATCCTCAGGGTCAGAAGCCCACGGAGAACCCATCAATAGTAGACTGCCAGAGGGCCCTGCACTGCTGCTGGGTCACTTTGGTGGTGTTTAGCAGTGCCTGTTCTGAGCTAACATGCGCAGGACACCACCTACTAAGCCCCCTACTAACGACAGTATTAGGTCAGTCTCTGAACCAGACTCAGAGTGAGTCACCCACCCGAGGTGGCGACCACCACAATGTCCCTCCAACTGTCCCCCCATGAGCCCCCAACCCCAAAGGCTTTGACACAAACGCGCCACAGGCACAGAAGTGTATGGGTAAACCGAATCTGAGGTCACTATGAGACCAGAGATACGGGGCTACTGAATCAGAGGCAGTTTTTATTATTGCATGGTGATCAATGGTGAAGAGGATGATGTGATGCTGCTGCTAAGGAAGTGCATCTGCTTTGAGACTATTTGACAGGGTTGTACTCTATGCTTACTATCATAATATATCCTGGTGTCATCAGGGCCCGAGAGATACAGACACATGCAGTGTTGGTCAGGTAATTTGAGCAACACTCTCAAATTTGCATTCATATAGTGGATGAAACTCAACTGTGTGGTCCCAGTCTCCTCACTGAGCCCACAGCACACTCACTCTGGGCACACTCACTTCAGTGAGCCGGAGTCTGAAAAATCCCTGTGACTTATGGGAATCGAACCTATGACCTTCCAGTCAGAAATCCAAGGTGCTAACCACTATGCCATAGTGGCTGGTGTGTGTGTGTCTGTGTGTTTTAAATTTTAATCCATAAAGACCATAGACACTGGCAAGACTATTGTATATATATATTTAATTTTTCAAACAAATTTTGAAATTGGAAGCTAACCAGGACAAGTGTTGCACATCACTGACCGTATGCATGTACACAAATTCTGTAAAGGTTACAATAGTACATTCATACTGCTACTCACAATTGTAGAACAGACATTAAAAAGTGTACATTTATACAGAGGGGGAAAGGCATTCATATCTGCATAGCCTCTGTCCTTGGAAAAGAAGGGAGCCTGGTTGGCTGCTTGTTTTATTGTAAACATGACACTAACAAAGCAGTAAAAACTGCTCTGTCCTTGAGCATGCGCACACAGTAATGTTTTAGTTTGAATGCCCAGAGGGAATTTGATTATCTTTCTTTCTTTTTGTGGAACACTCAGATAGCAACAGTTTTCTGTCACATAAGCGAAAATGTGTCCTGCTATTCAGCCTATTGTTAAGTGCCTGACAAATCAGGTCCAGCTCATCTGAATTTGGCATGAAAGAGAATGGTCTTGTAAGTCTTTCAGATGGAAAAAGGCAGGAGAATGGACCAAGAAGGCAGAAAATAGACAAAAAGGAGGTGACAGGAAGAAAACAAATAAAGCAGAATAGAAAAGAGTTCTTAGCGCAGATTTTCCAGACATTGGGGATGTTATACATACTGGCAGGCCCTTGGTATCCCAACAGGGCAGCTTTTCTTTCAGACCACATGCATGGCTGAAATTGGGCAAGAACACGTCTTTTTTTTTTTTTTTGGAGGGTTCATGTGTGCATTTCTTTGGCAGTATGAACACCTTCAACATGGCAAGTAAAGATAAAAAGGGGTAGCCCGCATCCACATGATTTTTGTCTGTCTGTGCAACAGGTGTGAGTGGCAGTAACTATCAAGCCTATAAAACAGGTCAGATTAAAAGTTTCAGGATTTATGATTAGCTGATGTTAAATGTGTCCCTGGCAAAATGGGAAACTGATTTAACTGAAATACATGTAGAAAGCTGTTTCAGTCTGTATTTAGCAGACTGAACAACCTGGTGGAGTCCATTCCTCTCCAAGTCATGTTCACAGGATGCATGCTGAGTTTGTTTGACAAAGTCATCTACACAATTGGCGATAGTTAGGGTACACTTCAAAGAAAAGTGGGAAGGTTTTTAATGTGTGCTCAGGATGTTCCATATGTTACCACCTGGGACTTTGTTTTATAATCATAGTTTCAGCAGAAGGACTTCCGAAAAGAGAGAGAGCCATTTGAACAATCGCCTCAGTTTAGGTTCAAACCTTCGCCTCTTGTCACTGTCAGATCATAAGTAAATTAATTTAAAAACAAACATGATGGATGCTGTAGCCAAGTGATTTTAGACTGTTTAACTTCAATCCCATGATTAAAAATAAAGCCATGCATTTGAATCTCAGCTGTGGCATCTTTGGTGAATTAAAGGTGAGACTTTACAGTCCCCCAGGTCAACTTTAAAGTGCATGCAAAAGATAAAGTATGCGAAATTTCGTCATTCATACCGGCATTTGATGGGGTGTGGATATTCATGTCAGGATTTGGTAGGATATGGAAACATGAACAGCCTGTACCCTGCATCCTGTACAAAAAAAAAGAGTTTCTCTGAAGTCAGTGTGTCAGCTGAGGCCAGCAGGCAGGCCTTCTGCAGCATCTCAAGCACAGGAAAAGACCAGGCACTGCAGTGCACACTGCACACAAAAAGGGAATGCAGAGAAGATAAAAGCAAACAAAAAAGCAATGAATAAATGCTCACACAAACACATACATGAAAAACAATAGTATGGCAATTTTGTCATCCTGTTGAACTGCTAGCTCCAGAAAAGTGTTTTGTTCTGGCTGTAGATATTCATAAACCAGAACATATTGATGACACATTCATGATGATTGTCCTTAATGTGCATCAGTGCCATCACAGTAAATAAGTGTGATTCATTTTGTTTTGTCTTCTGACACAGGCTGGCTGAGACCAGCTAGCAATGACTAATTTTATCTTATTAAAATAGCCACCGTAGACTGTTTAGGATGATATATTTGTTGGCAGAGTTAATTAAGATTTAATATCCCTAAGTTTTTGTTTATTGTTTTTTTACAGGACTGCTGATGGCCGATTCAGACCAGATCAAAGTGGTCATCCGTGTTAGGCCCTTGATTCAAAGGTATAAATTAATATTATTATTATAAAACTTTACAGCATGTATCTTATTCTTAACAAGGTCATGTCATTTCAAAAGTGGAACAGGCTAAAACAACATGCAATTAAAAATTGTGACTTCCTGTCCCTTCCCTCTTTAAAAAATTGGATTTATCTATAGATAGATAATCATTGCAATTATTGAAACATTTGTGTTTCAGTAGTGTTTTACTGTTTGTCATACTCATAGTGTTCTGTACCACTACATTGTGTACAAGTATGGGAAAGTGTCAAAAGTAAAGTCCTGATAAAGGGTTCTAAATTCTTTTTTATGCATTTTACTTTGCAAAGAATTGAAAATATTACATGAAGTACGTGAAGAAAAATAATTACTGGCCAAGTTATTATATCCTGTCATAATATTTATTCTGTCTGAATTTTGTATTTATGATCATAATGAAATTGTTAAAAATGTTGTGGATTGTTTTTGTTTTTATTCCAGTTTTATTGTTTTGTAAAGAAAAGGAAAACTTTCTAGAGATAACTAGATTATCAATTGGATCATTTTGACCTGTGCAGAGAACAGCAGGCTCAACAGGATGCTCGGTGGTTTGTGCAGAATGAAAAGTTGATCAGTCAGCGTGATCAGCCCAGCATTCCTCCATACGCTTTCGGTAAAACTTGGCTATCTCATTGTCAATATCAGCAAACAGCAATCAGTTTGATAGTTTTAAGAAGAAGAAAAAGCATAAAAATGTATAGTAAGCCAGTTTTATTCGCAAATTCTCGTATATTCAACAAATAAGGATAGACCATTTTTTTAGATGAAAAACTCTTTGTTTTATTCATTAATTTTGAAGAAACTTTAAGTACTGTGTACCAGATTTGTGCATTGATGTGTGTGTGTGTGTGTGTGTGTGTGTGTGTGTTTTGTGTCACTGTGTGTGTGTGTGTGTGTGTGTGTGTGTGTTCTGAATTTTATGTTTATGACATTTTAGAAGTTGCTCACACTTGAACTATTTGCAGAACCACACATGCATGCACACACGCACGCACCCACCCCCACACACACACACACACACACACACACACACACACACACACACACACACACACACACACACACACACACACACACACACACACACACACACACACACACACACACATTTCTGTTTAGCAGACTCAGTGTGGGAAAATGCATAATTTAATATTTATTCAGGTTCACCCTTTTCTTTCTTTCTTTGATTTAGTTAGTTTGTGTCCCTCCCCCCCCCCCCCCCCCCCCCCCCCCGTTCCCCTGAATCTCTTCATTAAGAGTGTTTATTTTTCTCACCAACTCAATCTATTTCAGTTCATTGACCCCCCCTCCTGTCAGATAGTCTGTCAGTCCTCCCTTCCCCCCACCCCCCTTCTCATTTCATGTTTCAAATAGTCTGTACCCTGACACATCCCCACTCTCACATTGATATACACATGTGCACATGAGCACATGCATGCTCACATGCATGCTCACATATGCACACACACACACTACATGCCCATCTCTGTGTATTTTATGTGCGACATTTTTGTTTTAAATTGTATTGAAATGTTGAAAGGAATATTAATTGAAAACTTCTTCATGTGAGTCTGAGTATAGTGTTTAATGTGTGATTTTACTGTATGCTGTTGTACTCTATAGTCTGTCATGGGAGGATTAAAGTGCTTTTGACATACTGTATACATACACACACTCACATGAGCACTTTGCCTATCCCCATGGGGATGTCAGGGACTCTTTCAATATAGATAGCATCCCCACTTTCCGGAAATTCTGTGCTAGAAATTTCCAGTTTACTATCTTTCTCATTGTTTCTGTCTTTCTCCATACCTATCTTCTCTCTTGCTTATTTTCTGTCTTCCCAGTCCATTTTCCTGCCTTTTTTTCAGCAAATCTTAAAAAAAAATTAAAAAACCATTGTAAAACTTATGAGTGTAGAAAGTAGGTCCCACAAAACTTCATGGATATATTCTTTAAAAGATGAATTTTTGCACTGCCAATGCCATATTTTTTGGCTTGTTAATAAGTACATGAAGTAATAGACAGGCTTCAGCTTTGCTGATAGAAATTTCCAAAGAGGCAGACCAAAGGGGATAGGCATGGAGCATGGAAGGTTGTCAATACTTGAGTTGTAGCATGTATCTGAATGACAATCTTTTTCTTTCACCCAGACCAGGTGTATGACCGTGACTGCTCAACATGGGAACTGTACAGTGGTGTCATTGGTCCTATTGTGGAGGCTGCCATGAATGGCTACCATGGTAAATAAAAATAGTTGTCTATTATTCTGTTGGTCTTTAAGTCTTTAGCTCTCCTTCAACTTATTTCACTGAATATGAAATATTCATGAATAAAAATGAAGTGAACGTGGATCTAAACCAGATGATAGAACTGAAGATAAATACACTTTTTTTTTTTTTTTAGAAATTCATTTTCTCACTGTTGTTATGATGTAAACGTTACTTATGGTTTGTCTTTTACAGAATACATTTGCTGTTAACTTAGACTCAAGAGTGAAGAGATATATGTCTGCAAACAGGATAAAGAAAAGAACAGCCATGAACTGTGGTGACAAGCTGTCACTGGTAGAATAGTCTTGATTTTTACTTGCATAAGTGATGAGAAAGTTATATGATACATAAGTCTTGATAATGCAAACACAATGTTTACTTCTCTCAGTTAGACCCTGAGTCTGCTTCAGTTTTGTTATTGAAAGTTTCAGTGAGTCTAGAATAACATTTAATATTTAAACTTGTTACCCATCTATTCGCAGCTTACATGTTGAAATAAAGACAGACTGTGTGTGGAGACTTATGTTCCTCTGCTGTTGTTTAGGCACAGTCTTTGCCTATGGCCAGAGTGGATCAGGAAAGACGTACACCATGTCAGGTGACAAAATGACTCCTGGCGTCATTGCCCAGGCCATGAATGACATCTTTGACTTCATTGAACAGGTAATGTAATCATTACCTCAAATGGACATTTGCCATTTTTCAGTTACATGTTCATCAAATATGCTTGTAACAGGTGTACAATGACATGTTTATATTAACTAGTTCAGGAATTTATATCCGCCCTTTTATTAGTGTATCTCTAATCCCAGGAGCCAGTGTACAATATTTTTTACATTATGTAATCTGTCACTGTTCTTGTCGATGAATGTATAGAAATTTTGTTCCCTGCAATTCTGAAAGGGGTACTGCTACAATTACATTTCTTTCTGATGTTTAATTAAACAGCTTGTTGTGCTATAAAGATATGGTAGTGTTGTCCTCTGATTGAACTAATTTAGGTCAGTGTAGCTGAGACTGTTGTGGTGCACGTTGTGTACTCCTGAATCAGAGCTTTTGTGTGTTTCTCCAGTGTTGAGAGAATTGGAGATGAGCATTTGTGCTTTAATGGAAGTGGTCTTGAGTAAGGCACATAGCATTATTTTGTTAAAGCACTTTTGCAAAGGTAAAACTAACTGCGTAGTTTTGTTGTAAGTAAATAATTACAGCACCTTTACAACGCTTTTTTAACAGTTTTCATTCAGTTTGTGAATGTATAGATCAACTCATTGTTTTAATGTCATATTTTATGATGATTTGTGCATTTCAGAAACCAAGCCATGAGTTTCTGATGCGAGCAAGCTACATGGAGATTTACAATGAAAAAATCTACGACTTGCTCAGCAAGGAAGACAATCACCTAAAACTTCATGAAACTCCAGTAAGTTCATTTGCACTTTTATGTGTTCTCAAGCAATATTACTTTGTTGTGAATCACTTCAGAATTGTAGTGTCATTTATAAAAATTCATGACACATAAAAAAACATAGTGTCTACATTCTTGTTATATTTGTCACTTTTTCAGCATTTCAGACAGGCTTACTTCCTAAAATATGAATGCAGCTTAATGGTGGGCAAAAACAGTTGCAGACGTAAAATCTCACCATTGGTGAACCTCAGACCTCTAGACAAGGAAGGGGGAGGAGGGGGATACTGGTTTGCTCATTCATTTTCAAGATGACTAACACCACGAGACATTGTACTGGATCTAGAGGTCATTCACCAACTCCCTTCCCCCCTTCCCCCCAGTACTTGTATCATACGTTGTACAATATAATTGATTTTTTTTCTCCTTTCTTCCTTGGGTAGAATTCAAACACCCATCACCCATGAGATTTTTGCATACCATTTATGTTGTCACTTTCCTCTTCATTAATAAATACAGCTGCAGTGTGCACAGGTTTTTATTTTTCTTTCATTCATATTGGCATGTAATGGCCCACCCACCTCAGAAATGTGGATTGCAATTTAACATGCAGTTTATGTATTGTTTATGTATGCATGCATGCAAAAAGATTTCATTAGTAGGACTAGCAGATGATTCGAGTTTGCAGAAATGCTAGCTCTGAAGAAATCTCATTCATCCTGATGGCAGCAAATGATATTTAAACCCATGACCTTTTGGTCAAGTGCTAACCACTTTGCCAGCCAGCCCACTCTCATCTCCCTTATTATTAAAATTCAGTAAGACTGTAGCTTCTAAAAGAAAATTTGAAAAGAAGAAAAGTCGCATGCAAGCAGTTAGTCTTTTTGTTTTTTTAAAGTAGATATTTCATCATTATTGAGGCTAATTTATCACCATTTTAAAAGAAAATGCCTGACTTATCCATTCTCTATTTCATTTTAAAGGCTAATTTTCACCATTTTTAAAGAAAAGGCCTGACTTATCTATTGTCTGTACACAAGCTGCCACACTACTTATGTCATGTTTGGCTGTTCATCAGGACCATCAGATAAATGTGGTTGGCTTGGAAGAGGAGCTGGTGCATTCCTGTGAACATGTTCTCTCTGTCATCCAGAAAGGAGAAGGTAAAGAAAAGGTGTTTGCTCTTCCTAAATAGCTGTCAGATCCATTGTTGCACAATTTTCATCTCAGATTTAACATTATACAAGCGACAGTCCCGATAGAGTCTCTTTGATGGGTGGGGCTATTAGGCATCAGGATTGAATTGTCAGATCCATTGGAGAACCTTAAGACTTGGTAGATGTAGGGAATGAAAGAAAATATGATATCAAGTATGTTGGTGAATGTTTTTAGTGTTTATGGATGTGCTGCACAACTTGATGTGATAAGAACTGACTTTTTGTTAGGTCTACCCAAAACCATAGCTGAGAGGCAGTACTTTTCTACTCTGGATGGGCTCCTTATATTTGTCATGACTTGACATTGCAGATAATGCTTTTAACACTGACCACAAAAAAGCAACTTTTCTCTATGGAAAGAGATCTTATGTCTTAAAAATCCCAACCAGAAATACAGGCTATACCAAGCAGAGACAAGAGTAAGAAAATTTCCAGATACAGTGGGTTCAATTGATTGTATAATTGATAGAGTGGCATTCATCCTGCATTTATCTGTGTATTTTTCCTAAACATATATGCTGTTGATTCAGTAATTGAAATAAACAAAGAAATTCTTTAATTGATGCATATATCTGGTGTGTGTGGGGGGGGGGGGGGGGGGGGGGGGGGGAGTGTGATGGCTTGAGTGTGGAAGGATTGTTTCTATATTAGTGTGCTAAAGGCTTATGCAATGTTTATATTTCAGCCAATCGCAAGTTTGCAGAAACAAAACAGAATGACAGGAGCTCACGATCACATTGCATCTTCAGAATTGTAAGTCATTTTAATTTAGTCATATCTCTCCTCATCACTTTTCTTCTGCAGCTGTTTTTAAAGGTTATGGTTGTCAAGATGAGAGGAAGGATACATTAACCTCAACCCACAGCCTAGTTACTGTTGACACGCACAAGATCCAAAGTCTTCATCAAGACCCCTTTATGCATCACTGTTGACACGCACTAGATTCAAAGTCTTCATCAAGATCCCTTATGCGTTACTGTTGACACGCACTAGATCCAAAGTCTTCATCAAGACCCCTTTATGCATCACTGTTGACACGCACTAGATTCAAAGTCTCATCAAGATCCCCTTATGCGCTACTGTTGACACGCACTAGATCCAAAGTCTTCATCAAGATCCCCTTATGCAGTTACTGTTGACACGCACTAGATCCAAAGTCTACATCAAGATCCCCTTATGCATTACTGTTGACACGCACTAGATCAAAGTCTACATCAAGATCCCCTTATGCATTACTGTTGACACGCACTAGATCCAAAGTCTATCATCAAGATCCCCTTATGCATTACTGTTGACACGCACTAGATCCAAAGTCTACAACAAGATCCCCTAATGGTTACTGTTGACACGCACTAGATCCAAAGTCTTACATCAAGATCCCCTTATGCGTTACTGTTGACACGCACTAGATTCAAAGTCTTCATCAAGATCCCCTTATGCGTTACTGTTGACACGCACTAGATCCAAAGTCTTCATCAAGATCCCCTTATGCATTACTGTTGACACGCACTAGATCCAAAGTCTTCATCAAGATCCCCTTATGCATTACTGTTGACACGCACTAGATTCAAAGTCTACATCAAGATCCCCTTATGCATTACTGTTGACACGCACTAGATTCAAAGTCTTATCAAGATCCCCTCATGCTTGCAGTGTTATCTAGGAATTTTCTTCACCTATGATTATTTTGAAGCAAAGCTGGTCTTAAGCAGTCTAGAAAAGGAATTAACTTCCAACATTACTACTTAGCTTTGTGCATGAATTGTAATATATATATATATAATTGTACCTGCGTAGTTAGTGCTTTACTGATTTAGATTTACACATCCTAGCATTCCATCCTTGTTGGTAACATTGACAAAAATTGCTCCATGAAATGTGATGTAGGAACATTTCTAAATAGAGTGAATATCTGTCAGCTTTGTTAATGAGTCACTATAAACTGTTTTGCAGATTATTGAAAGTCGCAAGAGGAATGAAACTGCTGCTGCTGTTATGGTGTCGCATTTGGTAAGTGAAGCATACATCAGTTGAGTGATCACTGGCTCTGTGCAGTAAAGTTGGCACAAAATACTCTTTTTGTATATATTCCTCCGTGTTTTTTTTCTGGAATTTGTTCAGTTCATTGGTTTTAAACTCTAAAGATGGTACTTGGGAATTTTTCCTTCCATTTTAAAACCATCTTACCCCCATAATGGCCATAGCCGACAGTAGCAGACAGTCAACGCTAGATTTTGATACAGTTGCAGCCGGCCATTGGTCCTGACTGCATGGGCAGTACTTTTCCATCACACACATTATCTCATGGTTCTCACACAACGTGTCTGAAATTTGGTAGGGCAATGCATGGAGTGTTTCAGAGGGTGCCAGTGATAATTTTAGACCACGAACATGTGTATACTTGGGAGGGAAGGAAAGTAGCATAGCTAGCGATATCAACACTTTTTTTTTCGCTTGTAGCACATAGGGAAAAAAAACTGCATCTTCTTTGGTAGCGGACGATTCATCTAAATTGACAATGAATTGAATGTGTTTGTATGGGAAGTAGAAAATTTTAAATGTTAAGTGAAACTGATATTAAAAACTGAGGAGGAAAAAGAGCAAGAAAATGATGCAGTTAGAGAGAAGAGTGACCCAGAAAATAACGTTACTATTACTACAAGCATGGTGACCTGTGCTACACACACCACTGTGGAGAAATTTGACCTCCAGCGGGTTCGCAGCATAGGCACCTGAAAACGTGATGCCTTTTGACTATTTTCTAGTTATTACACTTTTCCTTTGAAACTGCAATGGCAGAAATGAACAGATACACTGATAACAAAAATAGCAAGAAGAAAAAGAAAATGGGTCTCCAGTCTGCCAAGGTTTAACATGTGACAGCAATGGGTACACCCCCAACACATCCACAATTTGCGCTTTCTGTGATGTGATGTGTCCCTGTGCGGTCACTATGATTACTTTAGAGACTATAAAGATTAAAAATTTGTTGGATTACAGAAGTTCTGTGTTGTTTCATATTTGTCACACCTGTGTGGTGACAGTGACACTCGTGTTTAATAATACACATCTGTGCACTTGACAAACATGTGGTAACATATACAGATTTGAACTGCAGTATAACAGTCATATATTGATTGAATATGACTTGTTTTCTAAAGAAAAAACATTGAAATATACATCTCTCTCATCAAGATATATCATAAAATAACGTTGTTGTTTTTTGTTTTTTTTTTTTATATAAGATATAATGGGACATGCTGTAACAAAAGTTTGTTCTGTGCAGAACTTTGTGGATTTAGCAGGCTCTGAGAAGGCTGGAGAGAATTCTGGTGACAGGTTTCGTGAAGGCTGTTCAATCAACATGAGCCTTTTCTGTCTGAGCAATGTCATCAGCAAACTCAGTGAGGGAATTGGGTGAGTTGCTAGTTTTGTTTAGTCTGATATTATGTGAGATTCACTTCCTTGAAATGCAAAAGTGTTTCTTTTTTTTTTTCTCTTTTTTTTTTTTTTTTTTTGTGGGGGGGGGGGGGGGTAAATTTTGAGCAGCTGATATTACTTCTGTGTTTATTTTGTATAGGTTAAAGCATCTGTTTTGTTTATTTCTGATATGAGCATTCTAGATGGGGGGTTTTCAGACAAGTGTTAGAATCAGTCATTCAGTCAGATGTCTTATTTGCTTGTTGTCATTTTCTCACCGAAAAAGCTCTTGAGTGCAGTATATGGTAAAGCTCTTGATTTCAACAATCCTCAGATGAAGCAGCTGTTATGCAAAAAACATTTTTACATCAAAGATTTGGACAAGGAGATTTCTGCAGAAATCTTTAGATCTTGTCAAACATAATCACATGGAAGAAATACTCGATCTAGATCTCCAAAAGCAACAGCAATGACAGTTAACTAATTCAGCTGTGGTTTTAATTAAATGAGTAGAGAGAATATTTTTTATGTCTTTATCTTGTCTGTACTACCCTCTGAACCTGCTTCTGTTAGTCCCTTTCTTACTTCTGTGTATCAATACTATTTGTAATTATTTTCTGAAGTGTGGTTCATTTGTTTTCAGAAAACAGTTCATTGGCTATCGTGACTCAAAACTGACCCGAATCCTGCAGAATGCATTGGGTGGGAATTCAAAGACTGTCATTGTGGCCACCATCAACCCAACCACCATTGAAGAAAGTCACTCAACCCTTCGGGTAAACTGCTTGTGTTTAATCAGTGTACATGGATTTGTGGATTTTGTTTTCCTTTAGCAGAAATAATGATCTCATTACATGCTATATATACTTTTTTTTGTCCTTGCTTGTTTTTGTTTTGTGTGCCTTCCATTGGTAGAGCACAGTTTAAGCTCTTAGCTGGTTGCTCTCATTACAGATTTGTCACTATTGTGATAATGTAATTGTTAATAAATGCTGATGGTCCAGCAAACTATAAACAGGTGAAAGATAATCCCACCTTGTGCAGGTGCATAGAGTGTTCAGAGATAATCCCCTTTGAAATGAATTTAGATTTTGTACTGTTATTTATTTTGTTTTTATATGCTTCCTTTCATTTAAGAGATGTGCACATGTCCCACCTGTTTGTTTGACATTAGTAAACCTTTTTTTAAACAGCAAAGCATGTGTATAATTGTACACAGAAGCACACAGACATACACTAATTGGAGAAACACTCTCACATCATGTGATGGTAAAGTTCAACATATTGGAAAACTGAAGATAGTACCTTGAGATAAATCTTTCTGCTTGAGGTGCCTGAGCCTCCATTTGAATCAGTAAATATGGGAGGAACATTTGTTTTAGAAAGAATGTATATTTCAGTTTTATTTGAGTTTATGTTTAAATTAAGTTATGTGTTTCTTTTCCAGTTTGCCACAAGGGCCAAGACTATCAAGAACAAGCCTCATGTTAATGAAGTCTTGTCAGACGCTGCCTTGCTGAAAAAATACCGTAATCAGATAGCACAGCTGGAAAAACTAGTGAAAGATGTAAGTATAGTTGGGTGACTGTAGTGAAAGTATTTGAAAACTAGTAGATGTCTGTATGTTGTAGAATTAGTCACTGTTGTAGGTATTTCTTCCTTGGCAGGATTCATGGTATCCATGTAAGTGCTTTAGAAATATTTAATTAAAGCTTGGATATATCATCTAAAGAAAAAAAGTGAGGCATTAGCTGTCTCATGTATTCTTAGACAAACCTAGGTAGATCTCCATAGTGTCATAATCATCACCCTCATTTTCCCCATGGGGATGCTTGAGGGCTGTCAGTATAAATCCCCATCGTCTGGAAATTGTGTGACAGGAATTCCCTCTTTTCTATCCCTCTCTTTGGTTGTGTCTTGTTCCTTTCCTACTTGTCACTTTCTTCTTGTCTATATTTTGCTTTCCTGGTCCATTCTTCTGCCTTTTTTCCAGAAAGACTTAAAATATAATAGTTATCTCCTATGCTGAAGTCAAATGCGCTGGGCCTGACTTGTCAGGCACTTAACAGCAGTGCAACACATTTTTACTCATATGACGGACAGTGGTGGCTGCAGTCTGAGCATTTGATGAAGAAGGCAGATTACCCTCATTTACAAGGGCATTGTCACCAGAAAGTAGTGATGTTAGTCTCCAGTCTTGAAAGGGTATCTCATGCCACTTGTAACAGAATGGTTGCCATATTCAGTAAAGAGCTAACCCTCTTCTATGGAATATTGTTAGAGGGGCTTCCCTCCAAGAGGCCCAATCCCCCCGCTACACCTCAACATGGGATCTTTATTTCATCCTGTCTTCCCTGAGACTTCCTTCCTCCTTATGCATCAGGGAATGTCCTCTCTAGTTCCGCTCTTACAAGACTGCTTTTTTAGTTTCCCTGGCATCAGGAAGGCGCTGTAGTGAAGTACATGCTCTAAGTGGACTCCCAGGACATGTAGCTTTTGAACCAGATGGCTTGATGTCTCTCGGCCTCCTCCCTGAGTTCTTGGCCAAGAACCAGTCGCCAGGTTCTCCTTCTCCGGTTATCTCCATTCATCCTCTGACTTCTGTTCTTGCTCCGGATGATGAGGACTGCAGGCTCTGCCCTGTGTGCGCTCTGGCAGTGTATAGGAAGTGGATAAAATCTCGCCAGAAGCAATGCCACCTTTTTCTCTCTTATAATGAAAGCTATAAGAAGGATATTGGGCACTCATCAATCTCTTGATGGCTAAGGGAAGTCATCAAAGCTGCATATGCAAGGCCGGGCTCAGATTTAGCTGTCTTCTCCCTAAGGCCCCATGAGATAAGAGCATGGGCTTCCTTGCTGGCAATAGCTCACAATGCCAGCCTCCAGAAAGTCTTGGATGCCACATATTGGCATTCTCCAGGCATGTTCCTTCAATTCCACTTGAGTGATGTCTCCCGTCTGTGTGACGGTGGATCCAGGGGTATAGCTTCAGCTGTGGTACCTCAACATCCCATCTCCTCCACACGCCTTGACTCGTGTCATTCTTCCAGGTGCTATTCTACATCAGTGAGCCAGGGCACAGTATGTGTAATTAAAAGAGAATTTTTATTCTAAAATCACATTTAATCTAACACGCTTACTATGGCTCACGCAGAGTCCCTCCCTTCCTTCCCTCTGTCTGGTTCCTTCAGATTTCACAGTCAGGGTGTTACTTTCCTCAAAAAAGGGGAAGGTTCTACACATGTGCAAGGTACTAGTACTCTCAACTATTAAACTACGAGGCAAAAATGGCAAACCGCTGTTGCCTTTGTATCAGTGAGCCACGGTAAGTATATTAGATTAAATTAATTTTAGAATAAAAATTCTGTGTTATTCTGACACTGTCCAAATTTGTTGGATTCAAATGTATTTGAGAAAATCTGTGCAAAATCCTCCCCCCCCCCCCCGTTTATTTGGGGGTCTAGACCCATTGTGTATTCTTTTTCTTGAAATTTTGGATGCTCTGACTTCTGTTGTAACTGGCATTCGTCATTGCTCTATAGTGTATGCTTCCTTTTCACAGCGGCTTTCATGACTTTCATTGTTGATCCCTTTACCCTAAATGATGATGATGACTTTTTTAATATAAATTTTTATCTTTCCAAATGGCCAACTTCACTTGTTGATGTGTTTCCAGAGAGGTGTGGCTGATAACCAGAGTGCCCATGAAGACCTGGAGGACTTGAAGAAGCAGCTGGAAGAAAAAGAGTCCCTGATTCAGTGGCTGACCAAGCATGTCGTGGTGTCCTCAAGCACAGACAAAACAGTTCAGAAGAAGAAGATGAGGAGAGAGACATGGTGTGGGTCAAAAGTGCAACGGAAAAGTTTTTGTAAGATTTTGTTTTTGTGCTGTATTTTCCAATTTTGACACCTTCATATATATATGTTAGTTAAAGTCTGTCCCAAGCCTAAGGCTCATCAGGCCGGTGCTTATCCCGGTTTCTGTGACGTTAAGCAACTGAGAGTCATAGACTCCCCCCTGGATAGGACGCCAGTCTATCACAGGGTTAACCCCCAACACAAGGTTGGTACCCCTTTTACACCTGGGTGGGTGAGAAAATAGCCGTAAAGTGCCTTTTCCAAGGGCACAATACCATAGTCGAAAGCTGGGATCGAACCCGCAACCTTTAGATTACAAGTCCAACGCCCTAACCACTAGACTACAGCGGCGCTATATATACATGTATATATCTCTTAAACACAATAAACTATTTGTCATTCTCTCTCTCTCTCTCTCTCTCTCTCTCTCTCTCTCTCTCTTCTCTCTCTCTCTCTCTCTCTCTCTCTCTCTCTCTCTCTCTCTCTCTCTCTCCCTCTCTGTCTGTCTCCTCCCTCCCTCCCTCCCTCCCTCTCTCTTTGATGCCATAATTTACATTAACTTGGACACTGCTGGTCTCACTGGTGTTTAAAATCAGGAAATGGGTAAAGGAAAATCAGCCAATATATATATATTTTTTATTCCCCAGCTAGTAGCTTTGAGGTTTCCCAATGGTGAGATTTTTCTTATTTGGCCGTTTTTGTCTACCACCACTAAGGTATATGCATTCCAACTTTAGGACTCGTGTCTAAACACAACACAAGTGGCACACAATGACCCACTCTCCAAAATGTGGAATGGGGTTTGATGTATAACTATATGCAAGAAGTTCTGCATGCATTTGCACACAGAACCTCAGTTTATAGTCTTACTCAAAGGACTTTCAGGGGAATGAAGTCAGTACTGATGTTAACTCCAGCAGGGAAAACCCTGAAACGGGTGCCTTGGTTGTGGCTAAAACCTAGGCCATAAGTCGCGAGCTCAAAGGTTGAACCACCAGGCTGTCCCACCCCCAGCCAGTGATTTGAGAACAGCCTGACTAGCATGAAAGAAAACTACATATCAACTCACAAACCCATGATTAGCCATCTAGTAACTTTGAGCCCATATCTGTCCCCTTCAATCTTCACTTTTATCTGTTTATGTGTGCATGTTGTTAAGCAAACATGGCTGCTTATGAAAGAGGGCAGTTGTCAAACCATAGAAATAAGCTGCCAGAAGTTAAGTATCATGTCTGCCCACTGTTCTGTTGTCCCCACAGGAGATCCAGATATCATCACTGACAGGATGTATTGTCTGTTGTATTCTCCACAGTTCCTTCATTGGCTTCAGTACATCACCCGAGTGTGACCATCCGTGAAGAGTCAGACATGGATTTGGAGCTTGCCCGCAGTGACGACCTGGGAATCCCCTTCACCAACATCTCCGTCTTTTCCAATGACGAGGCCAAAGCCAAGGAATTTTTGCGGAGGAGTGAAGAGATTGCTCCCTCAGAATCCATGCTGTCTGCAACAGCTGGTTCAGAGGGTAGCTGGCATTTGTCGGGAAGCAAGGACCTGGAGGATGAGGTGGAGAGACTGAGGGAGGTGATGAGAGTGATGGAGGCCCAGCATGGCGAGGAGGTGGATAAGCTGCAGGAAAGGATCAAGCAGCTGGAGTATGAAAAGGCCCTGGATTTGGACCTGCAGGAGGAGAGGGAGAAGAGCCTGGTCTCTGGACAGGAGGAGGTCACCGCCCTGAAAGAGAAGGCGGCTCACATGGAATACAAGTGCCAGATGCAGACAGAGGAGAATCATCTTCTGTAAGAGGCACTTGCTTTTTCCAGGCTCTTTTTTTTTCTTCGGCTTGATTTCTTTTGCGTTGGTTGTCTATTTCTACTCACACTTTCTATTTTCTTTAAAAATCAGTGGAGTTTATGTTTTGCAACAAGAAATTGAATGTTGACAAGTACGAAAAGCTTTTTTTTTATGGAAGATGAATAAGGAATCCAAATCTCTGTTCAGATTTTATAAATTTTGATTATTTAACACTACATCTCAACTCAACTCAACTGTCTCCATCACCACTGTCATCAGTAAGAGCTCCATGCATTGCCACCAGGATTCACCATTTTCCCCTATCTCTGATGAGTTCTACTGAGTTATATTCGTGTTTCCATAACCCACCAAATGTTGACATGAAATACAGACTTTTTAACTTAACATTGATCTTCTGTATGTGTACATATATTACATGAGAAAGACAGAAATAAGCATACATGGTATTGATGTTTGTGATGTAATGCCAGGAGGCAGGATTTACAGACTTTTGCATCATCCCTTGTAGTCTAATGAATCTGAAAGACTTATGTGAGTATGGAATGGGAGCCAGCACTAGCTCCATGGGATGCATCTACTTCGATTGACAGCTCAGTAGAGATCCAACTCCAGCCCCCACTCGCCATCAGTTCACCCATTCACTACGAATTCTTTCTAACCACCTGGCTATTCTACCTTCATGATTAATTAGCAAGTCAAGTGCTTAAAATATTTTTTTTTAAGAAAAGCCAGTTTTTACTACATACACTTTTTTACATTACAAATAAGTTTTATCAGCGTTTAGAATGGAAAGTTATACAGCTTTGCTGTGAGCCATTTGGGGGAGGGAGGGGGTTGCTGTTTTTGTCAATGCATAAGTGACAGCAGTGTTGTGTGACTGTGTGTCTGCAGCCAAAAAGTCCTGTGGCATGCTGAAGAAGAGGTGAAGCGGCTGACCCAGGAGACGTGCCACCTGTGCGACAAGCGTTTTGACTTCACTCTGCGGGAATGGGAGGAGCTGAAGGCAGCCAAGACTGCCCTGGAAGATGAGACAAAACAGCTTTTGGCCAGCTTGCAACAGAAAAACAAGGTACTTTTTTTTACCTTTCTTTTTGGTGGTTGTTTTGTTTATTTGTCGCTGGGGGTTTTTGTGTGATTTCAGTTCATCACTGAAACATTGCATACCTTATGTACAAGATCTGAAGTGACCTAATCTGGTATTGTTAAATCACATCTTTTATATGGACTTAGTGATACTGTCTATAGTTGGTTTTTAATGGCCTTGGAAAGGACTATTTTAGTCAAGTCAAGTCAAGTCAAGTCAAAAAACACTTTAATCATCCCTGAAGGGCAATTACAATACTGACAGGTATATTGATACAAATCATAATCAAACACACGAAGAAGCTACATTTCTTATTTGTTCAAACATTATATAACTACAAATAAAATGTCACAAACACTCACACTCTACGCGCGCGCGCTTGCACACACGCAAACACACGCATACACACACACCAATGTTTAGATACAATGTTCTTAAAAACCATTGACTAGAAAAGACATATGATCACCATTATTTACACATTATACGCACGTGTTCACACCCGCACATATACATGCATGCACGCACACGCACACACACACACACACACGCTCCCCCCTCCCCATACAATCCACACCCACCCGCCCCCACACTCACACATACACACACGCTCCCCCCCCCCTATCCATACACACCATCCACAATCCACACCCCCCCGTCCCCCGTCCCCCCCCACACACGCACATAATGGTAAAAAGACATGTGAATTTACAAGCAATTCAAAGAAAATCAGCAAAGCCAAAAATAAGACATACCCATTTTATGGGTACATATGCATGTGTGTGCACCCTGTATGAATTGGCTACATACATAACAGTGGCAGGTAAGTAATTTAGAGAAGCTTACACACACACACACACACACACACACACACGCACGCACGCACATACACACACACACACACACACACACACACACACACACACACACACACACACACACACACACACACACACACACACACAAAAGAGCAAACAAACAAACAAAAACAAACAACCTCAGTCAGTGTTATGTGAGTTTAGAACTCGGATAGCTACTGGCACAAAGGAATTCCTTTTTCTGTTTGTTTTGCTGTTGTGGCATTGAAAACGACGTCCTGAAGGCAACAATTGAAATTCTGAAAACAGAGCGTGGGAGGAATCGGCCAAAATGGCTCTTGCTTTACGTACAAGCTGCTGATTACAAAACGACCTGAGGTCTCTTTGTTCTTCTCCGATAATTTTAGAGCAGATTTTCACAATTCTCTGAAGACCATTCTTGTTCTTAATGCTAAGGTTATTGTACCAGCAAATGAAAGCAAAACTTAAAACGCTCTCTATATAAGACTTGTAGAACAAAGAAAGAATCTTTTTGTCGACAAAAAATGAGTTAAGCTTCCTCAGAAAATACACACGTTGTTGCCCCTTTTTGACAATGGCGTCAGTGTTAGCATCCCAATTTAGCTTGTGGTCAAAAAACAGTTCCCAGATATTTGTATTTCAAAACGTTTTCAACTTCTTCACTATGGATGATGGTATTTTCAGAAGTGTGCTCCGATCTTCTGAAATCAATAGGAAGGTCTTTAGTTTTAGAAACATTTAGCTCCAGATAGGCCTCATCACACCAATCTACGAACTCGGTAAGGGCTGGACCGTGGTCTAGGACTGATCCAGATAAGAGAGACAGAAGAGCACTGTCGTCTGCAAATTTTACCAGAAATGAGTTTTCATGTCTGCTTCTACAATCATCTGTGTATAGAATGTAAAGAAGTGGCGAGAGGACGCAGCCCTGTGGGGAACCAGTGTAGGTATATCTAACTGATGAAGGTATTTTGTTGGCAAAAACACGCTGTGGCCTGTCAGTTAAAAATTCAATCAGCCAACGTATAAGTTTTATTAGTGTCAAGACTCCTGATTGTTGGTTTAACTGAACAATATGAAAAAATGAGATATCAGAGGTGTATTATGGAACAAAATGTCCCTTTTCTCTTTTGTACAGATACACATGTTGGCAGGGAGGAGGGGGAACGATATCCCTTTTTTCTTCCATTTTAAGGGGGCCTCTGTCCCCCCTTTTTTTTTTTAAAAAACACTAGAATCAACTCTTATTTTGATTGACAGATTTCAGTCAGAACAGTTGTTTTCTTTACTCTGTTATTCTTTTCAATCTTTAAGGAATAAGTGTATGCTGGAGAGTGGATGCATCTTTTATTTGTGCGATATATCTGTTTTACCAGGATATCGAGGAACTTCAGAAAGCACTGTCTGGTCAGGAGCCATACATCTCTCGCTTGGAGCAACAACTGGAGATGTACATGGGGTCTGAGAGTGGACAGCTAGGAGTTGGAAAAGTGAAACGGCGTAGCGGAATCCCTGTGGTAAGTGGACTTCATTGTCCTCACACACAGGATTTGTTTACAGGAATATGAATTTCTGCCATTGGGGGGGATTTCCACTGTCTGTACATCAGATTTTGCTCAACTTTGTTGTCTGCCTCTAAAACAATCAGTTAGTCAAACAAGGATGCATTAATCAAAGATGGCACTTATTCAAAAATTGAAAACGGACCAGCCTACTAATGTCACTTTCTGATGCTGCTAGGCAATTTGTGAATACACACAAAGCTGACAAACTTTCGTTCTGCCCTGTCTGAAAATACTCTTAAGCATAGCACAAGACTGATGATAGAATCAGATGTTGATCCTCATTTGCTGCTGGTCGCATTAATCCCACTTTTAAAACTGGAGAATATCTGAGGTCATCTCAGAAAGTTTTAGATCATAGAGAGATGAGGGATAGTCTACTGAAAACAAAAGAGTAAAGATGAAGAAGGAAAAAAGTCCAAGTCTGCTTTTTTTCTGCAGCACAATGGTAAATCAACAAAACTACAGAAGAAAGCTTGTGTATGTTAATTTGCCATAGCAAGAAAATGTCCAGAGCATATTACAAATGGTGTTGTTGACAAAGTGCCATAATTGACTGCCACACTTAACTGATGCAAATGAGCAGTTTAGATGTGTGTGTAGTAAGCAGTGGCATGCACACCAAAGTCTACTGAGAACAAGAAAATACATTATTACTTGTGGGTCTCCGACATTTGTAAGCACCTTTGAAGTCGTCCTTTTCTGTCAGTTTCTGAGATTAAAAAAAATTTTAGCAGTTATACCATATGCTTGTGTTTATCAGCAGTTATAACCATTCTAATACAATCTATCTGCATGAAATATCACCTGTCTCCTCATTTCATTATGTACAATTGTTCTGTTAAACCACAAATCTAACCTCTTTATGTTATGTTGAAAGTGACTACTTAGTCTTTCCCTTTGATTAGAATGGATCGAGTGTATTGCAGTATGCTCAGGAACAGAAACATTCCTGGTTAACTAGTAGAGGAAGGGTAGGTGCACATGGTTATATTAAGGGAACAGTTGTTAGTATTTCAGTGCTGTTTATGCCTGCAGATAACAACTTCCACCTTCCACCCTTTGCAGATTTCAGACAATCAAGAACTAAATAATAAATATCCTTTCTCGCTAAAGTTTGCTGCTGTTCATCACTGCCTTTATTTTATTTTCTCTCAAGCTGTTAAGTTGTGTTTTGTCTGCATCCGCAAATATAGCTTTAATTTCTAATTCATTTTCCATAATGATAAATTTAAGAAATCATTCAAAACCTGTAGGACGGGCAAACTTAAATCATAATACAGAAAATCCCAAGTTTAGAGGGTGTTTTTTGTGTTTTTTTGTGTGTTTTTTTTACAATCAGAAATATTTTGTTTGTTTTCCTTTGCAGCTGGTGAAGGCTGAAGAGATAGGGAGCCCCGAACCTGCAACTAGTCCAAAGGAGAGCAGCTCAGCAGTAGCTTCAGAATCAGGAACAGTCAGGGCCTCACAACCAGCAATGGTGGACTGTGCCACTTCCACTGAAGACTTGCCACAAATCTCAACAACCCACACATGTGAGGTCACTAACACCACCTCGCAACAGCAACCGTCCCAGTCTGAGAGTGAGCTGTCATCAGACAGTGTATTGAGGCCCACAAACAGCCCAGCACCACCCAGGGTTATAAACATCTCTCAGAGTCACAAAGTACATGCAGAGTCACCAAGCAGCGTGTCTTCCGACGTCTGCGCAGAGCGGGATGTGTGCAATATCTCAGCATTGTCTTTCAAACGTGAAGAGGTGTTTTCAACTCAGGCAGAAGGAACAGTGTTGTGTAGTGACCAAAAGGAACTTGACATGGTAACTCCAGAAAAAGATGAAGGAATGAAATCCATCTTCAGCTCCATGGAAAGCAGCACAAAACGTGCCACGCAACTGAAACGAAGGTCTGATGGAGTGTACAGATCACCAGAGGGAAGCGCTGAGGTTTCTGCAAAGTTGAGGAAGCAAGAACAGGAATTAGAACAAGCCACCAGTGAAAATATCAAATTGCTTGAAGTTTTGAATCAGGCCAATGCTGAAATTGTGCGATACAAAGAGGTAAGATTATTGCTATTATTTATAGTCGTAGATGATGTCACACCATGAAGCAGCTGTTTTATGAAAAGCAAAGTATGCATTACTATAGACATTACAGGCATTACAGGGACAGTGCAGTCTTAATTGCTTTTTCTTGTCTGCATGAATAATTTATGGGATTTTTTTTGTGGCTATTACCCATGACAGTGGCAGACATGCAGCTCTTCTTTTTGGCAGTTTTCTCCCCTTTTTCTTTGCACAGATCTGTTTTTCAGATCAAGTGTATTGAAAACAAATCCACCGCACTCCCACATTCTTAGCCAAGATCTTGCCTCTGTCAATGTAGATTGCAAGATGATGCTCAGTTTAGAAGAAAAGGTTCAAACAAAGAGTTTCTGCTTTATGAATGTAAAATATGCAGGGTTTCACAATATCAGCTGCCAGTATGAATCATGCTTGGTATTTGCACATGAAACCATGATAACTGCAGAGGAATGAGGTCAAAACCAATGTGAAGTACAGAGGAAAACTGTTCTCTAACAGATGGTTCAGCAGTGATCAAGATTGGCACTCTTTTAAAAAAAAAATTTTTAACCATTTTAGAATTTGACCACAATGTAACATGTCTTTTTTTTTAATTGCAGGTGTTTCGTACTTGTCTTTTTCTGCTCCCTTACTAACATACCTAGTATAAGTACCTCCACCTGTGAACTGGAGTTGTGAAGAAATTGAAAAGAGCGCTACTTTTTTTTAAAGCTTCTCCCTGAGGACATGCCTCGTAAAAGTATTTGCAAATTTGTACCCATAATTTGAGTCCCTGAACTTCCCAGCAGTACATCAGTTTTCCATTTGAAAATAGAATGAGTACATACTAACATGACAATGCTACACATGCAAACATCCATTTGCTTTTTTTTAAAAAGATTGGCTTGGAAAGTGTTGGTGATTGTGCATGTGATATTTGCCAATTCATTGTTCATTGTATTTTTCAGGCAATGGAAGCTATGGAGCAGGCTGATGCAGAAAGGATGGATGAACTGTCAGAGGTTCCTAAAGCTACGAGCTTTGCTCAATCGGCGAGAGATGGAAATTCAGCGTCTAGAGTCACTGAATGATCGTTTAAAAGAAGACCTGAACCAGCAGGTTCTAAACAGCTCTGTCTCCTCCCTTTCCAGCTCTTTCACTGAGCCACGCAGAAAATCATCCATGTTGAAAGAGCGAGAAGCCGAGATATGGAAATTGAAAGACCAACTGATCCAACAAGCAAAGCGTCTGGACGATGTGCAGCAAGAGAAGATCCATCTTGAGGACATGATGTCTGAACTTCAAACCCAAGGTGATAAAAATGAAAATGAAGAAGACCATAGCTACAACGGAGAAAGGCGATTGTCCACATCTTCAGCTGCTTCCTCATACCATCTGTGATTGAGGTGAACACGTCCGTCAGAGAAGAGGAGGAGCCATTACAAGTGGTGGTGACTGAAGCAGAGATGGAATCTGTCAAAAGAATGATTCTTGACAAAGACTCCCAAATTTCCCACCTGAAGGCTCAGTTACAGGAAAAAGAGGAGGAGATGGAGCAGATGTTTGAAGGTCAGATGTTGGTGTCCAGTGACATGATCCAGAGTCATCTGCAGCAGGCTGAGCAGCAGAAAGACAAGATAGAAAAACTAGAGGGCCAACTCAAGTCACGGGAGGAAGAAGTTGCCAAGCTGAGAGCTAAAGCTGAACTGCACCACAGCTCCAGTTCTACATCTACCTCCAGCCAACCAGAAGAGAGTGCATTCTTGGAACAGCTCATTATGGACAAGATGACCTTGGAAGAAAATTTGCAGGAGAAAATTCAAGAACTTTCCCAGACATTGGAACAGAATAAAGAGCTTCAAGTTCAGCTGGATGAACGACGGGCAATGATTAATGAATTAAGACAACAGCACGAAGATACAACTGAGGTATTGTTATCAACTCAAGAAGAACTGATAGCTCTGAAACGACTTGCAGAGAATGAACAAGCACAGAAAACGCAAGTGTATCAAGCACTCAGAAAAGTCCTGTACTGAAGAAGCATTGCCTGCCTCCAAAGGAGATGACTCTTTTGAGGTTGTTTTTAAGGCCCAGCCCACAGAAACCACAGGACAGCCTCCAGCTGAAGAACTAATGCCTGCCAAGGATGAGGACTCCTCCTTTGAAGTCAGTTTTAAGATGACAGGACCGAAGGTGAGGGATGAAGATGGTAAGACAGACCATGTTGATCACCTTGCTCACAGTGCAACTGAACCATCCAAATCAGTCCAAAACGATGATTCTTTTGAAGTCAGTTTTAAAACTACAGAGACTGAAACTGCTGTGCCATCAAACAGTCATTTCTTTGACAGGATCAGATCTTTGGAGGAAAGTGAGTCTGAACTGCTGGAGTTACTGAAAGAAAAAGAACAACAGATCCAGGCATTACTTGATTTTAAGGAACAAATCCTGAAATCTTCTGCTGCAGGTTCAGAAAAGAGGGACAAGTCCCCTGAAGCTGGAGATGGTACAACAGAAGGTGGTACACCATGCTCAACAGTGAAACCACTGCAGTGCCTCTTGAAGCTCAGTGTGAGGCACTCATGGAAGAAAAGACCAGTCTTGAAAACAAACTGCAAGATGTTATGGCTGCATTGGAGGAAAAGACCATTCTGGAAGCTAAAGTTCAAGAGCTGTTGAAAGTGGTGGATGAAAAATCTTCTGTGATATCTCAGCTAGGAAAACATTGTGGGAAAGTGAGCTCACAAACAGAGAACTTACAAGAAGAACCGACTGAATCAGATAAAGAACCTACAGCCAGGGAAATAGAGTCTGTGAAAAGGAGTCACTGCTGTCCCAGCTGAGTCGTTTGTCACAAGTAGAGGAGTGTCTGGAAAACAACATTAAGATGCTGGAGCAGAGCCAGGCAGAGAAAGCTGCTGTGGATGAACGAGTCAAGGACCTGGAAGCCAAATTAGAGCAACTGACAAGAACAGAAGAAAAAGAAGGCTCACTACTGAACACATGCAGTAATGTTCAGTCCCCTAAGACAGATGCTCTCCAGACTGAGAAGAAAGAGTTAGAAACAGACCTGAAACAAAAAACCACTGAACTGGAGTCTCTACAGTCAGAAATTCAACAATTAAAATCAGCAAATAACCTCATTGTCAGTCAGAAAACTGAACTGGAAAATGAGGCACAAGAACTGAAAGCTAAAGAGAAGTCTTTACAAACTGAGATTCAACAGTCAGAAGAAACGCGAGTGCAGCTAACTGAAGTGCTTGAGCAGTGTCATGCCATGGAGTCCAAGATAATGGAGCTGACAGGCAAGATGGAGGAACAGACAGGCACTATAGAACAGATGACCTCAGAACAAGAAGAAATCAATGCAGAGCTGACCTGGCAGACTAAGGAGAGCGAGAGACTCCAGAATCGTGTGGAGGAACTGGAAACAGAACTGGAGGAATCGAAACAGGAAGCAGAAGACTTGGTTCAGGAATTGGAGAAAGTCCAGAAACTACTAGATGATTCAGAACATTGTCAGCGTGTGGTGGAGGACACCTTGCAAAATGTCATGGCACAAAATGTCAAGTTGGAGGCGGACATGCATTCAGTGGCCACGGAGAGAGACGAGTTTGAAATCCAAGCAGAAGCTGCTGTGAAGGAAAAGGAACACCTGCAGCTGGAACTGACGGTGACCAGTGACCGCTCACAGAACAGAATCTCTGCCTTGGAATCAGAGCTGCAGACGATGCAGCAACGTAAGGAGGTACTGGAAGCAGCTCTAGCTGACAAGGAATCTGCGCAGCATATGGGGGAAATGCTGCATGAGAAGCTGTCCGTTGATCTCCAGGAATCGCAAGCAGAAGTTGGGGCCATGAAAACCACTCTGTCCCAGCTGCAGTTTCAGTTGCAGACACAAGAGTCCAAGTCAGACACATTGAATAAAATCATTGCCAATCTTGAAGCAGAGAAAGGTCAGTGGGGTCAGGAGAAATCCAGCTTGGAAAAGGAGAAAGGGGAACTGGAGGCTAAACTGTCTGGTTTACAAAGAGACCTTGGCTGCAGGCTGGAAACTGAAAAGGTCAGTTCATTGTAAAGAATTGTTTCAGAGAATTTTAATAAATGCATCCTTACTTACTTGAACATTCACAGAGATCTGAAAAAAGATTGACCTTTTTTTCAGATGACAGAAGATTGTGGAATTATTGAAAAAAGCATGCAAATGATAACTTAATTTAATGGAGTATGCATACATGTATCCTGTTACATTTTTATGCATATAAAAATCTTAAGATAAAGCATATGATCATGGGACAAAGGTACTTTGAAAGTAAAAGGTTTTAAAATCAATGATTATTTCAAAATCTGCACTCTGATTCAACATTTAATACAGCACACTTTATTGTGTACTATATGTGAAAAAAGTTTCTTTTCCTCTTTTAATACTCTTTATAATTGAATAAGTAGCATCAAGATATCATAGATAATTATTCACCTGGAAAGCACCCCCCTCCCCCCCTGCCTGTCTCTCAAAAAAACAACAACATTTATTTGCTATTTCTATTTGAATTCTATTGCAACGTATCTGTTTAAAAAAAAAAAAAAAATTGTGATGACAGTATGTAGTTTGTGAGTTTTTAAACTTCCATTCACCATCAAATCTTTTTACTTTGCCATAAGACAGCTGTGCAAACTGTTGTGTAACAGATGTGTAACAGGCTTCTAAAACAACTATCATGAAGCTTTAAGTTAGCCAGCCATCAGTGCTCTAAAAGACCCTAATTCAGAAAAATCCTCCGTATGAATCATACACAGAGCAAACAGGCCCTGGAGACTCAGCTGCAAGGACAGCAAACAAAAGTGGAACAGCTTCAGGTTGAAGCTCATGGGCTGAAGCAGCAGGTGGAGGCTGACAGACACACCATCACACACCTGCAGCAAGAGAGGGAGGAGATGAGAAGAAATTGCCACAGCTGGTGGAGAAAACTGCCCACCTGGAGTCCCGCTGTACACAGGCTGAACTGCAATGTCAGCAGATGACTCGTGCCCTGCAGCAGCTGCAAAAAGTAAGTCCTACTGCAATCACTTAACAGGGAACATTACAAACATCCAATCGCTAACTTGATGAGATTTTTGAAAACAGCAGTGTCTGGTTAGGAGAATTCACAACCACATCCATTGCACCACATGTCATGGATTTGCCATTAGTAGTTCCTTGAAAAATGGGGGGATCTGTTTTTTGGTTGATGTCTTTTAATTGGAAAAAGAGTGCAACTTACTTTGATGATTACATATTTTTCAGTAGACATATTCATGTTAAATATTTGTTCAGTATTTATGCAGACCTGAACCTGATTTACCCCCATAAAATTTTAATACATCCTAGTTCAGAAGGTCTCCACAGTCTCTTTCCTTTCTGGGTATACTCAGTTTAAATATTTTTACTGTTTCCTCAGTAATTTAATTGATCCTGAAGAAAAGTCTCCCAAAACAAAAGTAATTAGGCAGGACATAGACATGGATTCAGTATTAAAAAGGAACACATTGTATTCTAGAAAAGTACATACATACCAGAATGTTTGAACGTAATGTGGCAGTATGTGAGGGAGTGTTATTGTGGTATTGTTCGCAGGCTTGTGAAGAGAAGGAACTCGGTGCCAAGTCTGAATGTACTCGCCTTCAGGATGAACTGGGCAGCAAACTGGAGCACATTGAACAGCTGGAAAAACAGCTGGCAGACCTCAAAGCCTCTGGGGATTCTGTAAGTGTTCTAGCTGACAGTGTATGCGCAGTCTGTTCTTGCTGTGGCTTCGGTGGTTGGTCGTGCTTTGAATTTGTAACTTGAAACAGATTGCCTCATTTTGGATCAAAATATGAGGGCATTCAAAAAGATTGACATAAGTGTAAAGCATTTCTGTGTGGTGAGATGGTGTTGCTGTGGTTTGTTAGGGATCTTACAAAATATACAAGTGTGACAGATGCTATAACTGAGTGGTTCAAGACTGTTTGACTTTGTTCCCATGGGTTCATGAAGTCGTGGTTTGAATCTCGATAGCAACTGGTGCATTAAGAGTGGGGATTATCACGATCTTCCAGGTCAACTTCTAGTGCAGACCTGCCAATGCCATAATTTCCTGTGTGTAAATGCACATGCAAAAGATCAAATATGCATGCCAAAGAACCTGTAAGTCATATCAATGTTCAGTGGTTTACAGAAACACGAACATATCCAGCATACATCCCCAAAGTTGAAATGCAGCTATCTTCATGGTGGGCAAAAACAGTGGCATACACAAAATCTCACCAATGATAAACCTAAGAGCTCTAGCCAGGTACAAAACAAAAAACCATAAATCTGACATCACAAATGGTTCTGTTCACAAGAGAGTATATTAGACCAGACTATGTGCTGACATTAAAAGGCTTTTTGCTGTAAAATAGAATGTTATGCCTTGAACTGAATATAAATGTTGAGACTGTTCTGTACAAAAAAATCTGCAATAAATTCAAGTTAAGGTGAGCCCTTACTCTTTCCCAAAAACAACCTGTGCACATATTTCTTTAAAAAATACCAACTTGTTGATAATGATATTCCAATGGTTGTTTGTATATGTACTTGTTTTGAGTCATGAATAGATTTGCAGGTATAGTGGATGACCGGTGAAATCAGTTTGAACTGAGTTACATGAACGTTATTTGTTTCAGAGTTCAGCTGGTGAGAAGATGATACCATTGATTGAAGTCAAGAAGCAGGTAAACCAATTTTCTACAATGCAGACACATTTTCTTTGTCCAACCCAAACACAGATGAAGCATTTTTTGGTGTGCTACTGTTCTATATTGAAAAGCTTTGCTGTAGTTGTGCTCAAGTTTCCACATTTGTACCATTGGTTTTTAATGTTTGTTAGGTGCCATTATTCATCAGATTTTGTCGTCGTTTACATTCTACAGATTCAAGTTTTTTGTCAGTCAAACTGTTGGTATTTTTACCAGAAATAGGTAAATAATGATCTGACTTCCAGTGCTGAATGTTGCAAGCTATCACTCCTATTTATTCAGTTTAACCCTTTGACTGCCCATATAAAGAACCAGAACCTGAATCTGCTCTGCCAAAGGATTTTTGCCCAAATGGGGTAATAATTCACCAAAAAATCTAGCATCTTAACTACCAACAATTTGATATTGACATTTGTACAACTTTTGCACAGAATTGAATTCTGCATTAAACCAAACTAGTTTGAAGGCCAAGTTGGAATTTATAAACATGCCTGAATAATCAAAAAATAAACAAATAAAATATAAAAAACTGCTCCAGTCAACCAACGAAACTGAAGAAAAAACAGACTTTCCGTCCACGCAACGGGATTTCCCAACCATATGTGGGTAGAGGGAATCCCACACAAGCTTAAAATATCAATTGTTTTGGAATGGACCTTAAAACGAAGTTAGGAAAATTCGGGAAAATCGGTGCACGTCATATGACGTGGTAAGGCACTGGGAGTGCGCTATAAGTAGCACGTCATATGACGTGCTAAGGCAGTCAACGGGTTAAAAAAACAACTATAAAATAGAAAAGAAGAATCATAGTTAAATTTACAAATACATTAGATCACATACTAATCACACACACACACACACACACACACACACACACACACACACACACACACACCACACACACACACACACACACACACAGATCACACACACTGATTGCGCATGCACACACACACACACACACACACAAACACACACACACACACACACACGTTTTGGGAGTAATAAGTGTTCTTTTGCATAAACCACCTTCCAAACAAGGCAGCAACATCAGTCTACTGCTCTCAGTGGTGCTTGGAATCTTTCAGGAAGTCTTTGGATCAAAGCCTGATGCTCTAAATCAATGCAAAATTTCAGTTTACACAGCAAACAGCATCCCAGTGACATATTTCTGAACTTGCAGAAAAGACATTCATTGCACCAATTCAGGCAAAATCAGTTACAGTCTACAGCTTGTGCTCAGCGCACATATATCATGGTACAGTGATATTTTTTTGTATGCTTTTTTTTTTTTTTTTTTTTGACAGGCATTCCTAGAACTGAACTTTTACTCTTTTTCTGTGAGCATTGTAAATGCAGCATGGTGTCACCCTCATGATCTATTGTGCAAGCTATACTTTGAAGACTCATTTGACTTCTTGTTATTGTCAGGTTGTTGATTTAGGTTGCTTATTTGTTGTGTTTACAAGTCATTTAAAACTCAAAAGAGAAAGCTGACAAATAGCCCAAAACTTTAACAAATAGTACTATACGACAGAAATAGGTTTTGAATAGATTTTTTAAAAATGACATCCTTTCCTCCCAGTGTGTAAAAGTATAAAATATATGTTTATAAAAAAAGGTTCTTGTGGATTTTTATGTACTATTACAGAAAAAGTTTCTAAAATTGTTCATTTATTTCACTGATTTCTCTAACACATTGTGAAAAGAGGATGTGTAAATCATCTATGTTTTCCCATTTCATTCCACAGAAACTGGTACTGAAGGCCAAGATCAATGACTTGGCCCGGCAACTGGAGTCTGTCAAGAATGCTTCACAATGTAAAGACATGTGGATTAAGGTGAGCTCGGAACTTTGATCACAGAGTTTTCTGTTAGGATGATGATTGATCATTTAAAAATAATCATTCAGAAAATGTATTTCAAACTCTATTGAGCAAGAAGTTTTTTTAATTGTATAGGCAATAATAAAATCAAGGATATTTATGCTTATATCCTACATGGTGTGAA
>CM060316.1:28253942-28281442 GCA_030674155.1 Stramonita haemastoma | reverse complement strand
GGCTACTCTGTAAGGACTTATTGACCTTGGTGGAAAAATAGCGCTGTTTGACTGGGACTAAGAGAGACGTTTAGCTATTCTCGCGTTGCAAATGTTGACATTGGTGCAACGTGGCTTTTGACTCTGACACTGGGGGATGAGTGGAGGTGAAAAATGATGCTGGTTTGTTAAGTTTTTCGGCCTCTGCCTTCTTTTCTCTCCCACTGCCGAACTAAAAGTGTTAGAATGAGTTGGTGTGCGGGGTACACTGATTGTTATAAAAACAAAACAACAACAAAAAAATTTTTAATGTCTATGGTTCGGATTTTAAATCAGTGAATCTGCTGTGAAGTACATTTAATTAGAAGAGTAAATGGAATGGTAGCTTTTTATGTAAAATGGAAGATTTAGGCGTTCATTGGATAAAAACACACAGAGCGGGACTAGAAAATAGATGAAATGAGTGATGTGAGTGTGTTTCTGTCTATGTGTATGTATGCATGTATTGCATGTGCTGTTGACAGAGAAGATACAAAAGTTGGAAGAGGCAATCAAGAAGCTGGGAGATGGTCTGAAAGCTAAAGACATGGAGTTGGTGGGAATCAAGATGAAGCAGCAAGAAGCCATCAGCAAACTCAGCAAGCAGTGAGTATGCTCTGTCTCTTTATCACTGGCACAGGGTTGACATGTACCTGTGATATATTGTATATATATAAGGATTGAAGTCAGTAGATTGGAGGAATGGAGATGGCTATCCTCCTGACCCTTGGGCTTATTTGATAGATGTATATATATATATATATAATTTTTTTTTTACTTTTGTTTTTATCTAACAATCACAATGTAAACTGTCATCACATAAAACTTTTTTGGTTGGTTGGTTCCCCAGGCTTGAACTCTGAGGTTTACCAATGGTGAGATTTTGTGTTTTCAACCAGTTTTGCTACTGTTAAGGCATCCTCCAACTTTGGGAAAAACTAACAGTTTTAACTATGGGCCTGTGATGGTCATTATTTGGGAGAAACTGTTTGGCACCAAACAGGGTCATACTCACAACCCTTGTTTGGTAGACAGATGTATATGTAACTGCTAGACCACCAGTGCACTGTGTACCCTCCCTGACACTTTATCCTTTTCTTTGTGTTTGCAGGCTGAGCAATGCAGAAGAAATTGTCACATTCAAGGAGCAGATTATTACTTTATCCTTTTCTTTGTGTTTGCAGGCTGAGCCATGCAGAAGAAATTGTCACATTCAAGGAGCAGATTATTACTTTATCCTTTTCTTTCTGTTTGCAGGCTGAGCAATGCAGAGGAAATGGTCACGTACAAGGAGCAGATTATTACCAAGCTGAAAGGAGAGCTTCGCCGCATTCGTTCAGAGGAAGTATCATGTAAGTGTTATGACTAACAAACATCTTGAATGAAAAGAAAAATTTACAAGCATAACTTGCATAAAAGGTGCTTTTTCTTAAAACTACATTTTCTTGTGTCTTTTATTCTTTGGTGAGCATTTATTTTATTGTAAACAGACTGATTGAAAAACCCATATCACAGTTGCTGATAGCTGTTATAAAGCAAGTGTTAATAAACACATTGAATTTTTTCTCTTGGGTCAGTGACGTTAATGATATAACACAGTATGAACAAAGAGTGGTTGTCATCGTCATTTTCTCAACACAGAATTTGAAAAAAACAAAAGCAAAAAAATGCAACTAAGAATTTCTTCAAGTTCTTCCAAAGCAGACAAACATGCCTCTGCCGTTATAATCTTCTGATTTATGCTTTGGTGCCAGCTTGTTCAAGTGACAGACAGATCATTTGGTTCTGTACTGGTTGGGTGGTCTGTACTGGTTGGGTTGTTGTTGTTGTTGTTTTTTTTACCGCTTTTGTGTTTTCTGTAAAGCACGATGTTCAACTTTTCTGCTGCAGTTTGCTCCACTGCCGCTCCCAAAGCCAGGGCCCCAGAGCCGGTGAGGCCAGCGGAAGGGGAGCGTGTCATCAGCAGCCACAGCGGCATCATCGACCGCTACACCGTCACGCTGCTGGAAGCTGACAAGTACAAGCTGCAGAAAGAACTGAAGAAGACCCAGGACCGCCTCAAGTGCCGCGAGTCTGAACTCCACCTGGCCAAAGTGGCACTGGCCAAGGCCAAGGCAGGGGATGGACCATCACCATCACCTCACAGCACAGCAGCAGAAACGGCTATAAAGCAGGAGCCCAAAAGTTGTCAGGTGAAGGTGGAACAAAAGTCTTCACCATCTGTACAGACGCAGCAGCCCACTGTGATGACGCCAGCCTGTACACCCCCTTCTGCCAGCTGCCTAGGGCAGGAGCGCCAGTCCTCCTTGTCTCAGAGGATGGGAACATCTGTGGATGGGGGATTCATGAGCAGAGATTTTGCATCCAGAGGCGCAGGGGATTCTGTGTTGAGGAGTGCAAGTGACTCTCTCTCCAAGGACAGTTTTGTGTTAGCAAGTGCCAGCAGCCCTGTTCCAAAGACTGGAAGTGATTCTATGTCCAGGACATGGAAGCAGGACACGGGTCCACTTCAGAGTTCTCTCTCTGCTGGGGGCACTCCAGTGGATGTCAAGAGAGACAGGTAAGCACTGTCTGTGCTGTGTGTGTGTGTGTGTGCTGTTTATTGTAGTGTGTGGCGCTTTGTGTGTTGCATTTTGTGGAGTGCTGCTGTATTTTCATCTCTGTGCAACAGGATCAGTAATAATAATCAGTAGTGATGGTGATGAAATCTCATGTTTTGAGGTTTGTTTGTTTTTTGTTGTTTTGTTGGGTTGTTTTTTTTTTTGGGGGGGGGGAGGGGGACTTAATTCAGTTATTCAGTAGAAATGACATACAATAATATGGACACTTCACTCAGTTATTCAATAGAAATGACATACAATGATGTGGACACTTCATTACAGTTATTCAGTTGAAGTGACATGCAATAATGTGGACACGTCACTTTTTTCTGAAATGTCATGGTAAGACCATGATAGATGGACACAGACAAGTGTCCTACACTGATTTGATTGTCTTTAGGATAGCTACCAACAAACCTAAACTGGCAGGCTCTCTTAATCTTTATCCTCAGATTGCATTCACAGGAATATCTGGTATTGAAAAACTCTTTCTTGTTTTGGGGATTATTCTCCTTTTTTTAAATATCATTTTTAGGTGTACATGGTGCCTTAGAGTTAGTGTTGCATTGTTCCAAACACACTGTAACATGCATTGAGTGTGTCTGTAACAAGGCAGAGGTTGTTGCTGACCAGAAGGACTCTGGAACCTGATTCAAAGTGGTGGGCTGTGGTCAGTTTTCACTCAGCAGAACAGAAGTTCTACATAAAATGGCTTTTGGTGTATAAGACGGGAACAGAATGAATTTAAGAGAGTTGGATTCTAACATGTTCCCAGTATTCCTTTCCACCCCCCACACCCCAAAAAGTGCAAGCATCTTGATAAATACCTTGATGAAAAAAAAAATCAGAAATTAATTTCATATCTGATTGGCTTAGTCTTATCATTTTACTTGTGTGAGGGGGGTGGGGGATGTTTTTGTTTCTTCCTTCATTAATTTACATGTCAGTACAGACCTTTTTTTTTTTTTTTATTTGTTAACATGCGCCAGTGTATAGAAATTGTTTAGTCGTTGTGTCTAACCTGATGAAAATTGTAAGAAGCAGTTCTGTTTTTGGTTGTGCAGACCTGTACTGCCCAGTGCTATTGACAAGGAGAATACGCCCGTCTGCCCTGATGTATTTCCTGCACTCAGGGCTACAACCCACACAGCCGTCGCACAAGGTGATGACTGCTTTTGTATGACACCAAATAACAGCTTTGCCTGAAAAGACGCATGTAGGCTAACAAACGTCTTGTGTTGGATTGTCATTACATTCTTGGTCATAACTGAAAACCACAGCCTGCCTGAAAAGGGCACAAAACAGCACTTGCTCTTCGGGATAGTACCTTGACTTATCTCTCTTCTTATTGTAACTTTTCTTTGGGGGGGGGGGGGGGGGGGGCAAAACCAGACCTTGCATATACTTTCTTAACACCAAGTTTTTCAGTAGCCCTCATTTTTATAGCACCTGTTGCACTTTGTTGAATTGCACACTGTCACGCCTTGCATACTGCTGTACAAGTGCCTTCACTCGCTCCTTGATTTTACATTGTAGCACCTTGCCTTGCATCATCGAAAATACTGTGACCACTACCAGAAAAACACTCTTTCGCTGTCCTGTGGTCATTCTCACTGCTATCGGCTCCCATCCCAGCACACAGTCCAGCTACAAATGGGGAGGGAACAAAATCTCTGGACATATTTCAAAACCTAACAACATTGGTTAAATCACTTTTATCTCACTTCCTTTGCCGGAAGGAGGGGGGGGGGGGGGTTAGTGATAGGAACTTTCACTGTATTTTGCCCATACTTACAGCTGCTTTGTTGTTGTGTGTTCCACAGCTTAACATTGTGGGGGTCACCCAGAATATGCTCACTGGAAAGTACACACTGGTTGAGGAGTTTGCTTCTATTTTTCTTTTGAAGTACCTTACCACATAGGCACTATGCTCTGAATTGAGTCAAGGGCAGCAGGTTTTGCGACATGCTTTAAAAAGTAGCTTTGTACAAGGGAGATGGACCCCTTTGTAAAAGTACCAGAGTTTTTTTGGTCATTTTGAGAAAAGATTCTGAACTCTGAACACAGGAACTAAAATTACACAAGAACACCCCTTCCCCTTCTGCCCCCCTCCCAAAAAGAAAAAGAACAGAGGAAGTTCTCAGCACTATGAATTCTGATCTTCAAGAAATGCAGATACTGAATTTGTTAAAAATATGTAGTCTTGAAATTGATCATAACAGTTATGAGCAATAATAATTATGCCTAGAGGCTTCAAAAATATAGACCCATCATTTGAATAAATAAGAAATGCTTCTTGTCGTTTAAATTTGAAGTGGATTATTTTCTTGTCTTTTATTCATGTACGCTTTCATTTCATTTCAGATGTAGCTGGTGCAGGAAGCTCCATCAATGTACAGTCAGAGTTTTGGAAGAAATCTAGGCGCCCCAAACCATCCGCCTTGGGCAAGTCCGCAGCAGCTGGAGCAGATCAGTGCAAGACGCAATAAGACAAGAGCTTTGCTTGTTAAAGCAGTAACTAGCATCTGTCACAGGCAGAGCCAAGGCAAACAAAGGCTGTGGATTCTGGCTGTGTGCAAGCTGTAGACCCCAGTGACTGGAAAAAGCTTGGGGGGAGGGGGTGGGGGTATTTGGTGGATTTTGTTTCATGGGTTGGTTTTTTTTAGGATAAGGGATAGTATGGTGGTTGGGTTATTTTTTTGTTTTTTTCAGATTTTCTCACAAGATTAGGATTTTTTCCCCCTCATATACGAAGATTTCATATTTGTTTGATTTTCTCAGACTTAGAGGCTAGCTAGATGGTTATTGCTCTAGACTGTTTAGATCCTAGCTCAGCTTGGTGGGAAAGAAGAGATTTTTATCAGATGTACAACCCACAAGTGCCTAAAATTTTCCTGACCATGTTTTTTGTGTGTATGTATGTAGCTCTTTGGATTCCTCAGCCAGAACTCAAGGTTCACCACTGGTGAGGTTTTTGTCCATCTAACCATTTTCACCACCATTCAGGCTGCCACATTCTGTCTACAGGGATGATATCTAAACATGAGGCCTGTACAAGTGCTGTTAATCTTATCAGCCATTCCTACCTGCACACAGACAGGGAACTTCCTTGGCTGCAAGACACTAGTGGTGTAAGTTTTCATGCAGGGGACTTCACCTTAAAGTCTGGTCCTAAGGAGTGGAAGGGGATTGAGGTCTGCACAAATGTTGGCTTGAAAGAGGTCTTTTCCAACTTGGTGACCCTAGGATCAAACTGTCAATGTCCTAGCCATTTAGCCATGCAGACCACCAAAATATAGTCAGTCAGCTATGCACACTACTGTCAGTTCTTCATGTGAAGAGGTAGTGAGCTGTATATGTACAAAAATACCTGTTTCTCTGTTTAAATGTCTAAGAAACAGTTTTAATGTTTTTAATGACTGACATATGTAAATTTGCTCTGATATGATTACTTTTGCTGTAAAAGAAGTTCCAATTTCCAGCTTTCTAAGATGATAAAGATAAAGGTGTTAACACTTCAGTTTTTTACTGAAATGCAAAATGAAATGACATTCTGCAGTCTTTTATTGTTTTGTTTCTGTTTGAAACTGCAGTGTGAATCCCTGTGATGCCAGGGCTGGTCTACAATGTAATCTTGTGTATTCCATCAGTCACTTGATGCTCAATTCATAATAGACAACTGAGGAAAAGAGCTGTACTCACATAAGTAAGCCAATGTCACTAGACATTTCATTTTAGGAAACTGTTACAGACAAGTTACTTCAAAACATAACAGGATTATAACTAGTGACCAATTTTTTGTTGACAGCATTATATGTGTTGAAATTACCTGGACCTAAATTCTTGAAGCAGGTAAAAATGCCTTGGCAACTGACAGTGGATACTTTATTCTTTTTTCTGACAAAGGACCCACAAATTTTTTTCCTGTTCATGAGCCAGATTTTAGTCTCTTGATTTATCATTATCTAAGGCAGTTTTGAAGATTCTTAAAGCACAGAGCCTTCTTGCAGGCACAGAAGCAAGTTGCTCTAGTTGATTTTTTAAAATTGTGAATATGATATTAATACTCTTTCTGCACAATTCTAGATTGACTACCAATAGCAAAATGGATTTTGTGATCAATGTTTGTCAGTGTGATGCAAGAAAATATTGGGGGGGAGGGTGTCATTGTTTTATTTTGAGGATAATTGAATAAACACTATGGTGCTTTTTTATGTCCAGTCCCCATGTGTATGCAGTTTTATAAATTTTGTCATCCACTCCCTCCGTCACACAAAGGCCTACTCCTCTGAAAAGCAGAACTAGTTTTGATGTGTGCGCAAGATATTCTGCATCCGTTCGCACTCGGGACCTCCGTCTATAGTCTTATATCAAGGACTTTTGGGGGGGAGTGGAGTCTGCACTGATGTTAACTCCAAAGGAAAAAGTCCTCTTGAACAAGATTAGAACCCAGGTCAGCAGGTCACGAGCGGAATGCACATCACACTAACCACCAGGCTATCCTGTCCCCCATATGATAAACAAAACATGCTTTTCTGGTTACTTGTCTAAATAGCGCCATGCGCGTGAAATTAGAAAAGCGTGTGACATTGCTGGTCGTTTGTTTTTATGTTTGTCTTTACATTCTTTTCTGAAAGGAAAACCACGACTTATGACCATAGTCTGACAAGATGTTTGCTGTGTATAATCAGGCGATAGAATTTGTGTTGTTTGTTGTTGCAGGTAATAGCCAGCTGTTTGATATGGATAATTAATCCACCTAAGATGGTACATCATCAGGTGAAGACCAGAATGAGAGAATTTCAGAGAGTCGTTGATCCAAAACAGGATAATTTCATTTTTTAGGAAAGCTACAATGATAAATCTGTTTATTTCACTCAGTAAGCAAATACAACTTCATGAATCAATTTGGGATCCCGCAATGACTTTAGAGCAAAAGCTTCATTTATTGCAGGTGTTTTATTAGCGTGCTGGAAACTAAAGAATTGTTACCTCTTCAGCCCCCTCCTCCACCACACTGTATTTCCTGGTAATAAATGTCTCGAGCAAGGGAAGGTGTGTCACACAACATGTTATCATAGAAATGGACTTTTCTGTCTTTGCTCTCTCCTGCGTGTGTGTGTGTGGCGTGCGTGCATGCATGCATGCACAGGGATATATGTGTTTTGATAGAACTGTTGCTGCCATTACATGTGACATGATGGCTCCCATTGCATTCCTCAGGCAATTTTTCTATATAAAGAAAGCCTTTTTGTGGCTACAGTGTGTTACTTATCCACTTTCTTGTCTGGTGTTTTATTTTTTTGGTTACAATTCAATATGATGTGGATTGGTGGCCGAGAGGTAGTACACCCATCTACAAAGTGAGATGTTACAGATTTGATCCCCATGTGAACCTGGACTGTCTGAATCTCCCATTCACTACATTTTGAATGATGGTCTGGGTGCTAGTCTTCAAGATGATATGATAAACCCAAGGTCCTGTGTGCAACACACATTAAACACACATAAAAGAACAAGTGGCAACAAGAGAGTTGTCTCTAATGAAAAAATTGTAGAAAAGCAACATTCTCATACAAAAGCCAACTTGTATATAATACAGACATGATGTTTTTTTTAATCAGTGGTACTGCTATTGTAATGACATGATCTGCTAGAGAACAGCCCAAAATTTGCCTAGAGCAATCTGCCATGACTAAAATTTATATGCAATGTGGGAGGCGGAAATGCACTCGTGATATGATGGCCAGGGATCCAGCCACCAACAAGGCACCCATTTTAGTGATTTTGTCCCCTGGAGTTACATCAGTAATGGCTCTACTCCTCCAAAAGTCCAGACAAGTCTTTAAGCCAAGGTCCCATGTGTGAACGCACGTAAAACATATTGCACACTCTTTAAAACCTGTTCCATCTTTCAGAAAAGTAGGCCAATCTGTGCTGGTAACAGCAGATGATATAATTTTTTTTTAGAAATACATGCACACTTGTGTCATGTGTTGACATTATCCCCAAAGTCAGAATTTGGCTACTTTCACGGCGGGCAAAAAACAGGTAGCTTATGCAAAATCTCATCATAGGTAAACCTCAGAGCTCTAGCTGAGGAACAGAAAAAGAAAAGGTTTGCTTATAAACAATACAAAATGATAAAAAATAGACCATCCTTTTTTTCTAAGAATTTTGCATGTCAGTTTTTATGAATGGCAGTAAAGGCTAGATGTTGATGATAATCTTGTGATTGACACCATTGTCCAAAGCTCCTACAGGTGCATTATCTTTTTTTTTTCCATGATTTTGCTTGACTGAAGCCATAAAAATCTGCAAATGTAAGAAATCAATTGCCATACCTTCATGGCTGAGAAAGGAGAAGGGGGGGGGGGGGGGGGTTGCTGTAAAGAGGTCGATGGTGAGATGGATTGGTCATAAAACAGATGTGATGTGTGTTTGAAAGGAGTAGGTTATGACTGTTTATCATTGTGATTTTCTAAGCTCATTTTTGTTGTGTGTAAGGAAACTGGGAAGGTTTTCATAGTTGGTGGGACTCTAATGGCTTTGTTGTTTGTCTCTGTTTTCCTCTGAAAATTCATTTATGATACATTTAACTAAAGTGAGGCACAATGTGGCTTCAAGCTAGTTTAAATGTTTCATGACTTTTAAATTTAATTTAACATCAACTCTCAGTTATACCTTCATATTGTGTAGCTATGGGTTTCAGTCAAAGGTTTTTTAACAAGAAAACTTGTTGCATGAAAAACGGTTTCTGAGTATATGAGCCTGTAAGTGTCCTGAAATATGCTTCAACTAGCTTTATTAAAACTGCATGCTATAGGCACTGCATAGTTAAGATAGCCAAGCTAAGCCATCTGCCTTTTGATAATAAAGAACCAATGATGATATCACTTGAGTGTTAGCTGAAATTTGCATATCTGATAGTTCAGGCTGTTTATTAATCAACAATAAAGGAATGTGCTGTGGGTTGTCATAGTAGACACACATCATGCACACAGATGTTTTATTGTGGTAACTTATGTATAGTATGTGTATTAATGAGAATATAGATTGTATGTATGTGTAAGAGCATTAACCTCAAGATGGGAATGTAACTGAGGGGATAGGTTCAAGTCTGTGCTGAGGTATCCATTTCAGGGGATCATTCCTCTGGAGTTAATAGAGGCACTGACTCCATTGCCTGGAAAGTCGATTGGTTAAGGCTGTTAAGTAAGGCCTGGTGTGTGAATCCACCTCAGAACATCTTGTGCACACTTTGAAATCCCTTGATACAGGTAAAACACGACACCAACATACCCAGCATGCACCCTGCTATTGGAGATAAATGGGCTCTGCCAAGTTCACCTTGGCCATGAGGCACTGCCTGAAAAATTCAGTGCATTGCCTGGTGACTCCTCATGGAGTTAATTAGGTAGGAGTTAAGTCATGCATGCTTAGGGAGTGGACATATCGCAGCATATGCAGTACACATACAAGAGACCCAGAAAAGAATCTTAATTACATTGTTTATTTTGTATTTAATTCTAACTCTCAAATGTAAATAAAGCCAAATCTGTAAAAGCATTTGTTGTATGGTTGATTGATTGTCAAATTGACATTTTCACAGCTGTAGCTTCTGCAAAGTAAAATTTAGAAGAATAACTATTTTGAGGAACAAATTTGTTTTAAGGTTGTGTGTGTTTTGTTGTTGTTGGTGTTGGGTTTTTGTTGTTTTTTTGGGGGATATTGCTGTAATTTCTGATTGTTGCTCTTAATCTTGCTTGGAGTTCCATCATGCAATTGCATAGATCCAGAAATAGATCACCATCAACACAAATAACCTGTTTAAAAAAAAAAAAAAAAGGTATTTATTTTAAAGACTTTTTTAATAATCATGTCATATATGTTCTTCATCTGCAATTTAACTTCACATCTGAAGTTTTCCAAATAACACCTTGTAAAATCCAGGCATTGCAAAACTTTTTTTTCTGCACTGTTCTTCCTGAGCCAAGCAAGATTTGCTTCTTTGTTCATGTGTTGTTTTATTTATTTAAAGTCTGTGAAAGTCTTTGTCATGTACTGCTGTTATTATAGTAAACACAACTCAGCTGTCCTATTATTGAAATCACTACAAATTTCACCAGCTTCTTCATGACTGTGTCTGACCTTATGAATCTGTTATGCCAGTGTGCTGTTTTGTTGCTTAAAAGATTCTGTCTCTCTTTACTGTCATACTTACTATCTTTCCCTGCCTCCTCTCTTTCATTAATCTATTTTTGTTCCAGTTCAGTGTTAATGTACTCTAAGAATGCCTGTTTTAAAGATGATGCTTTCTGTGTATTACAACAATGTGTCAGTTTGAAAGTATTTTTATCTGTATTGTTGATATTTCTTATGATGTTATGTATCTGTGAGTTTCCTGTCACTCGTGCCTTTCCCCTGTCTCTCCTTCTGATATGTACATAGGCAAACAATTTACATTTATCCACTACAAGCACAACACACACACACACACACACACACACACTCCCCCCCCCCCCCCCCCCCCCCCCAATGCGAAAATTCCTTTGAAAATTGTACTCTTTAGAATTTCTTTTGAAATTCTCTTCTTTTCAACACAATGCTATCTTTCCAATTCTTTCTTCTGTGATTTGAAAGGCATCATACTAAACTTTATAATGTATACAAGCGTTTTTAAATAGTAAAAGAAAATTAGTATGCCCTTGCCTTTTTTCCTTTTTTCCTTTCTCTCTCTCTCTCTTTCTCTCTCTCTCTCTCTCTCTCTCTCTCTCTCTCTCTCTCTCTCTCTCTCTCTCTCTCTCTCTCTCTCTCTCTCTCTCTCTCTCTCTCTCTCTCAGTTTTTTTTCACATTGAAGTATAACATGCCTTCTTTGCTGTATAGTAAGTATATTGAAGCCATACTGTTTCTTTGAGAATACATCCTCTTTATAACAAACAGTCAGTTTCCTGATTGAGTGGGAGTGGAATGAATGTGGACTTTTTTTTTCCCCATATTGCAGTCAGAAATCAAGAAAGAGAAACAATGAATAGTGTTTCCAGTTTTTCATGGTGCCGGTGGTGTTGCAGATACCCCTCTGAACCTGGCTGCCTGAATGGCAGGGGGGAAAACATGGTCACATGCTAAAAATTCTCACCATTGGTGAACCTCAGAGCTCTAGCCAAGGAAGGAAAGAAGGTGGAGAAGAAGAAGAAAAGTCATAGACACAAATTTCTCATTGGGTGTGTAATGGGGTCTCAAAGCAATTCCCAGGTGGGATGAATGAGACAGAGTGCACATTCTGGGGGATTCCCAGCCGCGTTCTGACTTTGGAGACGGTGTCTAAGCACAACACCTGTGTGGATGCATTTTAAAATTTTTGTCATCTCTTCCAACTGGCATGAAATGGCCTAATCTTCAGAAAGACGGAACAGGTTTTTAACATGTGTACAAGATGTTCTACATGCATATGCACATGGGACCTCAGTTTATAGTCTTATCCGAAGGACTTTGGCATTCAGTTTGATTTTCTTGTTCAACCGGGAAGAAAGGGCAACAAACCCTGAACCTCAATGTTTAGTGCCACCTTCCTTCTCAAGTGTTTTCAAGTTCCTCACTATATAAGTAGCAATACAGACTGATACTCCAAATTCAAAGGACTTTCATCTCCATTGAATGAAAGTGCATGTTTTTATGCAATTGCAAAGGTCTTCTCATGGCTAAAGTAAAATCTCAACATTGACTAACATTTCTCATTTAATCGGGAAGGATTTAAAAAAAAAAAAAAATTAAACTCAAACCACTTTTGTCACATCTTTATCGTGAACAAACACGGTTACGGAGCTCTTGGCATGTGGATGGAGTATAAGTGTCTTCTCCATTATGAGTTTTTCAACCTGAAATCAGAGGGAGAGGGGTAGAGGACATAACACGCATATGCGCATGCGCGCTCACAGACACACATATGCACACACACATACATGCACACGTGCACACACACACACACAGAGTGACACTTGTGGGGGTGCCATGATTTAGATGAACTTTTTTACAAAATATGTAATATCCCCTGAAAATCTAGTGCTAGAAAAAAAATTCCAGGGAGGATTTTACTCCTGAATTAAGCCTTATATTAACCAAACTTCTGATTTCAAAGCGGAAAGACAAAGGGCAGAGGCCCAAAACTTGAACAAAACAATGAAATGGAGGCAAAGTCCATGCCCAAATATCAACAAAATGCTGTTCAATTAGTGAATAGCATAGCTAGGAAGCTTTAATCATAGCATTATTCTTACCAGTCGTTTCCAACACAGCCTTAGACATCATTCACGTGTTTCTATGGCTCAGTAGTACCTTTCATGATGGCTTGATAGAAAGACGAACCCTTAACGCACCACTCCAGGTGAGCATCTCCCTGTGTGTGGCTCTGTAACTCAGCCACTGTCGAGAGTAGGGGGATTAGTAAGTGGTGTCCTAGCTCAGAACAGGCACCACTGAACACCACCAAAGTGACCCAGCAGCAATGCAGTGCTCCTCTGGCTGGTGGCCCCACGGCGGCCTGACATTGATAGGCTCCCTTTACTTAGACCTCTGACCCTGACGATGGGACGTAACGAATCTGGGGCGGCAAGATCGAGCTGAGAACAGCATGGGAACAACAGGACGAGGACGTCACGGGAGATGAGGCCTCGGGGCAGCAACCAAACAACAAAAAAACCTTAACCTACCCCCCGCAGCACCCAGGACTGACATCATTGTCAGTTGGGCAGCCACTTTGGGAACAGCTGGAAATCAGAGTGCCTAATCCAGAAAATAGACCACAGGGTCAACGATTCCCAAACCGCATGGATGAACTATAGCCAAGGTGCAATGCGCAACTGCAGACTTGTGTTCAGGGACACTGACTTATTGAAACAGCATGTTTCGAGTGACCTCTCCTCCATGCTTGCAAATGATGTCCAGAAGCCTGTTAGTATTTTCCAGCCACTGTGTTGGTGTGTTAAAATCCGGGAGCAAAATACCATCTGCATCCGAAAAGACTATTCATTGTCTCTTTGACAGAAGACACAGGGTCATCTTTGCCTTCTACGGAGGTGATTAGTGCAGGTTTTCTTCATCAGCTGCCTCATGTCTTTGCAATGAACCCACGTTTCACCCGCAGTGACAACTTTGGCAAGAAAGTCAGCCGGGTTTCCTACAAGTTGACATAGACTGTTTCAGGAATTATCCATCCAGCCTGTTTTTTAGTCCTGAATCCTAAGAACTGTCGGCAACTTCCTTGCAGTATTTTGTTTTTTCTCGTTTCTTGTCCTTTCGTCAGAATGGTATACTATACACACTTTTGCCCACCATTTAAGGTAGCCGCATTCTGACTTCAGGGATCATGTCTAAACACGACAGCTGTGCGCATGTGTTTTTGAAATTTGTCACCTGTACCTTCCAGTATGCAATGACCTGCTCCTCCAAAAGTGTAACAGGTTTTAACATGAGTGCAAAATATTCTATGTGCGTTCGCATATGGGACCTTAATATAATTTTTTGTAGTTTCATCTGAAGAACTTTCAGGGGAGTGGAGTTAGTACTGATGTTAACTCCATGGAAAAAATCTCAGATGGGTGCCTCGGTTTGAACCCGAGCCATCAGAACACGAGGTGAGCACTCTAACCACTAGACTGTCCCCCCCCCCCTTCCTGGCATTGTATAAAAACAAATGTAACTTTATTCAGTTACTATTGAATATTGAAATGCAGTGCCATAATATATATGAAGTGAGTTGAACTGCCCCTCCACGTCTGGGGAGTCAACTGGGGCCTGCTCTACATTTTTTAGACAGTGTCGTAGCGTAGTTTGAAGCTGGTGGTGTCCATTTTCTTCCTGGGGCAGAGCGTACGCTACTGCTAGGTGTGTTCGTGTAAGTCAGGCCCCGGCCATAACTGGCCTATTCCTCTACAAAAGGTGCATGAGGTTTTGATGTGTGCACAAAATGCTTTGCCTCCATTGGCACACAAGAGTTTGGTTTATAGTCTGATTACACAAGGTTTGGTTTAGAGTCTAATTCGAAGGACTTTCTGGGGGAGGGGGGGGGGGAATCCCATGAACGGATCTTTCATTGGAGACTCAAAGCCACACCCTCAGGAACTGTCAAAACATGAATTTGGCCCTGAACACTAGGTTATCCCGACCCCACAATGATGGTGATGCTATCTTTCAAGTCTTGTATGGCATTATCCAAAAGGTATATGGTAACTCTGGGTGCCATTTTTTCAGTGTAGTTCAACCCCTTCATAGGCCACATGCAAACCAAGCAGCAGCCCTCTTATACCCATCAAGGCATACATGTATTGACATCATTTAAAACATTGTTCACTTGAATAGCTGACAAAAAGAAATAAGATAATTGTTAGATTACAGTTACGGGTGTGTTTCATCCTGTTTGTAAAGACTGAATCAGCAGTCACCATCTGACTTCGATCTTGTGATCTATTTGCAGGACGCTAGGACTGGCCTTCGTAGGTCTGTGAAATCATTCCCAAGTGCAGATGTTGCCTGGGTTTGAAAGGGTCAGAAGGCTTTAGTTGCATGGACAGGAGCTGGGTGCCTGCACAGTGATGATTTCTTTTTGCTGTGATCGATGCAGTTCACATAGCGACAGCTGGGGGAGGAAGGACTTTTACATATGTAAATATTTTAGATAAGATTTTCAAAGTTTCCTGTCATCTACTACGATGTGATAGAATCACATATGTAGCCTCGGGAGTACTGAATAGGGGAGGAAGGACCTACTTTCCAGATTCACCCTAACCTGAAGGAAGCTCTCCTTTTTTGTGCCAAAACCAGAAGGGAAGAAACGGAGCTCACCAGGATATACCTGGGATACTCTCCCATTCCTCACGTTCACTTGCTCAAAGGCGAGGGGAACCCCATGGTGCCTGACTTGTGATGTGCCAATAACCACCAAGCATTAGTTTCTGGAGTTGTCCAGAGTAGGCCTATTAAGCACAAGCATTTTACTGTATACTCCTTATAGCTCCTTTTTCGTGATGTTCCAACCGGTGACATTTATAACATCCCAACAGAATCAGGCATTATCTGTGTGATACGAGTTAATTAACATGTCCTCGTTACCACAACCAAGGCTGGTTTTGAGGATTTATGTTCTGGTTTGATCCCATTTTATATGTCGTTTACGTGGTTTTCCTACAACGCGGTGACCGTCTTTAGGTTGACCTTTATGGTTGACCAGGCGTTGATTCAGGGAACCACTTTAGTTGGTTTTAAACCCTGTTTTAATCTGTACATACTTGCCCAGTTTTAATCTGACAAATCGGGCCAAAAAAACGTTTTTAGGAGCCCTGATATGGCTCCTCTGGTCGGCAGAACTAGACATCATGGCTGGATTGGAATGAGGGACCTACTGTTGTTTGGTTTCTGCTCTTCAGCGTGGATCTGTCCCTTATCCAAAAACGGGGTTTATGGGTGTGTTTTTTTCGCTCCTCCGCTAAAGTTGATTTTTTTTAAAAATTATAATATAAATCAGATTTTCAGATTTTCCTGTCATCAGCTACGATGTGATAGAATCACATATGTAGCCTGAAACTCCGAGATTCATCAATGATGAAATTGTTGCGTATGGGATCGCCCCCATTCCCCCCCCCCCCCTCACCCACACCGTTTAGGTAACCGTATTCCGACCTTGGAGATGGTGTTTAAACACGACACCTATGGCTATGTGCATGCGGTTTAAAGAAAGTAATCTGTTCCTACCGGAACAGAGCGGGTATTTTACGTGTGCACGGGATGTTCTCCGTGCATTCACCGGGTGGGGCCTCAGATGAAAGTCTCATTGGAAGGACTTTGACATTCCATTCGAATTGTTGTTATTATTATTATAAGTATAATTATTATTATTATTATGATTTAATGAAGCTGGGAAGAAAGCCCAAAGCTGGGAATCGAACCATGAACCTCACAGTTTACTTGCTAGGTCAGTAAATGTCTCAGTCGTCCTGCCACCTTCCTTCTTGAAAAGACAGCCAAGAGGGTCATGTCTAGAATATAAAAAAGTCATTTAAATTAATCACCTGCTGTTCTTTTGCGAGGCAGTGGTTTGGTTTTGTCTTGTGGGATACCGCGGGGAGGGGGGGGGGGGGGGGGGGGGGGGGCAGTATCATTAGCATCTCCATCTTATGAAAACTATATGCTAGGATTCCCTTCTCTATCCCTCATTTTGCTTCCGCCTTGTTCTTTTTTTTTCCTGTCACCCCCTTCTTGCCTCTTTTATGTCTTCTTGGTCAATTCTCCCGTGTTTTTTTCTTTTCTTTTCTAGAAAGACTTAAAAGCTAACAAATCTCTCTTATGCCAAAGTCGGGTGCTGACTGACTTGTCGGCGCTTAACGGCAGCTCAACGCATTTTTGCTCATATGGCAGACAACAATAGTTGCTGTCTGAGCATTCGACAAAGGAAGAAGCCCAGCTATTTCATTATGCGATGGTTGAGGTGGTGTTCTGCACTTTGTTGGCTGCCAACATGCCTTGGACATGGAAAGAAGGGAAATAACCGTGAGCAGCATGGCAGATTCAGCCAAAGAAAGACAACTCTGAGCTGACTTGTGAAGAATGCAGACGATCACACGTTTTGACTCAAAGCGATTGTCACACGGAGGACACAATCTGACCCCATAGGAACGCCAGACAGATAACCATTACGCCACTGACCTCACAATCAGGACACAGGTCGACTGCCCAGCCATGTAAGTAACCACTTTTCAGCATCGCACTGTCATGCACGTGCTTCGAAACTTTTCTGCGCGGTTAACTACACGTTGATGGATGCGACATTTGACACTTCGCTGAAAACTTGGCAGAGCGGAAGTGCCAGAAGAAAGAAGAATGTGAACCACTTGTGCACCCCATGTTGCCTGAAGCTTGCTCGTGGCGAAGCGTTATTGATTTTTGTGTCGCTTTGTCGGGGTTTGTGTGTCGGAATTTCTAGGGGTTTGAGCCATGAATCATTCACGAAAACTAGACACCCTTACTGTGATACTGATAGTGTTCTTTGTCTTCTTGGCGCTTTCTGAAATGGGTCCCAGAGTTCACAAAGTACACATCAATAATGGATTTAGCATAATTTTATTTTGAGAGATGAAGCAGCATACCTAAACTTGTATGCAAACAATGAAACATTTTATATAATTACATGTACAGCACAAGTACTTTTGGACATCCACACGTGACACACACACACACACACACACACACACACACACAACACACCACACACACACACACATACACACACTCATCTCTTGGTGCATACAGAATTATGTCTACTCATAGCTCCATACATGTCAACTGTATAAAGACTTGCACACATGTATACAATCATACACACACCACACCGCACACACACCACACACGCCGCGCACACACACCACACACACACACACACACACACACACACACACACACACACAACACACACACACACTTGCATACATACACATGCATGTACACACACATACACACATACACACATACACACACACACACACACACACACACACACACACACACACACACACACACACACACACACATGGCAGTATAAAATTGAAATGGTTAACTGGTGATATCTGATAAAGTGCTGCCATAGTGACTACGATAGTCCATGTATGCCTTAGAAGGTAACACCCTAGAGATACAGACATTCAGGTTTGTAGACACAGCTTATGGTAGCCAACTTTCATTATCTTATGTCAATATCAAGTCATGATTCACTGTGCTCTTCAGTCATGAACTCAAACTGTAAGAAGAGTTATCAACTCATATAAATCATGTATGGTTCAAATCAGGTGCTTGTAAAATGCTGCTCCAGACACATTCAGACATTGTTGACATGATTTCGCTATTGTTTGTCAGCATTATTGAGATGTATACATACATGTAGATGAATGATATTCAGCATGTATACTTTTGTTGTGTATGTTATCATACAAACAAGTAGCTATAGATAGGTACATGCCCACAGACAGCTACACATCCCATTTCATACCCTGTCTCACCTAAATAACAGGTTTTATTATTGGTCAAATTACATGGGATGGACATTGAAAGTGAATGTGATTAACATTGTATGCCTCCTGAATACACACTCACACACACACACACACACACACACACACACACACACACACACACACACACACACACACACACACACACACACACACAACACACACAGAGGCATTTACCCATGCACACTCACTCACTCATTCACACACACTCACACACACCACGCACGCTCACACGCACACATGCACACACTCTGTCTGTCTGTCTGTCTGTCTGTCTGTCTGTCTGTCTGTCTGTCTGTCTGTCTGTCTGTCTTCTTCTGTTCTGTCTGTCTGTTCTTCTGTCTCCTCTCTCTCTCACTCTCTCCCCTCTCTCACCCACCATTACCACAAACCACACACACCACTACATCACACCACATTCCACCCACACCACACCACTGCCAGACCACACACCACACCACACCACAACCACACCACACACACAACCAACAACAAAAAATTGGTATTCAGTTGCATGTCTTGATAAGAGAGTATCTTGATGTCTTACAATTACTCTTGTTGATGGAATCAATGTAATATTATCTTTCACATTAATAGAGAAGTAGAATCTGATGACAAATTACAATATTGTGCAGTTCAATGTAATATGAAACAATAGATTACATTACAATGCTATTCTATGCTGTGCTACGCTTTGCTATGTGATGTAGTGCAGTACTATGAATTATAATACAATGCACTGCTGCAGTGTAAAGCAATGTGATAATGTGGTGACGAGGCAGTGGAGTGCACACATTTTAATTGTTATAAATCACACACACACACACACACACACACACACACACACACACACACACACACACACACACACACACACACACACACACACACTCACACACACACACACTCTCACACATCTATCTATCTATCTATCTATCTATCTATCTATCTATCTATCTATCTATCTATCTATCTATCTATCTATCTATCTATCTATCTATCTATCTATGCTAGATTGTTTTAAAAATATCAGGCATTAACAGTAATAGCTATGATTTGTTCTTGAAGTTTTTCCTCTATACTCTGATGTGCTGCTTCTTATATCTCACCCTTTCTTTCTTTGTCACTGCAGTGTATTACAGTGCACAGAAAGCATATTGTCTATTACTTACTCACTACCAGCATTACATTCGTTAGTCTACACTCTGACTGCAAAATTACAATATATTTTTATGCGTGTTGTTTAGGTGGCTGCAGAATTCTGAAGATTTATCAGGACAAGACAACTTGGACGACTCAACCAGAGTGTTTTTTTGCCCCAGTTAGTGTTCTTTGCCATGGATTATCACTCTGGGAAAAGTTCAAAGCTTCCGGGCCCATAGTAAGTGCATGTTTATCGAGAATGATAAAATAAAAAAAATTAGTTTGTTCATGAAATGAATCGACTGCTTAGAAGTCAGCGTGACTTATTTGATAACTTATTTTTTAATATTTTGTGTTCAGTGTAGTGTGTGTGTGTGTGTGTGTGTGTGTGTGTGTGTGTGTGTGTGTGTGTGTGTGTGTGTGTGTGTGTGTGTGTAGTGTGTGGTGTGTGTGTGTAGGTGGGTGGTGTGTTGTGTGTGTGTGTGTGTGTGTGTGTGTGTGTGTGTGTGTGTGTGTGTGAGAGAGAGAGGAGAGAGAGAGAGAGAGAGAGAGAGAGAGAGAGAGAGAGAATGTGTGTGTGTGTGTGTGTGTGTGTGTGTGTGTGTGTGTGTGTGTGTGTGTGTGTTGTCTGTCTGTCTGTCAGGCTGTCTGTGTTGTATAAATGAGGGATGTGCCTTATGTCATAATTTTCATGTTTTAATTTCATAGGAATATGATGATTTGTGAAAAATAACCCCAAAATTAAAACCAAACCGCAAATGAAAAGTTAATAAGAATTAAGCTAAAGGTTCTAATGGGAAACTCCTTTTCTAATGAATGGAGTGAAAGAATTATTATGGACAACATGAGAAAGAAAGAAAGAAGGTATTTTGGAAAATGATTTGTGCTTTTTCGCAATAGAAAATAGGAAAAAAAGGTCAAATAAAACCTAAACTTTGCATCTGTTCTACTTCAGTGCAGTCACCAGTATGGACCAGCAGCAGAGTCAGAAACGCCGCAGTCCTGCTGACTGGCAGCACAGCACCAGCAGCAGCCTCGATCGTCATCAGAGGTATCGGGTCAGCAACACCAAGGAGCAACAGTCCAGCAGTCTGGAGCGACAACACAGAAGCCGACTGGACAGAAGTGTGGATATAGAATGGTCACAGTTTGGTTGTACCGCCAGCAGCATGGAAAGACTGCATCGTCATCGTGTGGGCGGCAGCACTGGTGACCAGCAGCATGTTGGTAGCAGCAGTCTGGAGCGACTGCACAGGATGCGGACTGGCAGTGGCATGGAAGTGCAGCAGCCGATGCGCAGTAGTGGGTATCGGCAGCAAAGCAGTGGTGGCAGCCTTGAGCGTCTGCATGGCAGCAGAACTGGCAACGGGGGTGTGGGTCGGCAACAGGGTGGTGGTGGGCGGCCGTCGTGTCCGGTGGCTGGAACTGAGCAGAAACCATCATCAAAACATGGCAAGGAGTCTCCCAAGAAGCAGAAGCAGGTAAGTGTGCAAGGTATGTCTTGATGCTATAAAAAGGATAAAAGACTTACTGCTGTAGTTGGCCTGTGGTTAGAGAGTTGCGCTGATGATTGGACGGCCCAAGTTTGAGCCACTGCTGAGGCACTCGTTCAAGGGAATTTTTACACAGGAGTTAACATCAGCACTGACTCTACTCCCTGAAAGTTTTTTTTAAGATGAGACTGTTAACTGAGATGCCATATACAAACACAAGCAGAATATCTGCACACACATGAAAATCCATTCCACCTTTTTTAAGAGTAGACCATCTGTGCTGGTAAGAACCAATGATAGAATTAAAAGAAAAATACATGTACACTGGTGACCTATTTAGACATCATCCTCATGGGTTGGAATGTGGCAGCCTTGATGATGAGCAAAAGTGGATGCATGTATATAATGCAAAATCTCACCATTGGTGAAACTCAGAGAGCTAAACGAGAAAAAAAAAAAAAGAACATACATGGAGTTAAGAGTTTATCAGTGTGTCCTAAAATGCTGCTGGAGGCTGTGTTTTTGCCTCATTTGTGATTTCTTTTGAGTGCGAAAGCAGTTGTTATACATTTCTTTAATGAAATTTTAAAGAGCTTGTCTCTTCCAAGATAGGGATAGGGAACAAAGGGAAGAGGATGGGGGGTGAATTAAGAAAACTGCACTTCAGTTTAACAATAAACTATATTTGATCTAAACTTGCTTATTTCTGATTGAAGCTTGTGGAGGGGAAAAACCCAGACAAATAATGAGTTCAAACACTCTGAGGAGAGACTTTAATCAATGACAGGTAGCTAGACATATAAATAAGGTAACGTTTATTCCCTATTACTTTGCCCTCTTCTTTTTCTTTTAAAACAGTTGGACAGTAATTTAGTTAGCACAGACTGACTGCTCTTATTCAACATGTCAGCTTGACCTAGTAAACTTTTGTTAAAGAAAAAGATAAAAGAGTTGTTTTGTAGTAATGCCAGCTCAGACTAATTGTTCCCATTCTTGAAAAGTTGACAGTTTGAACTAGTAAACTTCTTCAAAGCCATTATGGACAGCAATCTGAGTAAGCTCTAGGTGAAATGAAAAGAAAAGACTGGGCTGTTTCTCAAGAGTTTTTCTTTTTGTGTTTGTCTGTACATGTCCTTGTTTCTGCCTTCATCGGTCTGCTTGCCTCCATCTCTCTCCTTATATGACAATTTTTTAAATTTCTCCTGAAACGTTTTTCAGACTTTAAAAGTTCACATTTAGACTGTAGAGAAGTGTTGTTTTTTTCTCATTGTGTAAAATTGCTTGATTAATCTTTTACTTACAAAGTTTTCACAAATGCTGTTTTTGTGAAGTTGTTGGTGTTTTTTTTCCTTGTGCAAGTAGAATGAATTTTTGTTTTGTTTCGTTTAGTTTTGGATTTTATGTTTATTGTTTTTAGATTTATACATTAAAAGCTGTGATTTAAAAACTGCAAGGACAGCACAATTGCTGTGGGTTTTTTTTTTGGGTGGGGGGGCAGCTGTTATATGAAGTCATCATCATATGTTTCCTGCTTGTCATTTGAGTATTGACAAACCCATATGCTGCTTATGTGATGGGAACAGCTGTCACCGATAGGCTCATTGCCAGTGCTGATAGCTCTTATTACTTGTGGATTATTTCGCCACAGCTTTGCCCTGATACTGGTTATTACTTATGCTGGTTGTTTGGTTGTTAAAATTGTCGTAGTTTGTGGCAAGATTTTTTTGTTTGGGCTGGAAATTGTGCAGCAGAGATTTCATGAGCAGGGAATATGTGGTAGTTGTCTGTTGCAGAAAGAGGTTGGTTAGGAGTAACAGTGTGTAGGAAATACTGTTGAAATTAGAGAAAAATATAAAAAAGTTAAAAAATAAGAGACAGGTTGTTGTTGTTTTGCTGTTTTTTGTTCCCCAGCTTGAGCTCCAAGATCTCACTTATAGTGAGATTTTTGTGTATAATATGAACTTTTTTTTACCACCATTAAGGTAGCTGCATTCTGACTTTGAGGATAGGTGATCTAAAGAGTGTTATTCATTTATTTTAGCACTCCCCGTGTGCTGGGGGCTCTTTTAGTTTAGCATCCCTGCCTTCTGGGAATTCTGTGCTAGAAATTTCCCCTTTTCTGTCACTCTCTTTCTTTGTTTTTTCTCTTACCTTTCTGCTGTCACATGCTTCAGTACATCAACATTTGCATATGATGGCTAGTTATCCCTATAACTGTGACAGTTCTGAAAGACAAAAGAATTGATATGCAAATAACATGGAGAGTAAAATGAATGTCTTTGTTGATTATAAATTGGAAATGTTGCAAAAGTAAGTTTACTGTTAACTCAGTTCTGCTGTGTTCAGGTGTGACATAAACACCACCCATCTGAGTGATGCCGTTGGCAGGAAAGTGTATATTTATTCTAGAATTAGTAGAAAATGATGAAAAAATCTGCTTGTGCAATACTTTGTTATGGAACAAAAATTAATTCTTACTTTTCTTTCTCCATAGTTCTTGTAAAGAAAGTAGACTAGATTCAAAGGTGTGTATGTGTGTGTGCGTGTGTGCATGCATGTGCCATATGTAAAGTGTGCTTTAAAAAACATTTTTTTTGCCAGAGCTGCCCTCTATCAGATCTTCTTATGCTTGTACAGTGAGAAGTTTAAGGAAGTGACGCTGTAGTGGCAGTGTCTTCAGGGGATTAAAATTTGTTCTTTTTGTGCCACTTTCCCTCCCTTTTCTTTGTGAACTGATGGACCATCCACAAGTGCAAGCACACTTTTCACTGTTAGGTCTGTGGCTTTGCAGTGACATTTAACTTTCAACTGTTCCTCCCCTCCCCCCCCCCCCCCCCTTCAGTAAGTGTAAAAGAATAAGCCAAGAACAGAAAAAAGTATCAAGACTCGAGTGTGTAGCACTGTGTGTGTGTGTGTGTGTGTGTGTGTGTGTGTGTGTGTGTGTGTGTGTGTGTGTCTGTGTGCGTCGGTTAGTATTGGTTGTGAGATGTGTTTGAGGAGTGTTTGTGTGTGCGTGTGTGCGTGTGCAAAGAGTTGTATACATATATGGTTGTGAAGAATGTGTCTTTGAGGGGTGTTGTGTGTGGTGCATGTGGTGTGCTGGTGTCTGTTCAGTATATGTTGTAGAATGTGTGGTGGTGTGTGTGTGTGTGGTGTGTGTGTGTGTGTGGTGTGTGTGTGTGTGTTGTGTGTGTGTGTGTGTAAGTGAGCGTGCACATATGCATACATACACAGTTACATGCACATGCAAAATCGTACTGTATATATATTATATACAGCATAAACAACCCAACCTCAAATCTATCACTTTTTTTTTTTTTAACTTGCTCAAAGTAGCACTCCCATGGCAGCTTGCTTCTGTCTCCCTCACTTTCATCTTAAACGGACCCAAAACACATAACTTTGCCCTGATATAAAGTCTGAGTGCTTCATCTCCTCTTCAACCTGACGATGGTCGGACAGTATAAACAGTGGTGAAGAGTGGGAAAGTGAGCGAGTGCCCGTCACAAGTAAAGAGGAGGGCGCGCGCTGAATCCGTGAAAAGCGCTCTCTATTAGCCCTAGTATTAGGCTACCGACCAGCACAACCCGCCTCCCATCCTCCTCCCTTGACGGTAATGAAGCCGAGCCAATGTATACATATATCGAGCCGCCGTCACACTTCACTAAACGGACGCCACTGGTCATCCCACCACAACTTGGTGGTGGTGTTGTGTTGTCTGATAGATAGCCCACACCACTGTCATCAGATCTGTTTGTGCTCGATCACTCCTACAAGTTTTTATCTGTTCGTTGTTGACAAGTTGTGTGTGGTTTCGTTTGGTCTTGTGCGGATTTGATTCAAACAGTGTCCAGAAAGTGCACATGATGGTTAACTGGATGGTGGACTAAATGATGGTTAGAGGTGGTGCTTGTTTGCAGGTGTAGCTGTTAAAAGCTGCGGAGGGCTGAATTGAGTGTTGTTTTTTTTGTTGGTAGTTTTTGTGGTGTCTGTTTTTACAGATGCTTGATTTGACTGTTGGCTTGACTGCGGGCATCAGTGATTAATAAATTTAATGTTTATGACAGAAAAGTTGATGTGGAGTAGTTAGGCCTTTACAGACACAGGCATGTGTACCCCCCCCCCCCCCCACACACACACTGACATACATTGCATGCGCTCAACATACTCGTGTAGATGCACGTACCGACACGCAAACGCGTATGCGCGTGCGTGCGCGCGCACACACAGTCCCGCTCATTCTTTGATGTGTGCCTTAAAAAAAATCACACACACACACACACACACACACACACACACACACACACACACAACACACACACACACACCACACATATACACACACACTCACTCACACGCACACACGCGTTTCTGTAGAGTATAGAGGCATATGGTTACATGTGTGATGGCCAAGTAATCAGTGGAATTAAAACTTATTGGTTTACTAGTACAGAGCAAAAACGAAAACAGTGTTGGTAAAATAGAACAGTGATGCACCGTATCATAAACCTTTAAATAGTTAGCCTAAATGCTAAAGGGTGTCAGTCAGTGTTGTATAATGAAGCTTAACAAGCCACGATAAAACTAAACAAATCCTGCTATCATCACATTAAAACAACAGTATCAACTTTTTGTTTTCAAAGTTTGTATGCAGACTCCCTCTGTTGGTTTTGTTTGTTTGAACCATATCTGATGGCAAGAAAAGACTTGTAATTTTAAGTGGTAAAATTATTTTCAATCCATTAAAAAAAAAAGAAGAAAAAGAAATAAACAACTTGCGAACTCATTTCTTTGGAGGGCAAGTAATATGGTGAGGAATATAGAAATGACAGTCACCACTTGAAGTAGGGATTGGTTGAAGGCGTCATGCCAGTGTGGTTTCTTGATTCATCTGTTTTTATCTAAACGTATTTATTTGTGAAATCATGGATTTATTCAGATTATTTCGCTTTGATTCCTGATGATTGTATTGTTTTGTTTCCTTGGTTATCTTTCCCCGCCAGTCCCACAAAGAAAGGAATTCCACGATATGTCCAAACAGGATAAAGACAGACATTTATCAGTGTGTTGGCAATAGAACAAATCGTTGATGATATACTGAAGCCTTCAAAATTTCAAAGGAAGAAGAGAAAGGACGATCACAGTCGTAAGGTCACAGAGAAAGATAACGTTACCGGACCGACCGTTCCTAGTCCTGAATGAATCAATCGTCTGAACAAAAGAGGAAGATGTTGAAAGAGATTGTATCATCGCGAATGATGAGGCAACAGCCCCTGTGGCCCAGCTCTGTCATAACCTACATGGAGTGTTGAAGCAGACTCCCCCCTCCCCCGCCCCTTTGTGTCAGTTAAAAAAAAAATCAACAAACCAACAACAAAAACAACAAAAGTGCTTATTAAGTTTGTGCGGAAAACTATGACAAACAACTCCAACACAACCCTTCTCTATCGAACCTAATTACCGAGCTGACCGAGTTAGAGGCAGGGATCTATTCTATCTCCTTAGCTTGTCTGTGAATTCGTGTTTGTCCCTGGGAGCTTCAAACGGGCAGATGGTCCAGATCGGAAGCCTCTTGGTGACTGGGTGGATTTGGCACAGCCATGCCGCACTACCAGAGGTGTTGCGTAAAGGGCTTAAGTCACTGACAGGGGTCTTTGATGCCAGTGTGTGAAGGGAGCTTTATCAGCCGGGGTAAGGGAAGGTTACTGGGTAGGTAGGGGCTGATTGAAGTCATGAGTGGCTCGGAAGCGGGTGGCGACAGCAGGGAGGTTGGAGAGGATGGGGATCTGTGTCAGTGGATGCGACGGACGTATCAGATTGACCGGCAGGTGAGAAGAGGGTGCGGGAAGGGTGACTATTAGGCCTAGACATGTTGTTGGTTGTTGTGGTGGTGTGACAGTGTGTGTGTGTGTGTGTGTGTGTGTGTGTGTGTGTGTGTGTGTGTGTGTGTGTGTGTGTGTGTGAATGAAGTGCACTAAAATTTCAAACATTTAGCAAGTGTGGTATATTTATATAGAGTATGTTCTGTTACTTGAGAACTCTGTAGAGATCCGTCATGTTTACAAAACATTTTCAAAAGTTGAAATAAAGAACTGTACAACTGAATTGTTCGGAAGTCTCACAAAAGTATGTAGAGCTTAACATGTGATAAACCAGAGTTTACAATACCTTCAGCAATAGGAAATTATGT
>CM060316.1:28241442-28243942 GCA_030674155.1 Stramonita haemastoma | reverse complement strand
TTACTGGAAGTGCTAACTCCCCCCCCCCCCCCGCCCCCCCGCTCCTTTTTTGTTTTGTTTTTTGTTTGAACCACCTCGCCGAAATAAGTTCCATGTAAACCACTCTTTCCTCCTCATGTTCCTGCTGTCAAGCAGAATGTTTTATCGTGACGCAAAGAGCTCTTTCATTATGATATCACTACTTCACGGACATTTTGTGGTAGAATGTTATGTTTTGCTTTTCGATTTGTCTGTTTCTCACTACCCCCCCCCCCAACCTCATCTTCTTATCATTTTAGTACCTCGCTGTTCATTTTCCTGGTCTTTTATTCTTTTTTAGTTTTTTCGCAGACGCCGTTTCATCTCTCCCTCTCCCTACCCCCTTTCTATCCGTTTTACCCCCTCTCTCTCTCTCTCTCTCTCTCTCTCTCTCTCTCTCTCTCTCTCTCTCTCTCTCTCTCTCTCTCTCTCTCTCTCTCTCTCTCTCTCGCGTGTGTGTGCGCGCGCGTATATATACAATTTGTGTGTGCGCGTGCGTGCGTGCGTGCGTGCGTGCGTGTGTGTAACAGATCTCGGCGGGTGGGGTGGGGGTGGGGGGTTGGTGTGGAAAACATAATTACTTATGAGTTCTCGTTCTAGATCAAAATCAGACAGAATGTAGAATCTCTCTCATCTTCATCTAATCTACGAGTAAATAACAAAAGTAATAACTGCCTGTGATAACACAACTCGGTATAGTTTGTTTCAAAACCAGTATCTGAAGTTAATGAAGTTTGTTGAATACTAAACATTACCGTGGCTTGGCTTACCCGTCTTACGTCTATTATATAGTCTCGCCTTTTATTTCCTTATTTTCTTTAGTGTCCTCACTGGTAAGTACGTTTTTTTCCCCATTCTTTTAGTTTGAGATTCGTGGTTAAAACACTTTAAAAAACTACTCTTTTTTTTTCTTCCTGTAACATTTTTTTCCTTTTGCAGATGTCATTTTAATGCAGAGGGAATGCTTGGAATGTCGTTCCATTCCGTGTTTCTGGAAACAACTGAAGTATTGCTTTGACCTTGTTCAAGTTGCTGAATATTGGAGGGCTGTATAGTGTTAAGCTCAGTTTGAAAGCCCTGGATAATGCCTTTGTGATCCGCTGGGCTTTTCAGTGCATAGTTTTTGTATCTTTTGTCTCTTTTTTTTTTTTTTTTCGGTTTTGACACTTTGGGGAAGTCAGGGTGGAGGGGGGGGGGGATTTGTTCCTGTTTTTGATATGCGTGTGGAGTGTTTTTTGTTTTGTTTCTTTGTTTGTTTGTTTGTTGTGCGCTTTTTGTTGTTGTTTTTGCTAGTTACTTTCTTTTTGCAGGTTGATAAGAACTGAGAACGGTTTTTGACAAGTGAGTGTTGTGTGTGTGTGTGTGTGTGTGTGTGTGTGTGTGTGTGTGTGTGTGTGTGTGTGTGTGTGTGTGTGTGTGTGTGCGTGTCGTGCGTGCGTTGCGTGCGTGCGTTGCGTGCGTGCGTGCGTGCGTGTGTGTCACAATCACGCATAGAAAGCAATCTTTCCGAAACCATTATTTTAAATTTTAGTGAATGTCCGCACATTTTTCATTCAGACGTTTCTGCAACTCTTTTGAAAGTGTCGACATTGGTTTAGTATCCTTTGATAGGCATGGCTTATTTCTCGACAATTATTCAAGCGGATTTGATAACACTTGAAACATATGTACCATTTGTAGAGTGAGTTGGATTTTTGATAGGGGATTCCCAGATGGAATAGTAAAATTACACCCCACCATTTTCAACTTACCAGCCAGCCAGCCAGCCATCCATCCATCCGTCCGTCCGTCCGTCCGTCCGTCCGTCCGTCCCATCCCATCCCATCCCATCCCATCTCATCCCGCGTCTGTCTGTCTGTCTATCTGTCCGTCCAACCAACCAACCATTTGATACTGTAAGGTTCTTCTTAAACTGATATCATCGTGACATGAAGCTATAATTTCGCTCTTTTTTTTTTTTGCTTGTAAATTTATTCATGTCCGGAAGTCTTCAGGGGTGGTAGATTTATGGCAGATTATTTTGGTGTGGTCTCATCTTCAGTAAAGTACCTGTCTCGCTATTCCCACGCCACTCTTTCCGATGTCACTGTCTCGGCCACTTTTATTTGTATTCTCAAGGCCAGAAGTTTACAGGAATCTGATCAACATTAGGCTACCGTGAGGCCACCAACCAGAAAGGCCCAGCAGTGTTGCTGAATCATGTTGATGGTGTTCAGTGGTGCCTGTTCTCATCTGCCATGCACTCCACCTACTTAGCCCGACTGACGACAATATTTACATAGTCGTGAAGCCAGACTGAGACGGTCATTGCCGTGGTGATCACCACGATCTTCCTCCAACTACTTTGTTCCTGAATTTGAAATGAAATCGCCACACGCAGAAACGTGCGTTGTGAGGCTAGAGCAATAGCTGGTATGGAAGCACATTTGCTTTGAGATTTCTTGTCAGGGCTGTGCTCTAGACCTATTATCAACCGAACACG
>CM060316.1:28213942-28236442 GCA_030674155.1 Stramonita haemastoma | reverse complement strand
ACATACATACATACATACATACATACATACATACATACATACATACATACATACATACATACATACATACATACACGCGCTTGTACGCACGCACGCACGCCCCCATATATATGCATATATGCATAATCAGGCTGAAGGGGGAAAATAATGCAAACACAAGTACTTTCTCTCTAAAGCATGATGGCAGGAACACGAATCCATACCCACACCCATCGACTTACCCACATATACACTCACATGCGCATGCATCTGCATGCTTACATCTGATCACACACACACACACACACACACACACACACACACACACCACACACCCCCCTATATATTTTTTGACTAGACTCATAACAATGTCAATCAGGCAAGTAATTTAGAGAAGTGTAAAAACTGGGTAGTCAGTGTTATTGTGAATTGGGAATTCGAATGGGCACTGGCACAAAAGAATTTCTTTTTCTGTTTGTTTTGCTATTGTGTCTGTCTGTTTGCCTGTCTGTCTGCCTGCCTCTCTGTTTGTATGTATGTCTGTCTGTCTGTCTGTCTGTCTGCTTTGTCCTCCCTTCCTTGGCCCTCTCTCTTTGTTCTGTATCTCTGTCACACAATGTACACCTTGAAAAGGAGTGGGTTTTTTTTGTAATGTGGACAGAAGCCAGAAGTGAATACCCAGTCATGGAAGGTGGACTGATCTGCCACATAGTTTCCAGTTTAGTCACGCATTCATTCATTTACACATAATATATATGTATGGATACTGTCTTTCACTGTGACCTTTGCCCCATGAGGGCAGCAAGGTGAATGCAGCGAAACACAAAGAACGGCTAGGAAATACAGTATGAGAGAGAGAGAGAGAGAGAGAGAGAGAGAGAGAGAGAGAGAGAGAGAGAGAGAGAGAGAGAGAGAGAGAGAGAGAGAATGACAATGACAAAGATTTATTGTGTTAGGTTTTTCAACCCTTTCACAAATGGGTAGATGGGGGAGGGGACCGAAATCGAAAGATACAACAAAATTTCACACTGTACAATATCAACGATTCTTCGCGATTGGTAACCGAAACGCGGTATTGTTTGCAATAGTTTGTGTGGATGTCACTGGTAACAACCCATGTCGTAGCAGGGACGGAGGAACTGTCACAGAGCGGCATCAGCCATGTGGTTGTACTGCTGGCTGGTCACTGGACGTGTCGGGAAGATTCCTGACTTCAGCTGCTTTCCTGTCTTCATTTACTTTCTTTAATGAATCAAAGCCCCTGTTCATTGTGTCAGCAAATTGTTGTAGAAGTTCCATCAATTCCCTGCGATCCTCGCCGGATACAGTGGAGCCGTTTTCTGCTTCGTCGATGGCAGTTGCACTTTCGGCATTCGTTTCCAGTGGCTCCGCTCTCTTGCTGTTCCCTGTCACATCTTCTGTAGAGCTGTCCTCTGTCAGTGTCACAGGTGGTATTGTTGGCGCGTCACTGCTCACAGATATGACTTCTTCATTGTCAGTATTCTTGTCCGTGTCAGAGTCGAGACTCCAGTCTTCAAGCGCCAATTCGTGCGGTTGCACTATCACTGACACGGGGTCAACATCAGGCATGCATGACGGAGAGGAGACGGCTTGCCGTGTTGCACGTGCGGATTTTGCAGCGCAGCGAGGAGGGCCAGTGGGCGTGTCACCTTTGAATGTGTCCATGGCCATTTCATTTTCGGTGTTGTAAAATAAACTTGGGGGCGTCGGGAGAAACAAATCCGAAGGGGAGACAGAATGTTCATGTTGTTTATTCATGGCACTGACCTTATGTGTCTCCACTCGCTTTTTGTCCCTTGCAATTTGCGCTGCCCCTTTCTTACGGTAAACAACACTGTTATCAACACTGTCACCATGGCTGTGTGTAGCAGGATGCCGGTGGGCCGGTGACAGGCGCAACACTATCACAGTCTGATTCTCTCTGCCGTCGATTTTATACGATGTCAGAGACATTTCCTGCAGAAATGTATTCAAAACTGTCTCCAGAGAAGAGGGTAGTCCTGTCACTGGCATACTGGAGGTTTTTCTGGTAGAAAGTAGGAAATTTCTTTTCTCACTTTAGAAACCACGTCTTGCTGGTAGCCAAGCAAGGGAAGCCACTCCCGAGAGAGAGAGAGAGAGGAGAGAAGAGGAGAGAGAGAGAGAGAGAGGAGAGAGAGAGGAGAGACAGAGAGACAGAGAGAGAGACAGTATGAGAGGAGAGAGAGAGAGAGAGAGAGAGAGAGAGCAGGCAGGCAGGCAGACAGACAGACACGAGGGGGGGGTGTGTTTTGTGCTATGATGCATTGTAACATACGAAAATATACGATCTTGTCCACACGATGACTCATTTTGATCCTTGCGCTAAAAAAAAAGAAAGTGCGCAGCCTTTTCAGATCTGTAATTTTGTGTACTGTTGTTAGCACTGTTAAATCATCAATGTTGTGTTTTGGATGAAGATTAAAATAAAACAAAAAAGAAGAAGCGTAGAACCTAAGCAGAATTTAATTAATAGTTCATAAAATAAAGATATATATTGATGGGTATACGTTTTGTAAACTTAAGTATCAGCACAAACATTTGCAGTGCAAGTAAAAGTATATTATATTAATAGAAATGCAGATGTTAACCTTCCAGAAAGGCATTGAGATCTCTTTGAAAATTTTCTATGGTTATCTAAGGTCTTTTAAAATGAGTTGAAGAAATTGTTTAGGGGAAAAAGCACAAGGTGGAAGCATTTTTTGTTGTGAATGATCGGGGAGTGTACAATAAACATATACTTGATTTTACATTGTTACACAGTGACAAACTATTGAGTCCTTTACAAAGTTTATATGGTGATTCAGCATTTTGTGTGTTCAGTCAAATTATTGTCATTTGGAAAAAAAAAAATGACATAAAGTGTCACTGACAAATATCTGACTCTATACATTCAATAATAAATCACAAAACTAGGTCAGCATTCGGTGCATTATGGAAACACGACCACATTTAGAGTGAAGCACTCTAGAGCCAAAGTGTGAGTTTAAACTGCGAGATAAAAATGAGAATGTATGCAGGAGCTGCAGCAATGCCCCCAGACTAGGAAGAGGCACTTTGGGCTGTCTGCATGTGATTGATTGGTACGTTTAATCACAGGATAGTGGGCCTTGCGTTGTCACAGAGAGACTGCAGAATGGCACCCCAATGGTTTGGGTTCGTGGGCTGATTGACATCAGGCTTAAAAATGGGTAAGTGATCACTTCTGTGGAAGCTGAATGTGAATCTGGACTGCTACATTTGCCCACCGTGCCACTTGCTGGGGACAGACACTTCTGGATCCATGGTGATTTGTTATCTTGGATTTCCATAGGTTTGTGTCCTGTGGGTATGGGATATACAAATTGGAACTTTATCGGAGGCCTAGTTTCTTTGCTGAGTTAGTTGGATGATGAGAATAACAACACAACTTAAGAATGACGACGATACTTTGATGATCGTCACCATCAGCTGGTTTGTTGCAATATTGATAAGACCGATGGTATTACTGTGAAGTTGCTATAGTAACACGTCAGCCTGAAGATTGTCAATCTTGACTTAAATAGCTGGCTAAGTAGATGATTCTTTCGACAACTTTTCCTTAATCTACAGTAATTACACCCTGTCTTATCGGTGATTGTGCCTTCACTAATGGAATCTCAAGACCTTAAAACTCAACAAAGAATTTGAGGATCATTAACTGAGAACTTCGAAAGGTAAGAGCATGGAATGGCTCCATTAAACCGTCTGGGCCAGACCTTTTTTGTCCTCATGGTCTGAGCGAACGAGCTCTCAGACTGAAGGATCCGATGATCATAATGGCCTTAATCAAGTCATTGAATCCAAAAGATTGGCGATTCCACTTTCTCTCTGCAGGTTCGTCGGACAGTTTTTGTTATAATGTATGCATTCTTCCCATCCATCGGTTTACCGTAGCATTATTACCATTGTTTTTATAAAACTGTGATATCGAGTATGTAAGATTATTCGTTTTTATTTAACTTTTTAAAATTTAGTGTCGTTGTGTTCTTATGAGAAGACAGAAGGGAGAAAAATGGGTTACCCCCCCCCCCCCCCACACACACACAACACAACACAAATACACACTCACACACACAGTCTTCTTATGCACATAAATACCAACACGCATCTCTTTTTCTTTAAGCCCTGATCTCATTATGCCCCCCCCCCCTCCCTCCCACCTCCTTCACCTAATATCACTTTAAGCCAACATACGTAAAATCAAAGACACACACACCTTCATATATATATATATATATATATATATATATATATATATATATATATATATATATATATATATATATATATATATATATATATATATATATATATATATAATAAAATGCTTGAATCGAAGTCAGTACTTTCCTTTCATATTTGTAGTTTTAAGTTTCTGGATTCTGCACCCGTGAGGATGCCGGAGGTCTTTTCAGTATACATAGCATTCCCACCTTCTGGAAATTCTGTGCTAGAAATTTCCTCTTTCTATCAATGTTTTTGTTTTTGTCTTTTCGTTACCTTTCTGTCATCTCTTTAGCTGATTTTTACCCTCCCAGTTTGTCTGCATTTTTTAAAAAGTACATCTTTTAAGCAATCTGTCTCTTTTTTACTCCCCATTACACGACATTTTGCCTGTATTTTTTAATTCTGGCAACTAGGTGGTGATATTGTAAAAACTTTGATGGGCACAGAATGTCCAATCTGTAGTGTTATTTGCCGATATGGAATTTTTCTTATGGATCGTTTTTGTACAGTGAAGTGTTCATTATCCCTTTTTAAAACTTTTTTGTAACCTGGTGATGATAAGTAAAGCAGAATGGCTGGTGCCCTCAACAGAGCCTGGTTTTATCGGTCTTAAAGATTGAAATGATTAAGGTATTTTGTCAAACAATGGTGTTTTTATTCCAGATTGACGGTGTTGGGTGTTTAAAGTGATTGGGTGGTTTTGTTGTTGAACTTGAGGTGAATTTTAATTGGAATTGACGAAATTAAAAAGGTGACAGCCCTGGCATGGCCTTACGTGGGGGCTAGAAAAACATGACATTAAAGGATTAGTCAGTGCGGTTAATGGAGATGAATAACAATCCATTTTATCTTAAAGGAAAGAACACTTTATCTCCTTATAATAACTGGATCAGGATATGAAATTTGTGGATAATCATGACACAGAGAGCAAACCTGATACCTGTTTTTGAAAACCTGGTAACTGCTTAATGATCATATTATATCAAGAGGCCATAATCACTGGACTTAAAACTGTGAATTGACGGAACGCAATGTTTGTAATGACAGAATGTAATGTTTTTATAGCAGTGTCGGTTATTCAATATATGTGGTAATAATTTAAAAGTAAAGAGAAGAAAAAGAGGATGTGAGTAAGACGTGCAGGCATTTGGTACCAGCTAAAGCACAGGCCTGTTATAGAATCAGAGGGAAAAAATGTAAGACTTGTAATTAACGAGTATGTGGCATGAAGGCGGAACACAGAAACATTGGAAGCTTTGCCATACTCAAGTGTGCATATCAGTGTTTATTCACAGAAGTATAAGACCGACAAAGACGCTCGCGCACATGCATGCTTACACGTACACACACGTACGCACATGAATCATGAATATAAATAATTTTCATCCTATTGTGTATCTTAAATAATTTCTTTCCAAGTATATCAACATCCATGTGTTGCTACATAAAATGTAAATTAGTGAAGTGACATTAGTGTAAGGTAATTTACACAAAACAGAATGTTCACGACATGAAGAAAATAAATAAAGACTACATATGCAATTGTAATGCCAGCCTGAGAAGTCCTCTTTCTCCCCCACCCCCAGTCAAATCACACACACGCGTGCACACACACACACGCCTTCTTTACCTTTAAAATTTTTTTATTAACAGTGTGGAGACGAACACAAAGTGTAGAAGAGTAGCAAATAGAGATGCATATTCATCTGGTATGGAGAGGACAAGAAAACAGAGAAGTAATGAGCTCTTTTAATTAGAAAATTCCCCAAAGTAGGAATGCGGTACTTTAATTGTAGACAAAAATGATCGCATATGCAAAGCTCACCATTGGTGAACCTCGGAGCTCTAGCCGAGGGACTAAAAAAAACAAACAAACAACAACACACACACACAAAATCCCCAACAAAACAAACAACAATCAGAACTCTTAAACAACTTGTGTCAACTTAAGAGTGGAGCTGCCTTGGTAGGAAAAGAAGGGGTTCACAATAATGAAAGTAAGTCTTGTGTCTGCAACACCACCACATTCGATGTGCAGATTTTGGCCTGGGATCATGAAATTGTCTCCCCCTTCGGTCCTCACACTCCTACCCCTGTGTAATTGTGTTAACTGCAATGCGCTGTATTCTAGTCCACGTAACCTAGTTTCCTTCGTTCTGTGCAGGGTGTTGCTGCTGGGAAAAGCTATAACAGTAGCTGGACCAATCCACTTAAAGGGCAATTGGCCGTGATTTAGCGCAGTTCAATAATGCACGATTGGATCAAGCCTGCTTCGTTTGCCTTATTGCATAGGTGTCTGGCCCGTGAAACGCTGCACCACTGTAGCCTCCGGGCTTGTTTTGTTGGCAGTTATGATTGATTTCCCCACACCAGCTCTGGCGCTGTACAGAGCACAATAGAAAATCATGCTTCCGTGGAGGTTGTGGGGGTTGTAAGGCAGGGAAAATATTTGCTTTGCTACTTGAGTGGTGAACGTCCTGAAGACATTGGTAACGCTTGCGGCTGACTCCTACCAACATTATTGTAGGTGGTACTTGACTTCCTCAATGTTGTATATCATATTATATTCTACAGGGTAGTAGACTTTCTCAGCAACAATGACAACAGCATCAACAGCATATGACACCTGATAATTGCTCCTTCGACATGATTTTTGGCCGATTATGTATTTGATATACTGAGTTTTACAGGAATACATTAAGTAAACGGAATTACATAAAGCTGTTGTTCAGTTAACATTCTGAAGAAAAAACTGTCAGCCTTTGTGAGACCATTGCATGCAGGCTTATTGTGGTGTATAATTATGAACTTTCTGGAGATCTTGAAAGCATGTTCTCACTTTAGAAGATAGGCTATTTGCCGACTTGCCGAATGCATATTACTATGGAAATATACAATGAAGATATCATATTGTCTTTTATGGAACGGGTATTATGGCACAATGGTACACAGTTCTGTAGTAAGCAGTACTTAAACATGTCACGCTATTTGCTGACCATGTCGAGATTAAGACAGTTCTGTAAGGCGGCAGACATTGCAAAGACATGACCTGAGGTAATAGACTGTACACAAATGCTTACTCCGCTGGTATGGTGTGCTGTTTAGAAATACTGGTCACTTCACCCAATGGAAGCAAGCAGACAGCCATCTTGTTGTCCTGCTTAACAGAGGGTGGGCATCAATGTATGTACATCAGGCAGATTTCTCACTGGTATGCTTTCCTTTCGTACAGGAGGTCTTCGATGTAAAAAGAAAAAAGAAAATAAAGGAGACTGTGCTTTTGATATGAAGATTTAACAAAGGGAAACATGTCTCTCTTTGTGCCATGTTTGCGAAGCTGGTTGATGGAATGTCTAAGAGCCTGGGAACCGAAGATTCATTGGAGGGGCCTCAGTGTGAGAACCCAATAATAGAGTGTGGACTGGAGAGGGTTCCTCTCTGTTCATGATCGATGTCTAAACAGAAATTGTTTACAGTTTGCAGAATTGGATTTAAAAAAAGGAAGGGAGGGGGGGGGGGGGGGGGGTAATATGTGAGGGTGTTCGGGAATGGAAAGGGGTTCAAAAAGAGGAGAGGTGAGGGTTGTTGTCACGGAGATGGGTGTTGGGGTGGAGGGGGGGGGGGGTGTAGAGCAGGGGAAGTGATGCTGTTTGTGAGTGGAGAGATTCATGAACGTAAACTGATATTTGGGTCAGGAACGTTTGTACTGTGAATCGGATGTATTTGTATAAGGCATATCTAGGCCAGTCAGTGTAAAGCGGGGTAAATGTTAGGAGGTAGATCAGAATTTATAGCTTTTGAAAAGAAATAATTCTTGGAGAGAAGAGAAGAAGAAGGAAGATGAAGATGATGATGAGGAAGAAGAATCAACTAAAAACGTTTGGGATGCATGAAAATTTATTGAAGGGCTACCTGAAATAGTTAACCAGTGTGCATGTATTGAAAGGTAAACTGATCATGGATTCAGAATAGCTAATTCTGTCACTCTTTATCACATGGAATAAATATTTCTTGTTTTCATTTCCTTTTTGTTTTGTTTTTGTGCTTTTTAAAAATGTTTACATTTATTTTGCTCTTTTTTGTTTTATTTTATTATATATATTGGATAAGGAGTAAGGGTTGTTTACTTGATCGTTTTTGAGATTCTGATATAATGAGTACATGTATGATACATCAAAGATGTACGTGGTGAGGGAAACCTCATTAAAGCACATTGTGATCACCAAAATTGCTGCTGCTAAAAGGAAAACAGCATGACTAGGTATACAGTGTTTAGATGAATATCTGGGGTTGTAATTCTTATAGTTTCATTTATGATTGTTTTTCATAACATCCGTGGTATTCAGTTGATGGTTATTTGACACATTGCCACTGTGTGGGTGGCAGAAAAACGTTTCATTATATTTTGTTGTAAATGAGTTTTATGTCATATATGTCAATTGTCAAGTATGTTTAAATAACACACACACACACACACACACACACACACACACACACACACACACAGAGAGAGAGAGAGAGAGAGAGAGAGAGAGAGAGAGAGAGAGAGAGAGAGAGAGAGAGGAGAGAGAGAGAGAGAGTTCTCCTCCGAAAGATGGGGCCAAGTCCCCGCATCTGTGGCTGTTATGAACGATGTAGAGAACGATAGTGGACGGCTTGTTTACTGCCCAGTGGGTGATAGCTGTTGATATGTGATCGGCGGGCGGGTCATAATTGGCGTGTATCGTCTTTGGCGGAGTAGTGTGGGTTACTTGATCAAGAGTTGATCATTCGTTGTGCGTCGGTAATTGTCTGAAAATAAAGATCAGAGAAAACTGGCGTGCTGAAGGCAACACTTTACGCCTGTGTGATATCGTTATGAAGACTAGGGCTGCTGTAAAATCAAACAGGGCTTTTTCTTTTTCTTCTTCCTTTTTTAGATGATGATGAATTGCCGTGATGATGGAGAGATGACACACTAAAAGCTGGTGGTTGTGTGTGTGCTTGACCCACACCCCCCTCCCGCACATATGAATATTATGCAATCATTTTAGACAGATGAACTGGTAAACATCCGCGCTAGTGTGCACAAAGCACACACACACACACACACACACACACACACACACACACACACACACCACACACACACACACACACACACACACACACACACACGTACACAAGTACACACGTACACACACACACACATACACACACGCACGCACGCACGCACGCACACACACATACGGACGCACGCACGCACAAGAGAGAGAAAGAGAGAGAGAGAGGAGAGGAGAGAGAGAGAGAGAGAGAGAGAGAGAGAGAGAGAGAGAGAGAGAGAGAGAGAGAGAGAGAGAGAACGCGCTAACAATCCTGATGGAATGGGGCATCTTTATGGAGAAAACAGTGATCAGAAGACAAAGCAGTTGTTCACAACCGATTGTCATCACGCTGCCCCACTTGACGTATTCCTCGTTCCCTCACTGCTATATATACATGGCATCACTAGATTTGAACCCTGCAGGCTGCTGGGGCAAGCTGTCCCATCATTCAGTGTGTCCCCACAAGGCTGTTTGTGGGTAAAAACTTGCGCCAACACTCAACGTATCCCTCCCTCAAGGCTAACTGAGAGCAGACTCCAGCCTTGCTCAGTTGTTGTGACTGGTCGCTTTGATGTGTGTGGCATTTGATGCATGGATTCCTGATCTCCCCTGTGGCATCTCTCTCCATCTATCTTCCCTTCTCTCTCTGTTCCTGCCCTTCTTTGCCTGGTGTTTGCGCCCGCTGACCGCAGTGGGCTATCTGTGGTGGTCACGATGTGGACAGCGTTGATTTGTGTTTATTATCATTTTGGGGGACGGGATAGCTCAGTGGTCAGAGCACTCGCTTTCCCCAAGCTAAGGCTAAGCAGCATCGAGCATGGTTACCAATTGGATGGGCGATCATTTGCGCGCTTTGACAGTACAGTCCCCCAGTCCACCCAGCTGTAAATGGGTACTTGCCCTCTTTAGGGTCAGGGATGGTAAAGCAGCGAGGGAGAGGAGATAGGCGCCGTTCTGAATATGCTGGCCCCTAGAGAAGCTGAGTTATCTGACGCCTCGCTCCCCTACGACCACATAGGTTATGGAAAACGTTTACCATTTACCTTTATCATTTCTCATGTGTGCGTGTTTGTACACCTTCATACCTGTCTCTCTCTCTCTCTCTCTCACTCTGACACTCTATAGAGTGAGTGGCATGCCCCCTGATGATAGATGCACGACTGCTTGTGGGAAGCATGTGAACTGTTTGTTAAGAATACAGTGACATTGGAATTTTTAGATTGTATATATTATGATTATTGATAAGTACAAGAAATCCCACTGATAATACAATGGAGACATTATAGCCTAATCATTATCAGATTCGCCATCACCATCATCTCCATTATTGTTTATTGAATAGTAGAACGGGGTTATAATTTTTCTTTGCTTCGCATTTTATGAAAATAACCAAATCCTTGTATTGGCATTATGAGCAGGTTGCACTTGCGATTCTCATTTTAACGGCATTAGGAGGTGCTTAGCCTTCGTACCTCTCTCTCCTTTTCTGTTGAAAGAGAAGGAATATTTCCATGGGAAGCAGAGTTACAGAGGGTGGGCTCACACTGCATACATTAAACCAGGAACAACAACAAAAAAGCACCGGGGAACATTTTGAGAAGAGAGTGTCTGCTGAAGAATGGAGCTGTCTGTAATGTATGCTGGCAAGTGTAGTGTGGAGCCATGCCATACGTCCTCAGCACGTGCTTGGTCTGCAGACCTTGTATGGTGGACCATGGACTCGTTTGACCCTCCATGTGCTTTCTTTCTCCTCTTGCCTAATTCTGTTATCTCCCTTGCACCATTTTCCAGTCTGTGTAATCGTTTCCTACTGCTGTGTGTAGGGAGGGTGTTGCTGCTAGGACAAGGTATTGTTAGTAGCTGCCCCAATCCACTTAGCCAGGGGCTGGCCGTGATTTAGCACAGCTCTGTATTGTGCGATTGGATCATGCCTGCTTCGTTCGCCGTACTGCATTGGATGTATGGCCCTTCAAACCTTGGGCCACTGGTACCCTACAGGCTGGTTTCCATGCAGATGGTATTGATGTAGATCTATACCGTACACCACCAACTTTCTGGTACTGTGCGCATTACAAGAGTTTCGCGCTTTGATGGATGTTGCGAGCTCTTGCAGAGCAATGTAAGGCAATAACAGTATAGGTTTTGCTACCAAACTCGAGCAGTGTACAGTTGAAAGACATTTTGTTTTGGCACCATGAAAAAGCCTTGAAAACATGTGAAGAGGTACCTGGCCTTCTCAGTGTATACCGACTAGTAGTAAACTTTTCAAAGAACCCTCCCCCCCCCCACTATCATATGTTTTAAAAATTACTTAATGCTACAATGCATTTGAATCACTCAAATCAAATGTGGTTGATGCAGTAAAGATGCAATTTATAAATAAACATTTCTGCTGTTGCAAATGCCTAGAGCTTTCGTCTTCATGAGTTCAGGCGCACAGAATATACTTTATAATGATATTCTTTATAATGATAATGATGATAATAATAATAACGATATAATAGTGATAACAATGATGGTGGTGACGGTGATAATGACAAAAGGTAATGAAATTATCGTATCAACAGATTAAGAAATAAGTACAAGACCAGATATTCTTAAACATTTTAAAGTTCACGCTTTGAATTTTTTTTTTTTATCGAGCAGCAACAAATACTTGTTTTAAGCAGTCGCTGCTGCACGATGAACTTCGTAAAGACATTACACCAGCCTGTGGGCTGTTTGAAGTTGTTTATTAGACTGCCATTGAGTAAACTTATTGGAGACCTGGTTTGAATTGAACAGGCTGTGAAAAGAAATGTAACACTGTCCTGTTTGTGAAGGCTGGCCATCTGGCAGCCCTGCTGTGCTTGGACGTGTCACAGAATGCATATCAGACAAACTTCCACTCTTTTGTTCTCGTCTCTCTGAGGAGATCCCAGGACAGAGAAAAACGATGTTTTCAGCATTGCACTTCAACAGCAGAAAACCTGTCGCCCTTGATATTGTGTTTGTGAAGCCGGACGATGATGTGTGTAAAAGGGGGCATGGAGCTGAAGACTCAATAGAGGGAGGGATCTCCACAGGGGGGCCCGCCCAGTAATCGAGTGTGGGGATTGTGAAGCGTTGCATCCTCTCACTGGATGATCAATGATGGGGAAATGTTGTTTACAATGTGAACATTAGAAAGGGTGTGGGGGTGATTTGGGTCCGCCGTGGGGAGGAGTGGAGGAGGCTTGGGACGTTGGGTGAAATGATGCAAATTGTTTACGTGATGGATTGAAAGTTCTGGTGTTTATATTGGAAAATGATCCATGTACAGAGTAATGGTGCGTGCGGTCATAAAATACGTACATGGAATGAAAAGGGATGGGAAGGGAACGGGTGGGGATCAAAACTGTTTTTGAAGCGGTCGGGTTGTGTTCTTGCCACCCAAAGTGATCATTGACAGAATTTGTACAGAATATAGTGAAATGGAAGAGACTGTTTTTAGATCTGTAATTGAATTAGGTATAGGTAAACCGCCTTGTGTTTGTAAAATTGTGGAAAGGAAAATATTGGAAAACGCAGAAATTAACACCTACAAACACTACAAAATTGTCTTTCGGAGGAGTAGGCCAGTGTGTGCCAATAGGAACGGAGACAAAGGTTATAAAACCGGGACTGGAGGTAAAGAAAAATCACCAGTGCTAATTCCATTATCCTCAAAATAAAATAATAATACCCCCCCCCCCCCCCACCAGTACACATACACGCCCACCTGTCTCTGTCTGTCTGTCTCTTGTCTCTTTCTTTCTTTGCCTCTGTCTCTCTGTTTCTGTCTGCCTGTCTGCCGTGTCTGTCTGTCTGTCTGTCTGTCTGTCTGTCTGTTCTTCGTCTGTCTGTCTGTCTATCTATCTATCTATCTATCTATCTATCTATCTATCTATCTATCTATCTTCTTTCTCTCAGCACCCTGTAACCACGTCTTCACAGTAAGTGTAATGCTAGAATTCTTGGATGAATTGGTGAATAATAAAGGTTTCAGTTCATACGTGTTATTTTCTTTTCTACAGCCACATGAAATTTCAGACTGGAGGAAGAAAAACGTGGTCTAGTTTTTCTGAGCACATGTGCCTATTTAAAACAGAATTTTGCCCATACTAAGTTTTTTTTGTGAAGAAAAGAGATGAATATTTCCTTTTGGAATGTAGAATGGCATCGAGCAAACAGCATGTTACATCAGGACACAGCGCATGAGAGATTTGGAGTAATCGGTATAGTGTAATACAATACTACACAAAGCAATGCGACTTAAATATAGAACAATACAGTTCACATAGCTATCCTCATCATTGATTTCAACACGCATTTATGTTTAAAAAAAATCTCTGCTTGGGATCGATTACTTTCAAGAAATTAACCCCAAAAATGGTTTCTCATTTTTTTTTTAGCATCTGCCATGCTGAACTACTCGTGCTACGTATCCTTATTCTGAAGGTTAAAAAGATGACTCGTTCCCCGTATGATTCTGTAAGATCAAGAATTATTTTGATTGTCATAGTCTCTGTCTTGCCATTGTTGTGCTAGGTAGATCTCCATATTAACCCTTTCGAGACATATCTGTTCTCATGATCGCTTTCGTCAGTACCGGTGTCTAAAAATGGATGGTGACATCAAAATCGAATGACTTTGCTCTCTTTCTGCTTTTTTTCTTCGGCTTTCCTCATCTTATCACCGATACTATCCTTCTCTCCTGTACAAACTCCTCCCAGAAATCGGATTGTTCAGACTGTAGAGACGGGGCTGGCCCTTGGCTGTGGGATTGACCAGGTGATGGCGGGCCACTGGCTGCTTGCTTTAATTACCATAGTCAGTGTAAGTCCTTGAGAATTTGACGTTAGTAGCAGTTAGGATGGAAGGAGAGGCACTGGATGAGATGTGCTGTCAGGCTAACCCCTGTGATCTGTATCAGTCAATGGCAGGCAGTGTAGGAGACATCTGTATGGATTGGGATCGGCATTAGCAGCTTTTTCGGAGTGACCAGTGGAAGGGGTTTATATATATTACAGCAGTTTAGCAGTGGTGGTAGTGGGTGACTGAGCATTTCCATTATCTATGGCATAAGAACCCCCCCCCCCATTTATGTTGAAAATCCCAAAACCAATTATAAAGACCTAGGATCCCACCAGTCTGCCCAAAGCAACAATCCGACATAGAGTAGTGTGAAAATGTGGAGATAAGCTGGAAGAAAAAAAATGACCACAACAGAATGAAATGTTATGTAGAGAGATGTAGGATGTGTTCATAGTGTTTACTTTATTTGCTTGCTTCCCATTTGTTAAAAAAAAAAGAACCAAAGAACCCCTCAATAGTGACATAACTGTCAAAGTGTCAAACATGTTCTGTGTAAAGCAACACATACAGCTAAAGGGCAATTTACACCTTGCAGGCGCATTGAATTACAGGAAAAGCATTCAATTATCAGATCCCTAGAGAGCAGATCTCGACAATTAATTTACAAATGATAATTATTTTATGATAGGACATGGAATAAACAAGAAGAGGTGACAGAAAGGAAAACTCCAAAAGAAAAAGGACAGACAAGTATTTCTTACACAGAGGATGGTAAAGGAACACGGAGTGGGGGGTGGGGGTAGGGTGGGGGACGTCACCGCAATTGTTTCTGATTAGTTTATGCAAAAACAGTTCAGAGATCTTCATAGGGAGCGAGCTGTGGGAAATGTTGATATTTCATCCTTCAGCATACATGATTGAATTTATTGGTTCTTAAACAATCATAGGGTTAAAGTACCATGAATTGTTTGTTGCTTCATTGTTCAGAGGATATGATGAATTTGTGGATGTGAAAATCAGACGACACTGGACTGAAAGTCCTGTTAGATCTGTTCTTCATAAAACAAGTGTCTCTGGGATCGAAAACAATATGCTTTTAACGAAAAAATGTGTTAAACTTGACAGGCAATGTAAAGAAAAATGAATATCCAACACAGAATACGTATTAAACTGTATTCCACGATGTTCTTTACCGAAAAACTGTATGTTTTTGTATGATGAGATTGTTCTGACTGGAGAGATGATAGCCCGAGACTGCGGGATTGACCCCGACAATGGCAGGGTGCCGACTGCCTGCTTTAACCACCACTGTCCAGAAGGAGGCTTACGGGTGGGCGTGGGTGGGTGGTGGGGGGGGGGGGGATTGAGGGTGAAGGAGAAGGCATAGGTGTGGTTTGCTGTCAACTTGTTGTTGGTGATGTATATCGACCAGAGGCAGTTAGGGGGCATTGGTGTTGATTTCTGACTCCAGTGTCGTTATCAGGTTTTGTAGATGGACCAGTAGCAAATAGATGTATGGTTTATTGATTTGGTGGTAGTGTGCTGTGGCCAATTAGGCCAGAAACCGATGACCGCTTCATGTGTCTGGCAATGAGAGAACATCTGGCTTGGTAGATGGTGGTTGTGGTGGCTGACAGATGAGCTAGCAGGAAGGCAGTCATGACCTTTTTTTTAAATATAAGAATAAAGGACTCAAGAAAGTTGTCTGCTTCTGGAATAATGAAAACGTTGGATGTCTGAGCCCAAGAAGTATCTTTGACTTGACTTGACTCGCTTCGACTGGAGTATTGCAGGGTTGTGATTGAAAAGGTGTGAATTTGATGGCACACTGCGAGAGGACAGAGTGCACAGTGTGCCCCAGAGACTGTCTGTAGTCTGTGTTTCTAGGAGGCAAAAGATCATAGTTAAGGAACGATTGGTCAGTGCTGAGAAAATAGGGCAGATAATATATATTATGGTCTTTGGAGCCCACAGTACAGAGGCACACAGAGATTTTTTTCTTTACTACTGTGTATAGGGCAGATAATATATATTGTTTTTGGAGCCCACAGAGGCACACGGACATTTTTTTTACTGCTGTGTATAGGGCAGATAATATATATGGTCTTTGGAGCCCACAGTACAGAGGCACACAGACTTGTTTCTTTACAACTGTACATTCTACTTGGTCTGATTCTCTTCCATCACAGATGGCAGCGATTTTCAACGGCAGATTTGAAATTAAACACTTCCTCCATGACAAAGTGGACAGTTTATGGGAATCAAAATGGTAAATAAGAGCATTTCCGTGATTTTACTGTCAGTCCCTTTGAGACTACTTTGTTAATGTACATTAAATCTTTATGTTAAACGGCCTGTGAATGCTTAATGGCAAGATTTCGTTTGTTCATTGCGCTTTATGTCTTTTGCTTCTCCCCTTTCTCTCTTCCTGTCTGTTGTGCCTGCCTGTCTGTCTCCCCACAGTGTCACACTGTCTTTCTTTTCCCAGAAGATTATTCTCACCATCCTTTCTCTGTCTCTCTGTCTGTCTGTCCGTCTGTCTCTCATGTATATTGTGTATGTGTGTGTACGTGAGCGCATGAGAGAGAGAGAGGAGGAGAGAGGAGAGAGAGAGAGAGAGAGAGAGAGAGAGAGAGAGAGAGAGAGAGAGAGAGAGAGAGAGAGATGATGAGAGAAGAGAGAGGAGAGAGAGATTTGCTGTTGGTCAATTCTAAGCAATGGGATGTTGAACCTGAATAAAACGTCAGCTTTTTTTTTTCATTTGTTCTTCTTCCATCTTTCTTATATCAGCCTTCAGTCTGCCTCATCCCAATCTGCTCATCCTCCCTCCTCTCCTCCTCCCTCCTCCCCCCCCCCCAAATTCAGCCAAGTAAGCGGATTGTTCTGACTGAAGAGAGATGATGGCCTGTGACTGTGGGCTTGACCCTGATGATGGCTGGCCGCTGGCTGCTTGCTTTAACCACCACTGTCTTGGAGGAGATTTGGAGGGAATTGGGGGTGAAGGAGAAAGCCTGGGGTGTGACTTGCTGTCAGCCTGCTGTCCATAGTCTGTATCGATCAGACTGCTGTTGTTGGTTTCTATTCTGACACAAGGATCGTTAGAAGGTTTTGTAGACCAAGCACGGGCTAGGTAGGTGGTATGTTGTTTTGGTGGTGTGATTACGAAGTGATTGACTGACTTGTCTAGGTGCAATGATAATTATGATTCAGTTGTAGGGATGGGAACACATAAAGAGATTATGCTTTAGCTTTCAAGTGATATGACTGTGTTGGCGTTTGAATCTGGTGATTTCTGTTGTTTGAGTTTAGAGTCACGTGCATTGCTTTTGTTGTTAAACGAGACAAAAAATAAATCAGATTAGTTTGTGTATATGGAAGATTTACAACGCATGACATATCAATACATACTTGTTTCATGTCGGTTGGCATGTTCTGTCTGGTAAGATTCTTCTTCGTCGAACGCTCAGACAGCAACTGTTGTTGTTCGTCATATGGGCGAAAATGCGTCACACTGCGGTTAAGCGCCTGACAAGTCAAGCCCAGCGCATCCGACTTCCGCTTAACTATTAACCAAGAAGGCAGAAAAAAGACAAGAAGTAGTCGACAGGAAGAAAAAGAACGAGGCTGAAACAAAGAGAGTGATAGAAGAGAGGAAATGTCTAGCACAGAATTTCCAGAATGTGGGGATGATATTCATGCTGACAGGCCCTCTTCGTTCCCACGGCGGAGGGCCTGATTCAATTTTATCTCAGATGGTGGCAATTTCTTCTGAGCACTTAAGAGGAAGAGACCTGTATAAGTGATGCTTTACGACAACTTCCAAAAAAATACATTAAAAGATATTTCCGCAGTTTCGATGTTTTTTTTTTTTTAAAAGGGCCTGTTTTGTTGTAAATGTACATAACATTTATGTTAAATGAGCTGAAGACACTTACTAGAATAATTTAGCTGTTTTATTTGGTTGTTTCACCCTCACGCTTCTCTCTCTCTCTCTCTCTCTCTCTCTCTCTCTTCTCTCCTCTCTCTCTCTTCTCTCTCTCTCTCTCCTCTCTCTCTCTCTCCTCTCTCTCTCTCTCTTCTCTCCTCTTTCCTTCATTTGCATGGGCCATTTCTTCCTGTCTCTTTTTCTCACGTTCGCCATTTTTTATATTCTTGTTTCTCAGACACCCACCCACCTCTTCTGCCACACTTTCAGCTGGTGTATGTGAAGCGGATTGTTCTGATTTGGGAAGAAAGATGGTCCGTGGAAGTGACCGTGGCGGTGGTTAGCTGTAGGGTACCCTCACAGTAGCCTAACAGAAGACGTGGGGAACATTCAAGGCTAGGGAAAGGGAGGGAAGGGGAGGGGAGGGGGTGTGATTGGCTGTCAACCTGCTCTGTGTGATCCGTATTGATCAGAGGGGTTTAAGAGTCATCAGCGGCGGTTAGTGATCGTTAGGGTAGTTAGAAGCTTTTGTGGACTTACAAGTGGTAGAGTGCTGGGATAGTGAAGAGGTGGTGCGGGAGTGGTCTGGATTGTGCTTAGTTGGTAAAAGTGTGTGTGTGTGTGTGTGTGTGTGTGTGTGTGTGTGTGTGTGTGTGTGTGTGTGTGTGTGTGTTTGTATGCGCGCGTGCGCCCGTTCATGTGTGCACACATGTACACTCTCACACAGTTAATCTATAAGTAAATGTATTTGGTTTTGTGCTGTGTACTGCTTTGTATGCAATCTGTGCATTTTACACGCATGTCTACCCAGAAATTTGGTACGCAGCAAAGATTCAGTTAAAAGTTATGGCATGTTGTCTTCAGTTTATGATAGCGTTCATTTGTATCAAGCGATAGTTGGATTTACAACATAGATGGACATCTCACATTGTTCATATTTTCTGACCTGTGTCCCACACTTTTTGTCCTTAGAGATTATTTATCTATCCACCGTGTTTCCTATTTCCAGGGCAGCTATTCACTGCAGCTGTGGGAGACCACAGTGTAATAGCTCGTTCCCTCGTTTATGGGAGTGCCTCTGTAGTGGTTTGGCCTACTGCTAGCTATTAGAATAAACAGAATGCGACGACATTGAAATAAGAAATCTTCTTTTCTTTCTTTTTAGTTGTTGCTGACATGAGCTTTGTAGTCTCTTTGTGTTTTGTTCGTCTGCTAGTTTTTTTTTTTCTTGAGTGGGGGTGGAAAGTAGATGGGTTACCTATGATACGAGCTTACACGCGTTCTGCTTGATGTAGAAAGGACCCCACTGAGCAAGTCACAGTTGTAATCTAGTGCGATTTTTTTTGTGGGGGTGGGGGATTTCCTTCAGTCAAACAGTAGTTCTCGCACCGTAATCTCCATTTTCTTTAAAACAGGTACCAGTCCTCGCTTGTCTATGTGGTAAGATATTTCTTGTTTTTAATTGTATTGAAAAGGAAATCTTGCTGAAGAGCAGTTTAATCTATCACTTGTAGTCCTAAAACGTATCACATAATGTTATATTTCCTTTGAGAGGGTCAGCCAATAAATTTACTACTGTTTGAGGAATACAAACGATTAGAAACAATATTTTTTTTTTTTTTTAAGTCACAAGCGATATCATCTTCATCAAAGTCTCGTTCGTCGTCATTCATCATCATCATCATCATATCCATCATCATCATCATCACATCCATCATCATCATCATCATCATCATCATCGTCGTCGTCGTCGTGTCATCGCCATCATCATGAATAGTAGTTGCATCATTATTACGACGACGAGAATGGCGACAAAATTAACAGAAGCAACAGCAGCAGTAACAGCAGCACACCACCACACACCACCACCACCCCCACCACCACCACCACCCACCACCACCACCACCACCACCACCACCAGTGGATAATCTACAGCTAGACAGTCAACTAAATAGTCATTGTGCTTGTGAACAATAGATAAAGATCAACGTGGTAAAAGTTAGAAATTCCTACGCCCCGAACATTGTGAAGTAAAGAAAAGATCTTTGAAGAAAAGCTCTTAAAAAAATGTTCCGATTAAAAAAACCTTTAATAGTTTAATCGGTTCTCAACATAGAAGTGTACCTGCTATTCTCTGGGATATCTGCTTAAATAATATGAATTATTAATTGCTCTCGTTGAGTTACAAGCCTACGCAACTGATTATTAATTCCTTTTCAAGAGAATTACTACTTTGAAAAAAAAAATCTCTGGACATGGTTTAGAACAAAAATTAATTCCAAGTAAGTTTTAAAGTGGAAGCTAGCCAGGACAGACGTGTTGGGCTGTACAGTACTGAAGACTGAGTGTATCAGGTAACTGTAATCTATCTGTGAATCCTACTGTGATGGTGTAGGAGTAGATGGAATCAAAAGGGAGAGGACACAACTCCACAATTTTTTTTTTAAGGAAACGAATAGGAGTGTGGTTTTAGACAGACAGACGCGTGCGTGCGTGCGTACGTGCGTGCGCACGCGAGAAGAGAGAGAGAGAGAGAGAGAGAGAGAGAGAGAGAGAGAGAGAGAGAGAGAGAGAGAGAGAGAGAGAGAGAGAGAGAGAGAGAGAGAGAAACACACAACACAAAACCTAGCACCCTTCCCCAAAAACAAAACAAGCAAACCCCATCAAAAACAAACATTCGGACAGAATAATAATCAACAACAACAATAATGATGATGAGATAACATGACGAAAAACACACAGGGACAAAAGAAAACGAACCGCATGACACAGAGCAGGAGTCAACAAAACTACAGATACTAGTTAAACTACACAAGTGAAGGAATGACCATCTGCAAACATAAGTGCGAATTACAGAGAAAGAGGACAACAGGTGCCAGACAGGTATAGGGATGAACCAGATGTAGAGTGTTGACAGCAGTGGTAAGCAATAACAGTTGACAGGCATTTAAGAAGACAAGATATCGAATAAGAGCATCCCCACACTGACCAATGTCCTGTGGCACATGCCCACAAACCCCCCTCTCATATCCTGCAGTCCTGTCCTACCTTCAACACTCTGAGACACCAGACGTGGCCCAGCCCTGTAGAGCACCAGGAAAAAAAAACGTGGAGACTGGCGGGGTCACCAAGACAGACTGCAGACTTGGCCATCCAGACCTGATTAAAAATTGAGCATAGCCAGGGAATGCAGTTCTAAAAAGAAGAAGAAGAAGAGCAACAACAGAAAGATGCACAGAAGCGGAATGGACCAAAAGGGAAACAACCATCAGCTCAGTTGCTGAAAAGTTGTTAGTGTACGGTATTTGTTATAGAAACCAAGGGAATATGTATTTGTATTGAATTTATTGAAATATCGAGAGGATGTGTGTTCTAGAGCACAGAATTTATTGTAGATACCCAGGGGATGATAGATGTATCCAGCTTGCATTGCTGTCAAATAAAAATGGAAAACTTAGCTGTTTGAAAGAACAGCCGAAATCCCTTATCTTCCTGCTTCAGGAAAGCTGTAGTTACCGCTTTTGTCGTTGAGATATGGGTAGGATTGTTTGTCTACTTATGGAGTCGTCTTCTTCTGCTTTTATCTTTCTTTATTCTTTTATTTCGAGAATAATGTGGAATGGGCTCTCCTGTGTTTTCTTATATCAAGTCCTCGTGTGCATGCAGTTTTGTAAAGTTTGTCATCGTTCCTGCCGGCACAGAATGGCTTACTCTTGTGAAAGGCGGAACGTGTGATGTTTTGACGTGTGAGCAAGATGTTCTGTGTGTGTTCACACATTCGGTTTGTAGTCTCGTCCGAAGGGCTGTGAACAGGGTCTCGATGGTGGCTTGAACCTGGGCTCGAACCCGGACCGTTACATCGCGAGTGCAGCGCTCTAACCACTGTGTGTGTGTGTGTGTGTGTGTGTGTTGTGTGTGTGTGTGTGTGTGTGTGTGTGTGTGTACATGCATGTGTTATATGCAAGTGTGTTGTGTGTGTGTGTGCGTGTGGTGTGTGTGTGTGTGTGTGTGTGTGTGTGTGTGTGTGTGGTGTGTGTGTTGTGTGTGCATGACTGCTTGTGGGTCTCAAACACCTTGAAATGAATGAACATTTAACCAACCAACCAAGAATATGAGTACGGCTGCCTCTGCTAATTCTGATACCTAATTTGTCAAAGGCCTAGTTGACAAGAACCAGCATCTGACCACTGACTGACTGTAAACACTGGCTCTAGACTAACGGTGCTGCTCCTATCTCCGCTGCTGCCTCTGGAAACGCTCACACACTAATGACATAAACGACACATCTGATTGGCGGTCACTGCTACACGTGACAGCAGGGCGTGCTGGGAATTAGCGTAAAATAATTAAGTTAATGATGACCCCCACTCCTCCCCTCTTCCTAAACCCCATCTTTTCCCGTCTTCCCTT
>CM060316.1:28201442-28208942 GCA_030674155.1 Stramonita haemastoma | reverse complement strand
GCTATTTGGTCTTTCTCTTTTCCTCTTCCTTCCGACTCCTCCCCCGTCTCAACTCTGGTCCATTATATCATTTTTTCATCGTCATCAGTGCCGGGTTTTTTGTGTGTGTTAGTTTGTTTTTGTTCTTTGAATCTGTGTTATTTCTATTATTGACCTTGTGTAGTACGTATGGATATGAATAACGTGAAAAAGTAAATGAAAATCATCTCATAATGTGCCAGTTGTCTTTATGACTTTCAGATAGATTGTTACTGTTGCCTTCGTCTGTTTGTCTTCGTAATACCTTTCTTTGTTTGTCTTGATTTACTATTTCTTTTTGCGCCACTCGTTAACTGTTTCTTTCTGTGCTACACGCACGCACGCACGCACGCACGCACTCTCTCTCTCTCTCTCTCTCTCTCTCTCTCTCTCTCTCTCTCTCTCTCTCTCTCTCTCTCTCTCTCTCTCTCTCTCTCTCTCTCTCTCTATTTCCCTCCCCCCCTTCCTCCCTCTCTCTCTCTTAACCCCCCCTCCTCCCCCCTTTTCTTCTGTCTCTTTTCTCTTTATTCTTTTGCGACCAAAAAAAAAAATTCAGTGTCGTTGTGCTCTAATGTTATTTGTCTGTCTGTGTTTTGTACTGGGACTGACCCTCGTGACTGTGATACATAACAGTGTTTCAACTATTTGTGTGTGTGCTTTCTCCACTATACTCTCTGTCTGTCTGTCTGTCTGTCTGTCTGTCTGTCTGTCTGTCTGTCTCTGTCTGTCTCTGTCTGTCTGTCTCTCTCTCAAAACTGCATACACACGGGGACTGGATGTAAAAAAGCACAAGAGTGCTTATTCCATTATCCTCGATATAAAAGAATAAATCAAATCAAATCAAATCTCTCTCTCTTTCTCTCTGTGTCTGCTTCTCTGTCTGTCTGTCTATCTGTCTGTCTGTCTCTGTCTCTCTCTGTATCTCCTTCTCTGTCTGTCTCTCTCTCTGTCTCTGTCTACCTCTCCTTCCCTCCCTCCCTCCCTTTCCATCTCTCTCTCGCTCCTTTTTTTCTTTTTCTTTCTTTCTTCATTTCTGTTCTTTTCTTTCTTTTCTTTCTTTCTTTCTTTCTTTCTTTCTTTCTTTCTTTCTTTCTTTCTTTCTTTTCTTTCTTTCTCCTTCCGATTGTCTTCAACTCAGCGTTGTCTTTGTTACCATTTTTGTTGTCTAGCTGTCCAGAGCCCTCTCGTCTCCTCTCTTCCTTTTGACGCAGCTCTTCTCTGTTCAGTGTTCTTTTTCGTCTGTCTGTGTTATAGATCTGTTTGTCTTTGTGCTTGTTGTCTATTTTTTGCTCTCTTTTGTTGTTGTTGTTGTTGTTGTTGTTGTTGTTGATGTTAATCTTCTTCTTCTTCTTCTTCTTCTTCTTCTTCTTCTTCTTCTTTCTCATCCTCCTCCTCTTCCTCCCCCTCCTTCTCCTCCTCCTCCTTCTCCTACTTCTTCTCCCCATTCCCTTTCCTGTTATGATTTTCTCGCAATTTGTAACGTCTTCAGTGTATTTCAGTATGTAGGCAAGTCTTCAATTTGAACATCTTTCCTCTTTAAGTGATATTTCCTTTTATGATGTTCTTGCCATTTGTAACATTTTTGGTGTCTGTGTAAGTGAAGTAAGTCAGTAAGTTAATCAGTAAATGAATAAATGAATGAATAAATGAATAAATAAGTAATAAGTCAGTCTCTCTGTGATGAATTAGTAAGTCAGTCAGTCAGTCTGAAAGTCTTCAATTCTACCATCTTTCCACTTTAAGCGATATCAAACGACCTAGTACCTCTGTTTCGATGTCAGTCTATCCATGTGTTTACTTTCCTCTCATCAAGTTGTCTGCCTGTCTGTGTGCCTCCAGTCTCACATTCTGTCAGTCTGTGAGGGTCTCATATTATCGGAGAATCCTTTTCTGGCTATTATTTTGTGATTTGTCTTTCTCGTCTCTTTTCTGCAGCACCTTATCGGCATTCCCTTCCAGCCCTCAGTCTCTCCCTGTCTCCCCCTCCTCTCTCTCTCTCTCCACCCCCCCCCCTCCTCTCTCTCTCTCTCTCCACCCCCCCCCCCTCTCTCTCCCCCCCTCTCTCTGCCGGTGTGTCAGTCTTTGTGTCTATCTGTCTGTATGTCATTGTCGCTATCTGTTCGTCTTTCTCCTAACAAGAGGCAAAAAACCCTCCATCTCCATCTCTCTCTCTCTCTCTCTCTCCCACACACACACACACACACACACACACACACACACACACACACACACACCACACACACACACACACACACACACACCACACACACCACAGCACCGCGCGCGCGCGCACACCGCGCCACACCCCACACAACAAACAAACAAACACCGAACCAAAACAACCCACCACGTACACACTCTTACACAACAGGAAGCGACATAGCAATAGAAAATTGATGGCAAAGCTACTTCCAAGGGATGCTTCTTGCCTGGTGTAAATGATAACAGCGGTGAGGAAGAATGTGATTAGTCACCGGCCATGAATCCCCCCCACCAACTTTCTAGGTCCGTGTGATGAATCCCCTCCTCCTCCTTCTCCCTCCCTTCCCCTCACTCCCCCCACCCCGTCCCACACCCCTCCGTCCTCCACTTTCCTCTCAAGCCTAATGCATTGCTTCAATTGTCTCATGGACAGGGCGCATCTGTTTTCACGGGGTTGTGTACACACACGGCATCCACAAAAGACAGGGGTGATATTAATCTTCGGGGAGTTCAGAAACCTTTAATTCGTTTGAAGAGAAAAAGGGAACTCGTGTTACGAAGCTTAAGAGAACTTGTAATTTTTAATCTGAGGAAAACGTCGTATATGAATGTTAGACAGTCTTCCCAGGAACGTATCCCTATTTATCCTGCAAATCTTTGCTATTCATTTCAGCGTAACAAGGCAGATTAAAAGAAGATGAATAAGCGTTCATATCGCAGTAATAATAATGAGGTGTGGACACCGTTTTCGTGCTTCCAAGAGAAGAGCAGGCCTTCCTTCATGCTTGTTGTTTATAGCCCCGCGGACGACAAAAGCACCAGGGAAGATAAATAGAATTTTTGAATTCAAGCCCATAGAGCTAAGAGCTATCGACAAATTAACCATTTAATGATTTTTTTTTTAAAATATAGTTTCTTCAGATCAATATTGGGATCGTATTTAATGGCAAACAAAATAAAACAAAAATCACACAACACAGACACATACAGATACACACAGACACAGACAGACAGACAGACAGACAGACAGACAGACAGACAGACAGACAGACAGACAGACACACACACACCACACACACCACACACACACACACACACACACACACACCAAAAAAAAAACAACCAACCAAAAAACGAACAAAAAAACAGTGGTGTTGTGTGCATTCGTGTATGGAAAGAGGGTTGTTATGTTGGCAGTCTGTGACGGAGAAGAAGGTGGAGGAATTGAGTCGTCAGCTGGAGGAGGAGAAGGCGACGTCCCGGCGGACCATCAGCAAACTGCAACGGGAGGTGGCCCGGCTGAAGAGCGAGAGGGCGCACTGCCAGGTAACACAGGCCTAGTATAGCCTCCCTCCCTCTCTAGTAGTCTGTAGCCTCTGTAGTAGTAGCACGCTTAGCTTCCTTTCTTCACCCTCTGCTCATTCTTTTCTGCCTAGCTTTCACTCGTTCTTCTCTATTCCTCGCCCTCGTTCCGTGAGGTTCTGTTCTGTTCTGTTCTGTTCTGTTCCTTCAGTGTGTGAGAGTGATGGTGAATATATACGTCTGTGTCTGTCTGCAGGAAGATAGAAAAGTTTGATTTTTTTTTTTTTTTAGTTCCTGTTGGTGTTTGATTCTTCCACTTTCTTCTATCAGAATCTGTTTTACGTCCTTGAGTGTATTGTTTTTCTAGGTTAGGAGGGGGGGGGGGGGATGTGTGGGTGGGAAGGGTAGCCTGGTGGTTAGAGCGTTTACTCTCGTGATCTGACTGCCCGGGATCGATCCACTACGGAGGCGCCAGTTTTAGGGAATTTTACCTTGGAGTGGGCATCAGTCCCGACTCCGCTCCCCCAAAAGTCCCCTGGATGAGATTATAAACCAAGGCCCCTTGTGCGAATGCACGCAGAACAATTTGTGGGCGTTAAACCCGTTCTGCCTTTTGTAAGAGTTCGCTATTTCGTGCCTGTAGGAACGATTGTCAAAAAAAACCCAACAAAAAACAAAACGCATTCACACAGGTGTGTTTTAACACTAGATCTATCCCTAAAGTTGGAATACGACTGCCTTAATGGTGGGTAAAAACGGTTGCAAACACAAAATCTCACTGTAAGCTTTAGCCGAGGAACTTTTAAAAAATCTGTTTTTCTCTGTTTTTCTGGATCGTTTCGTATGTGTGTGTGTGTGTGTGTATGTGTGTGTGTGTGTGTGTGTGTGTGTGTGTGTGTGTGTGTGTGTGTGTGTGTGTGTGTGTGTGTGTTGCCATCCGTATACATGTCTGTCGGTGTCTGTTCTTGTCTACGTTCTGTCTCTGTTTTGTCGTCTTGACTGTTTCTCTTTGTTGGTATGTCTCCATCTGTCTGCCTGCCTGCCTGTCTGTCTGTCTGTCTGCTTGCCTGTCTGTCTGCCTCTCTATCTGTCTGCCTGTGTGTGTGTGTGTGTGTGTGTGTGTGTGTGTGTGTGTGTGTGTGTGTGTGTGTGTTTACAAAATGAGCCAGAAGTTATGTGAAGATAGGAGAGCTGTTGTGACTTGTCTCAACGTTGTCTCAGTATGTTGTATACACCCGCTACTGTCTTTTCTCTTTTTGCAGTCATCTGGATAATTCTCTGTAGAAATTATGTTTGCTTTACCTATCAACATTTTGTACAACGGTTCAAAACCTGCAGTGTGTAGTCTCCCTTTCGTGTTCAAGCTTAATGCTGATCTTTCAAGTTTGAAATCTGGTGGGACATTTTTGTTTGAAGTTTTTTTTTTTTTAAATAGAAGGATTTTGGGCCCGTGAAACGGCCATGGCGTCTCCCTTTGATACTTTAGCTAAATGTTCAGCCTGTCAGGTTTGAAAGCTGGTTGGGTATTTTTGTTTTAACTTTGTAAAAAGTTTTTTTTTTTTTAATCGGCCAGTGAAACAGCTCAGCTGTGTGAGCGTTGAAAGGGCTGTAAAACACAAAACATGAATGAAACTGTAGAAATTCATCAGAAGTTTGATCCCGACATTCATGCGGATTGTATGCAGTTTTCCCCTGCCTTGAGAAAATGCCAACCCCCCCAAAACGAGCTGACATGTTGACTTTGGACAGAGAAGTGATCCTCCTTCCACTGTGGTCCCGGGCCCACGCCGTGAGTGGAGGAGATTGGCAGCCAGAGAGGCAGTGGAGCCATGCAGTCTGTTGACATGGCGGCAAAGAAAACGGCTTGTGTTTGTCAAGGATCAGCGGAGAGGGGATGCTTCTTTTGTGCCCGTCTTGCTGAGTCCCCTTCTCAAAGTCACCGGCACACAACGTTTGTTGTTTGTGGATCTTGCTCCAGAGAACATTTCGGGCGGGCGTCTGTTGTTACTACTGTGCAAGGGAGCTGACAAGTATGCAAGCCCCTTCGCTGCCAGCAAAGATGAAGAAAAAAGCTACTGAAGCACATGGATAACTGTATAGGCATGTAAATCATGTGTATGCCCTCAACGTGGACACGCACGCACGCACGCACGCACGCACGCACGCACGCGCGCGCGCGCGCCCACACACACACACACACACACACACACACACACACACACACACACACACACACACACACACACACACTCACACATACACACACATTCGTTAAGCATACAAGCAGACACAGGAGTATCCACCTTCTTTGACCTTCTGACAGGATGAAAATATACAGGCGTGTGCATAAACACGTAAACATGCGTGCTCGCGCGCGCGCCTATAGCGCACACACACACACACACACACACACACACACACACACACACACACACACACACACACACACACACACACACCACACACACACACAAGAGAAACGTTTTTGCGTAACTATGTTCCTCACCATCGAGGTGCAATCGATTTGGAAGGAAGCTGATGAATTTCCCATTCCAGCAGCTTGACATAGTGACATAGTGTCAGGGCCCTGATTGCCGCTGTCTGTTTCTGCTCTCCTTCAAATAATGAGCCCTAATGTGAGGGAAAGGGGCTTGGGAGCCTTTCTTTTCTGCAATTCCACCTGTCCCCCGCTCTAGACACACGCTGACGGAGACTGTCACGCTCAGAGAGCGTTGATTCTTTTTGCTGGCCATGTTTACTGTTGGACCTTGCTTGTTTTTTCCTCTTGCTTTCACGCGCGCGTTGAGCGCGCACAGTGCATGGAGAGGCACAGGGCGCTTGCATGTTTGTTATGTTTGAAGCCTGCTTTGTGCGCACAGGTATGGACAATAAACTGTGTGATTGTTGATGAAAGCCTGATAATTATGACGATTTATTGTGATTGGGTATTGATGATGAAGGCATGATAATTATGAAGATTAATTATGAAGTGTTGATGAAGGCATGATAATCATGACGATTAATTATGATTAAGTGTAGGTGAAGGCTTGAAATGCACTGGGAATCATCTGCATAATTATGGTTGCCAAAAGTCGTTGTTGATTTCAGTCGGTCTGTTCTGTCTCACACACAGAGGCATACATTGTTCTCTCGTATTATTTTTCGCCCTACTGTACATTTTACTCCACCCCACCACACCTTTTGTTAAAAGGCGTTTGTTAACTATGACAATAAACACACACACTCGATCTCTTGCTCTCTCTCTCTCTCTCCTCAGGTAAAAGGAGTGGCTTCCCTTGCTTGGATACCAGCAAGACGTGGTTTCTAAAGTGAGAGAAAAAAATCCTATTTTCTACCAGAAAACCTCCAGTATGCCAGTGACAGGACTACCATTATCTCTGGAAACAGTTCTGAACACCTTTCTGCAGGAAATGTCTCTGCCATCGTACAAAATCGACGGCAGAGAGAATCAAACTGTTATTGTGTTGCGCCTGTCGCCGGCCCACTGGCATCCTGCTACACACAGCCACAGTGACAGTGTTGGTAACAGTGTTGTTTACCGTAAGAAAGGGGCAGCGCAAATTGCTAGGGACAAAAAGAGAGTGGAGACACATAAGGTCAGTGTCATGAATAAACAACATGAACATTCTGTCTCCCCTTCGAATTTGTTTCTCCCGATGCCCCCAAGTTTATTTTACAACACTGAAAATGAAATGGCCATGGACACATTCAAAGGTGACACACCCACTGGCCCTCCTCGCTGTGCTGCAAAATCCGCACGTGCAACATGGCAAGCCGTCTCCTCTCCGTCATGCACGCCTGATGTTGATCCAGTGTCAGTGACAGTGCAACCGCACGATTTGGCGCTTGAAGACTGGGGTTTCGACTCTGACACGGACAAGAATACTGACAATGAAGAAGTCATATCTGTGAGCAGTGACACGCCATCAGTACCACCTGTAACACTGACAGAGCACA
>CM060316.1:28158942-28188942 GCA_030674155.1 Stramonita haemastoma | reverse complement strand
AAAGAAAGAAAGAAAGAAAGAAGAAAAACGCAGACAAAATAGAACGGAAAGTCTAGACCGCATGGAAGAGACCCATCTAAGAGAGCTCTTGTTGCCCTGCAGCGGTCTACTGAGCATACAGTTATCCAGTGGGGTCCTTCGCATTGCAGCACATCCATGGCAATGGGGAAGCTGAACTACTGGCAAAGATAGGTCAGATGCCTCAAGAGGAGCAGCAAGTGATCTTTTAGGAGGTAAAGACAAAAGTAAAGGAAAAGCAAAACAGAAGATGACTTCAGCAGCACCTTAATTTCAACAGTAAGGATGAGTACTGCCTCCTGCCCAAAGGAGATCGTGACCATTGTGAGACTGAGGACTGGACTTTGCAGACTCCGACATCACACGTTCACCAAGTTCCACATTGGTGATTCTGCGATGTGCGCTTGCGGCACTTCACCCATGACAGTGGAACACTTCCTCCAGACCTGTCCAGCACACCAGAACCTGAGGACCTGTATCTGGCCTACTGACCTGATGAGGGACAAGCTCTTTGGACCCCTGGATGGTCATCCGCTTACCACGGCATTCATCAGGGCCTCCAGAGTTGCTGTCTGAGCGATCACCAATGGAGAAAAAGAAAGGAAAACTAGACAAAGCAACAAACATTTCCCCTACAGCAACAAGATATACAGAAATGAAAAAGCTTTGTGTTGTGTCTGTCATCCCCCTTTTCTTTTTTCTTTTCTTTTAAAGTAAGGATCTTGAAAATAGCAAAAATTTAGCCATCGTTGTTATGTCTGTGCTTTTGACGTAAATCCCATACTTACGATCGAAAAGAACCCTAGTTGTATAACGCTGACATATGTCAGTCTATTTTTGCTTTTCTCCATCTTTCACCAAATTCACAAAACAAACTTGCCTGGTTTCTTACAAGACTTCCATTCTAAACCATTGTTTACGTCGTCTTTTTTGAGCTTCTGTTCCTCTTTTATTTCTGTGACCTTCCTGTTGTGTTCGATGTTCGCCTGTCGGCAGTCTTTTATACCCTACCATTCATAATCTGCCTTGGCTGTGTGCTACACAATAGGAGGCAGTGACGACTTTTCCGCCTTAGAAATTAATGGCTGCTGCCATTCTCCGCTGTTGCCGCGCGTATCTGCTTACATGTATGACTTTTCTCAGTCTTGTTGTGTAGACGTGGTCTATGTCTTTGCACTTTGTCATCGCTGATTTTATACCACATATATATGTATTATGTATATATATATATGTATGTATATATGTGTGTATATATATTATTTTATGTATGTATGTATGTATGTATGTATGTATGTATGTATGTATGTATGTATGTATGTATGTATGTATGTATGTATGTATGTATGTATGTATGTATGTATGTATATAGATATACGCACTCAGTTTTTCCATTGATAATAATTTGGACTTATTGTCTTTGGTTGTTGTCATCATTACATTGAGAGAAAAGAAGTTTCTCCTTTGGGTACGCCATATAATCAATTCTGACCTCCGTCTAAAAGCCATATGCTAGAAATGTCCTGTTTTCAGTTGTTTGAGACTGTTACCTGGCCTTGTACCTTTGCGTCCCTGTCATTCATAGATTTCCTGTCACCCAGACCAGCCGTCTTCGTGTTCCCCCCACCCCCAGCAGCGCGTTATTTACCTCCATGGCCTTGGGGAACAAATGTGTGCGTGTGTTTCTCAGCATGGGTACAGGTTGTTTTACTTTTAAGGAGTCATTAGATAAAGTAATGCGTCATGAACATCGTTCTTTTGCAGGTTGACGAAGCTAAGTAAGAGAGGAAATCGATAATAATGACGTGGTTCGTTTTTGGAAAGGATTGATTATGTCTGACTTGTTTCGTTTAAGTTCAGGTGGCGAAAGCGCTGGTGGGCTGGTGGTAATCGGTTGGGCAGTAAGCAATATTGAAGTTGAAATCAATTCGTTTTCTTGTCAAATCATTTTTTAGATATAGATCTATGCTATTGTATGTGAACACCACAGTTTACCTTAAAAGGCAGTTCAGTTTTCTTTCCAATAGTGTACCTTGCACCATAAAGCGTATGTTTTTATAGGAACAATTATCATGCAGGTCTTTTCGGTATGAGTTAGAAAAAAAATCATTTAAAAATGTTCATTGTTATACTGTTTGTTAGTTTTGTGTACTTGCTTGCTAGCAACCTTGCATTAATAACTACTTTAGTATTTCGAAAGTGTCACCACAGCCAGGTATCGGGAAAGAAATTTGTTGATAGTGTAATTCCCTTGAAAAGGCACAATCTGTTTTGATTACAACACATATCAGTAACTGCCAAACCATTAATTTAAGTCTTAATGTCTTTGGTCACTCTTTAGGTTGCGAACATGTTGCTGCTTTTAACATCTGTATGCACTGTATGGGTTTCTTTCTGATTTATTTTCGCTACTTGGCTAGAACGGTGAGGCTCACCAATGGTGAGATTTTGCGTATGCAACCACATTTTTTTTACCCACCACAAAGGTAGACGCATTCCGACTTTTTAGATTTCTTTCTGAATAAATGTGAACTAGTGATAATCACCATGGTTTGCAGAAAAAAGAGAATATCTTGTTGTATTCCTGACCTATTTCAGATGGCGACTGTGAAAAGAAAAAGGAACAGAATAACTGCGCTTGTTTTATAACCGTCTGGTTGTCTTCTACCCAAAATGCCAATTACATTTCCCTCTGGTCTACTACTGTTTGATACCCTTTAAACGCTAACGAAAAATAAGGTCGATGAAAGCGATGGGGGGGATTGAAAGTAAACATGACCCTGTTGGTATTTTCCTCTTCGTTTGAACGTGGCCTGTCGTTTTTCTTGGTCCTTGTCGTGAGGCAAAGGACCAAAAAAAAAAAAGGATGACCTTTGGATGACAGTGCACGGAACATCGTCGCTATTGCTAATGACGAGCAGAATCCAATCAATGGCCACTCAGGAACTCTTGGTCTGGAACCGTTTCCATCGTGATCACTTTGTTGGAGAAAAAATCTTTTGTGACAGGAAAAAAGGGCCAGGGGTGGATTAAAAAAAGAAGAAGAAAGGAAAGAAAAGCAAGGGGTTTGAAAGATAAGGATGAGAGACAAGAGACAGGGGAAGAGAGAGAGAGAGAGAGAGAGAGAGAGAGAGAGAGAGAGAGAGAGAGAGAGAGAGAGAGAGAGAGAGAGGAGGGAGGGAGGGTACTTTTACAGATCAGTGCCTGTCAAGTGACTAATATTGAAAACTAAGTCAGGACAGGACAAATAGCGAAGGCAAGTACGTACAGCAAGTACAACAGTTAACAGTGTGAAGCCCCCCCTGGAGACTGACTATAAGATCAAAGGAAAATGAGAATGGGGGTGATGGCTCATTGTAGTCAGAAAGAACCAACCTAGGATGAGATAGAAGTGGAACGGTGTCGTAGTTTATTAGCTGCAGTATTACCAGGATAAGGTCAGGGGACGTGGAAGTGTTGTCTTTTATGTTGATTGTTTTTATGTTAATGCAATGCAATGCCTTCATTTATACTACCCAATCTTGGAAGATTGGGTAGAACTGAAGGTATTGCATTGCATTCTTATGAATATTCCTTAAGTAGGAGTGACACTTGGTGGATAATTCATTCAGGTTCTGATGCTTTTTGCTTGGCGTGATACTTCAGCCAATCAAGACGTTTTGTCGTGATCGATTTTCAGCCTGTCCTCCTAGGGAACTCCTGCTTTTCGTCTGTCTGACAAAAGACCCCCTAACAATCATTATCCTCGGCCCTTGTCATTCTCTGGCTGCAGCAGTTTTCATTTAAGAGATTTGGATGGCACATCTCGTCTTAGGGAATGTGCACAAGATCCACCAAGGATGATAATGATGATGATGATGATGGTGATGTGTGTGTGTGTGCGCGCGCGCGCGCGCGCGAGCATGCGTCTGAGTGTGCCCTTGTATGAACACTGGCGTGTGTGCCGAGGTGATTTATTTTGTGTTTAGCCTTTCTGGATAGCTTTATATACCCACATGCGCGCGTGCGTGTTTTAACGCCATGTTCTTTCTAAGCACGAATTCGGTGCAATACTTCTCTTTATCATTCCCAATTTATGGGCTTTGATTGTGAACGTGAAGAGTTTTAGAGCCTCCTCTCAAACTGCATTCTAGGGCGTAAGAGAAGACGTGATCATTGTGTAAAAACTACGATTAGCGCCCACAGTGAAGTCCTTGCTTTTCAATGACAAAGGCAAGTGGCAGTGAAAACAGAAACCTGTGAGTTGTGCGAACTTGTGGGTCTGCATTTTCCCACAGTCTGAGCCCTTTTTTGCATCATGAGCTTTTTAGTTTTGAGTCCAGTTTTTGAACAGATAGTTGTGATGCGTAAGTGTTTGACGCAAGCAGTAAGCAATCAGTAGGGTATAGGGTGTTCTGCATTCTTATTTAGAACTGTTGCTTGAAACTTGTTGGGCGATTAGTACTGTACCATCAACCCTGTTAGATACCACTATCGTGAAACTTCACTGCAGTTTATTAATACCGTGAGAAGAAAGAAAATTGGTAGTGTTTGCGTGTGCGCATGTGTGTGTATGAATGTGTGTATACATGTATGTGTGTGATAAGATCTTCGTTGTGTAAGTCACCTTGAAGCGAGTAGACAATAAACCAAGGAAAGCACACACACACACACACACACACACACACACACACACACACACACACACACACACACACACACACACACACACACACACACACACACACACACACACACACACACATCTATAGACATATTCTATTTTAAGGTTGTTGAAGTCATGTTAGCTAATTAATGTTGGTGAAATGTTTGTTTTTGTTTTAATTGTTTCTTTGTTTGTTCTTTCCCCTTTTCTTTCTTTGTTGGTTTTATTGTTTTGCTAGGGATTTTCTGCTTTGATTTTGGTCGGGTTTTTTGTGTTGCTTTATTTTGTTTTTTGCAGTTGTTTTGATTTTGTTTTTCTTTTCTTTAGATAGATGGCTTGATGGAAAAAAGCAAATTGATGCTTACTCAATGTACCATCTGGAAATAAAAATTTGATTGATTGATTGATTGATTCACACACACACACACACACACACACACACACACACACACACACACACACACACACACACACACACACACACACACACACACGTATACCACACACACACACGTATACCACACACAAACGAATACCACAGACACACACACACACACACACACCACACAACACACACACACACACACACACACACACACACACACACACACACACACACACACACACACACACACACACACACACACACACACACACACACACACCACGCACACACACACACACACACACACAAAGACACACAAACACACACAAAACACACAAACACACACCACACACACACACACACACACACACACACACACACACACACACACACACAGAATTCTGGCAGTAGAATAGTCATTTGCTATGATTGGATTACATGAAAGGCATTCTCTCTAGCCGGAGGAAGAATGGAATAGGTTAGGAGAGGCCCTGAAGATAAGATCACCGCCTCATGACTACAAGGACTTACTTCACTGACGTAGGTAGACAGGCAAGATATTGCTGCTGCGCTGTGCAGAACGCTTGGGGGAGAGAGAGAGACAGCAGCAGGTATTTTGTACATACTGAGGGATTTGGAGGGAAACGTATTGAAGGCTAAAAAAAAGTATTCATGGCATAAGGGTCTGTCTCGGTGTGTCACCAATCTGACTTTGTGTGGTCCTCCACCTGTTACTGCTATTTTGTTGTTGTTGTAGTAGTAGTAGTTGTAGTTGTAGTAGTAGTAGTAGGAGTAGAAGTAGTTGTAGTAGTATAGAAGTAGTAGTAGAAGTAGTACTAGTAGTAGTAGTAGTAGTAGTGATATATGGATTTTGTATAGCGCTGAATCTTGTAAAGTGAACAAATCACAGCGCTCAAAGCACTTTTGGAAGATGGAGGCTACTTCACATGGAAAAGAACATCATTGTACCATCTTAGGCTGTCTTTCATTTGCTTTAGCTGTCCCTAATCCCTGCTGACATAAACAATGAAGGAAAACTGAGCTCAGTTGTCTTTTGAACTGTTTACTGTTAATGAATACTGTTAGCATCTAATCTATCAGAGTGTTGTCTCAATCCTCTCTGATCTTGAGTAGCAGAATGCTTTTTTGTTGTTGTTTTTCACCGTAAAACATGTGGAAATGTAAAGAAAGGCTATCTTTTAACTTATTTGTTTGTTTTATATACTTTTTTCCATTGTGGGGTAATCACTGAATTGGATCTTAAAAAAAGCTTTGTACACGTTTTATTTGTGACCTTTTCATGTAGGCTCTTTCTTTCTCATCTTCCTCCTTCCACCCTCCTGTGAGTATCTCAATGTCTATGGCACCAGTTTTCTGACGTGAGAAGAAAATGCAGAAGAAACAGAAAAGATGTTGTTAAACTTGCTTTGGAAATACACATCGTGTCAAACATCTTTCTGCCAGAATTATTGATTTCCCCTGTGTAAATTCTGTTTTCCCCACAGCAATAAAGTTTGTGCCTATATGTACCTTGCACAGCTTATGTAAATGTGCCATGGTTGTTTTCTTTTAATAGTTTTTTTTTTCCTTCTGAGCTTGCCAGCCAGATGCATGCTTTGGTTCCTGTGATAAAACCTCAAGCTCTCTGATATGTTCATTTACACATGGGTGACTGGTTAGTGCTGTATTGTCATCATTGTCTTCATCATTGTCATCCTCTTCAGTAGGTCTACCACCCCTACTGTCATCACTTTTAAGGGTCCCGTTGTCGTTACTACTGCTGTTCAGTTCAATATCATAAGAATGATAAATGACCTAACACGGATCAGATGATTGGGAAACGCCTTGAATTACAAGGGCGTGGACAGGAGCTCGTGCCGCAGTGGAAGGCTAAGAGGCTGAGTAATTAATTAACGATTAGTGGCTGGGATGAAGAGGAATTGTCCGCAGAAGACCTGCACACATCAGTAGTGTGTATAGCGTCTGCACTAATCTGTCGTGCACAGCCCCGGCAAACATTGGCATTGAGCGGTAGAGGGAAATGGACATTAAAATGTGCTGTTACTGCAGCAGCTTTAATTTCCCTCTAGTTTTTCTTTCTTGTCTGTCCATCCTCCCCCCCCCCCACCCCGAACGTGCGCTTTTGTTTCTCTTTTTCTTCCTTTGATATTTTTTTTAGCCCTCTGTTGTTAGCTCCAGGGCCGTGTGTTTGCTAACGGTTTATCTTGTCTCATTGTCTGGCCTCTGCTGTTATGAAAGTAGTGAATGTAGACAGGGGTGATGAATCCTTTTCGTTTTTATTACTTTGGCCTTAGAGATTATTTTGTGGGGTTGGTAGGTTGGTTTTGGGGGATGGGGGAGCTGTTCATATGTAGGGGGTTGAGTTTTTTGGTGGTGTTTGTTGAGTCCTTTAAAAAGAAAGTTTTTTATTTTATGAAATGTGCTAAAAGCAGATATTTAGTCTATAGCCTCTATTTCCTGGTATGCCTTCCTTAGTTTTTGTTGTTGTTTTGGTATTATCTTCATGGAAAAAAGTGAGTTTGCCTCCTTTGAGCATTTCTTTTCTTAATTTGAAAAAGAAAACCCACACCAGAATCAATGATAAACAGCAACAGACATAACAAGCACATATTTTTGTACCAAAAAATAAGCACTTACATTCTCTGTCTCTGTCTCTCTCTCATGCCCCCCCTCCTCCCCTGGGGCCCCCTTACACCATTCTGCTTTCTATGCAAAATATGAGAGTGCAAAAACTGGCGCTGCTGTGCATGCCATCGCTTAACCCGTCAAGGAGCATGAATGTAGTTTCTGGCCCATTACTCTTTACTTGTGCATCGAATCAGAATTGGTCCCTGCTGCTTTGGCTGCTGGCTGAATCTGGTTATTCCAAGTTTGCACCTTCACCTCATAGTGAATGGGCAGGGAATCGCTCAGGGAAATGTCAACAGTAACCTTGGAATGCTCCTGGGAATGTCTGGGAATTGACAAATGTTGTTAGATGGAGGATGGGGAAAAAGAGAGTGAGAGGGTGGATAAGGGAGTGAAGGGAGAGAGGGGGCGAGGAAAAGATAGGGGAGACTGGGAGCCATGAATATAAGTGGAAGATGGAAAATTGATATTAAAATTGTTAGAGGATAAAGAAAGGTATTGTGATCCATGAAGATCAGTATGGAGCTATGATAGAAAACAAAGCTAAAAAGAGTGCCAGATAAGGGTGTGAAGGGAGGGAGAGGGTGAGAAAAAAGATAGACTGGGAGCCATGAATATAACTTGAAGATGGAAAGTTGGTTGTAAAATTGTTAGAGGAGAAAGAAAGGTATTGTGATCCATGAAGATCAGTATGGAGCTATGATAGAAAACAAAGCGTAAAAAGAGTGCCAGATGATTGAAAAAGAAAGAGTAACTGCGCGATAACAATATTTTGGAGGAGAAAACGGTGTCCTAATGACTGATGGAGAAAAGAAAAAGGTGTTTATAATGATTGATGAGAAGAGAAAAAGCATCACGTTGTGATGAGGAAGAGTTTTAAGGATCAGAAAAAAGAAGGAAAGAATAAGTGATGATGAATAATGACTAGAAGACTGATCATAACAAAGAGAAGATACCGTTGTAATTAGTGATGAAGAGTAAGAAAAGGGACGGATGCGCAAAGAAAAACAAGTTAATGGTATTGATCAATGAAAGGGAAGATTGTAAAGCTTAGAGTGATCATGGAGGAAAGAAACTGATCAATAGTGACTGACGAAGGGGGAAAAGACTATCGTAGCGGTAACCCCTGTAGTGTCCTTAGGTCACACACTAGTCAGTCAGACCTGTTGACTAGTGTAGCAAGGGAGAATTTTTCATGCGGGAATGTGTTTGAAGAAGGCCGTAAGGCAAACATAGACACTGTGCCTTCCAATATTTGTACGATTTAACCATCTCTGTCTCCGAGTGTCTGTATGTCTCTCCCTGTGTCCCTCTCCATCTGTCTGTGCGCTCCCCCCCCTCTCTCTCTTTCTCGTGTTAATTTTAGTGATAGCATCACAGAACAAAATATGTGTTAAGATTTGTGTCAGTTTATCAACACAACAAAACACTCAGGTCCAGTCTACTAAGATGTCGAAAATCAAGTTGTGTGATTATTTGTGATACGAAATGAAAGTTATGCTGAAAGATATCTGCATATGTGCATACCTTTGTAGTGGTCGTTATATTTTGTAAGGGCTGACATTGCTGTGGCATTGTTGACTCCACGTCTGACTGCTACCTCCATGTGGTGCCATGGGTAACGCTAACAGGAGAGGGCTGTTCTTAGAAGGCAATGACAAACCACTGATATAGCTAGACTAAATTTCTTTACCCAAAACTTCACATGACAAAACATACGGCAGCAGGAAATTCTAATATCATTATGCTTATCATGGCTGATTCTTTGATGAATGTAAAACAATGTGAAAATCGGTGAAAAGGCTGGTGACCCCTGTGTATGAGTGTCATGTTGTGCATCATTCCATGATGTGGTAACCATGTCCTGATGATCAGTGTGCTGCATGTGTTGTTCGAAAGTCTCTGGATTGTTTGCTTTCTGTTTGTTTCATCCCTGACCCACTGTTCGCTCCAATGTAAAAGGCCTTAAAGCCTACCACATTAAATACAAATTGTACTTGTGTGGTTTCTTTGTCTATTTATTTGCGTCACAGCTGGTTTTGTACATGACGTAAGTAAAGATAGCAAGAAGAAAAAGAACGCGGTATACATTAGTCATTCACGTTACACGCTGCTGAATGGTTTGTAAAGCTTTAACAGCAATAAATTTTGTTCATAGTTCATTGTTCTCTCTCTGCTAGAAAAAAAATCAGTTATTATTGATCATGATATCTATGTTTGTTGCAGCTGTCAAACCATGATATTGAATCCATGCCCTGATGTTTGTTTGGGCTGTTGAGCATTGTCTTTTCTTCTTTGTTAAAAAAATCATGGTTTGTGTCGGATCCCCTTCCCACTGTCCCCTTATGAAGGGGCTTAAAAAGCTCAATGCAATAAACTGTTGTCATCATGTTGTGTGTGTGTGTGTGTGTGTGTGTGGTGTGTGTGTGTGTGTGTGTGTGTGTGTGTGTGTGTGTTGTGTGTGTGTGTGTGTGTGTGGTTGACTTATGCATGTGGGCATATTCCTACCTACTAATCTCTTAACGCCTGTTTTGTGTTTGGCTTTTCAACTACGGAACTGTTCTTCAACACAAATTACTCCTCATTGTGTGCTTTTGTTTTTGTCCTCTCTGACTTGACTTTGACCCGGAGGTGGGAGAGTGCAAATCAATTCTCCAGTGAAACAACATTCCAAGGTGTCAGGAAATATGATGGTTGTGTGAAAAATGCTGTTAACAACTTTAGATGATTACTGGTTTTAAATGACGTGATTGCTATGTAAAGAATGCGATCAATATCCACTGTTAATTCTAAGTCATTAAACAACGAGAGAGAGAGAGAGAGAGAGAGAGAGGAGAGAGAGAGAGAGAGAGAGAGAGAGAGAGAGAGAGAGAGAGAGAGAGAGAGAGCGCTGTGGTTTGTGTGAACATGTATATTATTTTCCCACAGCCCGCAACTATTTTGGGTTGTTGAGCTTTCTTTGTATGCTGGTTGAGTTTCACCAGTGCCTGTATATATATATATATATATATATATATATATATATATATATATATATATATATATATATATATATATATTATATATATATATATATATATATATATATCTATATCTATATATATATATATACAGTAGTGTCTTTACATTCTTTATGTTTACTATTTGTGGAGTTTGTCAACAACTGTCGGGTTTTGGATACAGTACTTAACAAATTTTATTTTCCATTGTTGGAAACTGGGCAGACGATCATTGCACCAAACAAGAACATTGTTTTACAGTACTTGTGTACATGTGTGGTGTGGTGTTGTTTTGCACTATGTTGTGTTGCTGTGTGTGTGTGTGTGTGTGTGTGTGTGTGTGTGTGTGTGTGTGTGTGTGTGTGTGTGTGTGTGTGTGTGTGTAGGTGAGGTTGAATAGAAGCATATTAATCAAATGTCTTACGTAAGAAAAGAAAGACATGTTCTAGCGATTTATGATCATTTTCAAGGATTGAATTACGCGGAAGATTCCTCCTTGAGCATGGGGAAGAGCAGGGAGAATGGAACGGGGCGAGGCCCAGAAGATAAGTTAAAAGTGTAATGAGCTCAAGGACTTGTCTGACGTAGGTAGACAGGCAAGAAGCTCTTGCCTCCATGAGAGCACTTGGCCAAGATGCAGAGAGAAAAGTAGTCGGAAGACCTCTTTAGAGGTTGGAACCAGTTTTCTGTCGGCTTTGTATTGGGGTGTCGAAAATCTGTATGGTAGGCTGGTTTTTGGCTCGCCGTTGCTATTTCAGAAACAGAGACTACTGTAGACAGTGAACAATATATCTTTGTTATGCATCCCTCTTGGACACTCCTTTTCGTAGTTCCGTTTAAGTCTTCTTTTCATGGTTAATTTCTACCCTGGAAGAGAACTGACCTCAACTGTCCTGTAAGTCCGTTCTGTTGATCAGTTAGCGCTGTTGGCTTCCTTTAAGTGCACTGCCCGGATCAGCTGGTAGTGCAAGAAGCATAATTGGGAAAGACGAGTGACTGCTCCTGGAGCTTCTGAGGAAAAGAGTGAAAATAGGAGTGCTGTGAAATAGGAAGACAGTGCGTTTCTTTGTTTTTCTTTTTGTGTCAGTGTGTTTCACTTTTCTGTTCAATTAGTATTGTTTCCATTCATGCACTGAGAAATGGAAACTTATCAGGTCGTGTGGCCATGTAAGGATAAACAGGCAGAAAGGCTAAGATAAGAATACAGCCACAAAGAGTACTTTAGACGACTTATTTGCCAGGGAGCAGCAGAGAACAGACTTTGAAAGGCTGAGAACTTTCATGAACACGTAGTGGTGATCCTACAACCCAAGTGTCAGGGGATCATATTTTTTATCCCTCAAGTCGGAACGCGGCTACCTTAATGGTGTGCAAAGATGGTAGCATATGCAACATCTCATCACTGGTGAACCTCGGAGCTCTAGCTGAGGAATGGGAAAAAAGTATTTCTTTAAGGTTGTAAAACAGATCACTTTGGATAACAACACCAAAAACAGACAATGATTCTACTGCAAATTAAATTTGTGTACTTTGTCATGTTCTTTTTGCCATTTTCCTCAGTGACGCAGTGTACATAGAGCCCCGCAATCCCCTGTGTCACAGTAACACATAAAGTCAGATTTTTATCTGTTGATATGAATAAACTAGGTCATGGGCATTGCGGATTTTATAGTGGCTTGGTCGATAGTGCTATGAATTGTGCAGTTCACATGACAGCAGAACAGTAATAATACAACAGATTTTTCATAAGCATATATCTGGCAAGAAAGACATTTTAATCCAGAATATAGTTGTTAAAATGTGAAATTCGTGATGGGGAAATAATTGGAGTGATTTCTAGATTTGCAATGCACATTTGCAATTTAAAAATCATATGGTGAGAATTGAGAGGAAAAGCATCCAGTATTTCAGAACAATGGAAGCCAAAAGCCAAAGCCAAGTTGTGCAGCGTAAGGCCTTAATATAAATTGTGTAAGGAGATACTTAGCTGTCACTGTGAATGTCAGATGGAAGAACTAATTTGCAGAGGAACTGAATTCATCAATGGTACTGATTTGTTCACCGATCTGTAATGTACAGCTTGGCAATTGAAATTCAGGGACATGTGGAATGAGACAACGTGCTTTGGCTTGTGTTGATGTTTTATCCATTTTTTTTTTTCTCCTTGTGTGTTTCTTTCTGAATCTCATCCTGCCATTTCCCATCTTTTTGGTTCTCCCTCCATTCAGCCGTTGAATTATCCTACACTCACTCTCGCTGCTAGTGCAATGAATTTGGACATAGTTAATGGGTAAATATTGGTATTTAAATCTGTCTTTGGCTTGCAAGTTCCCTTTTTTATGTCTCGTTTTTTCTTTTCTTTTGTTATTGTTATTTTGTTTTTTTGTATTTGTTTTATTGTATCCTTTGAAAGGGAAGTTTGGTGACTGTGTGTGGAATTCAAAAGAGCAGCTGAATTCTGATGCTCTTTCTTGGTGGCCCCCATCCTCAGGACCTGCTCCGCCTCCTGTTTTGCATTCAAGTTCCTTCTCACTTATAGAAACAGTGTACTTGCTGACAGAGATGACGGTCTGATTGATTGTTTGCTGAAGCCTAAGTTTGTTGGCTGCTTTTATTGATGTGTCCCGAAAAAGATGTGATATAAAAACCTGTGACAATACATAGTTGTTGGTGTCTTCTCTCACACACAAACACACACATACGTATACACACACGTGTACACACACGCACGCACCACACACACGCACACACACACACACACACACACACACACACACACACACACACACACACACACACACACACACACACACACACACAGAGCGAGGAGCGAGGAGAGAGAGAGAGAGAGAGAGAGAGAGAGAGAGAGAGAGAGAGAGAGAGAGAGAGAGATATTCTGGCTGTTGAACATCATTTGCTATGATTGGATTACACCCTACCTTGCCGGAGGAAGAATGGAATAGGTTAGAAGAGGCCCTGAAGATAAGATCACCGCCTAATGACTACAAGGACTTACTTCACTGACGTAGGTAGACAGGCAAGATATTGCTGCTGCGCTGTGCAGAACGCTTGGGGGAGAGAGAGAGAGACAGCAGCAGGTATTTTGTACATACCAGTACTAATGACAGTAAATGGAATTTATATAGCGCTTTATCTTGCAAAAACAAATCAAAGCGCTTGTATTTGACCTATTCTTACGCAAATATTAACACGTAATTGTTTTAAAAAATTGGAATGTACACAGTCGCATACACATGGATACAGACGCACACGCATACACACATAAGGGTTAGCTCTATACACTTTGGCTCGGTGATGAGGATTTCAACTGTTGAAAGCAGGGACAGATACGAGATGAAACAGGAGGGGAAAATCTTTGGTTTGAAATTAATATAAATGTCATGAGGCTGAAAGAATTGGGGGGGGGTGGGGGGGGTGGGGGGGGGGGGGGGGGGGGGGCGTATTAGAGGATAAAGGAAGTTTTCATGGCACCTGAGAATGTCTTAAAGTGTTCAAAAATACCATTTTGGGTGGTCCTCCACTTGTTTAAATAAAGATCACTTGACGTGGAACAAAAGTACCATTGTGCCATCTTCGACTCTTCTCTCTCTTTGTTGGCTCTCCCTTATCATAGCTAATAACAACAGCGGAGGAAAAGTGAGCTCAGTCGTCTTTTGATCTGTTTACTGTTAGTGGTGTTGGCATCTGTCCAGTGTACTGACTCAGTCCTCTCACAACACCACAGAACGTTTCACAGACCTTTAACTAGGTCGAGGTTAACGCGCGCAGAAAAGTCAATTATTTGTTTATATATATAAATATAAAGGTAAAAGGGTAAAAGTGTCCCATAACCTAGGTGGTCGTAGGCTCCCGCGAGGCATCAGAGACCTCAGCTTTTCTAGGGGCCAGCAAATTGAGGGCGGCGCCCATCTCCTCTCCCTCGCTGCTTTACCTTCCCTGACCCTAAAGAGGGCAGGTACCCATTTACAGCTGGGTGAACTGGGGGGACTGTACTGAAGCCAAGGCGCGCAAACGGTCACCCATCCAACTGGTAACCACGCTCGACGCTGCTTAACTTGACTGGGGGAAAGCGAGTGCTCTGACGGCTTAGCTATCCCGCCCCCTTATATATATCAGACTTGAGAATAGCATAAACTGCACCCCCTTTTCCCCAAAGGAAAAAAAAGTCTTGCAGCAGGGAGAGGCTAAGTAAGAGGCTGATTAAGCAAGGTTTAGTTGCCAGGCTGAAAGAAGTCTGATGGAAGAATTGTCCACAGAAGAGCCGCACACATCAGTGGTTTCTAATGTCTGCTGCACCAATCTGTCATGCACAGCTTGGGCAAACATTAGAAATCAGGGACAGAGAGACTTAGGAAAATGTGCTGTTTGTTGCTGCTTTCTTCCCTCTCCTCCAAGTTTTTTTCTCCTTTTTTCCCCCTCTCTTTTCCATGTCTGGATGTTTTTCTATGTTCTTCTATTTTTTCTTCCTGTTTTAACAAAAATCATTTATATTATTATTTTAAAAGACTGTTTGTTGCCCCTGGGTCTTGTGCCGCAGAGCTGTGTGTTTACCAACGATCTATCTGGTCCCCTCGCCTGGCCTGTGCTGCTGCTGTTGTGAAAGTAATGAATGTGGACAGGGTTGATGGATACTTTCTGTTTGCATTTCTGTGGCCTTAAGGTTCTCTTTTCTTCTGGGTTTTTGTTGTTGTTGTTGCTTTTGTTTGTTTTGAAGTTGTGTTATTGTATTTTGCACTTTAAAAGGAAAGTTTGGGAACTGTGGTGTTGACTCTGAAAAAAAAATCTGCTAAAAGCAGGGACTTGGGTGACTCCATTTCTTGGTCTGCCTTAATTCTTTTTTTCTTTTTTTTAAAAATTCATTTTTTTTACAAGATCAAAAGTGAATAAACATGTGCCCCCCCATCCCCTCCCTTTCTACCTTTTTGTTTTGTAGACTTCAGTTAGAACATAAAATGACCTTGTGTTGAATGAGGGAAAAAAGAAACACATGCACACTCATACATGTAAACGGTTTAGGCATGCATGCATAAATACAAACAAACACACTCACACACACACTCACACATGCACGCACGCATGCACGCACACACACATGCACACATACATCTAAACTGTTTACGCACGCATGCACACACACACACACCGCGCGCGCGCATTGTATTTCCTATGCAAAATATGAGAGTGCAAAACTGGCGCTGCTGTGCATGCCATCGCTTAACCCGTCAAGGAGCATGAATGTAGTTTCTGGCCCATTACTCTTTACTTGTGCATCGAATCAGAATTGGTCCCTGCTGCTTTGGCTGCTGGCTGAATCTGGTTATTCCAAGTTTGCACCTTCACCTCATAGTGAATGGGCAGGGAATTGCTCAGGGAAATGTCAACAGTAACCTTGGAATGCTCCTGGGAATGTCTGGGAATTGACAAATGTTGTTGGAAGAACGGAAGATGGCAGGGAGGAAGTAGAGGAGAGAGACTGGTTGAGAGAGAGAGTGGTTGTGTGCGCGCGCGCGTGCATGTGTGTGTGTGTGTGTAAGGGAGAGGGGGGGAGGAGAGAGAGAGAGAGAGAGAGAGAGAAGAGAGAGAAGAGAAGAGAGAGAGAAGAGAGAGAGAGAGAGAGAGGAGTGGTGGGGTAGGGAGGGAGAGAGATCCTTGAAATGGCTGACCATGCATTTTCAGTTCCTGTTTCGTAAAGTACTGAACCCTTCCAGTTCCTCGTGGGCTGAGGAAATAGCTGCAGGGGATGAAGAAGTCAGGGCATAAAGAAAGTACCTCCTCAAACAGTAGGCATACTCCTGAGGAAACTTTCGGTAGTTGCAGATCTCTACGGTTGTATGCTTAGTGAGAAGTTCAGGACCAGAATGAACATGGCAGTGGATGGCCTGCAAGATGACTGGTTGTTGTTTCCTTCGGAGTATATCATGCTGTGGACTAATAATCAGGGTCTCCCATGTCGCGTAACGTACTTGTCGGCCAAGGTACTTCATTTAGCTCACTTTCAGCCATTTTTGTGGCCCGAAGTGTACCTTTTTTATTTTTCCTCAACTTCTTCACTTCAAACCCTGTACATTCCGAGTACTTCCAACTAAGGATGAATAGCATTGGTTGTTCTGTTCCATGGAGGCTCAGTGTATGGTGTGGTGGATGTTTGTTTGTTTGTTTGTTTGTTTGTTTGTGTGTGTGTGTGTGTGTGTGTGTGTGTGTGTGTGTGTGTGTGGTGTGTGCTGCGCGCGCGCGCGCGCGCGCTTCTTGCTTGTGCAGTAATGTCATCAGCAAGACCTCGGTCTGGATTTTTTTTCTCTCTGTTTGTCCTCTGTATTTCCTAACCTTGAATGGACGTTTCGCCATCTAGTCAGTAGTTTGTGCAAGGAGGAAATAGGATAGACTGCGTCCTTATTGATGCTGAAGACTTCGAAACAGTTGCTGTAGGTATCTGTGGTCATTATTTTTCATTGTTTTCTTTTCGCAAGAGCATTCACAAAAAAAGCAACAACCAAAAAGTCTCGAGCTAAAAGTCACAAAAAAATGCAAGAGTAAATAAAAAGTAAACAGGCAAAGAAAGAAAGAAAACGAAACAAAAACAAAAAAGGAGAAAGAAAATAAAAAAAAGAATAGTTTTATGTTGACTGATAAGGACTAACAGTCGAGAGAAGAAGGAGAGTCGCAGAGATTGGCGGACGATGAGTCAGGTGTTATGTGATCGTAACACCCGAGAGAAAAGAAAAGTAGAGTCTCATCAGTGAACGGCACAACAGAGATCACAAAGGAGAACATAACAACAACAACAAAAAAGACTGCCATAATGATCGCTGAAAAAAACCAACAACGGTTGTTGCACATATAATGATCGATAGAGAGACGTAACAGGGCCGAAAGAAATGACTGGTGAAGAAGAGAATGGCGATTAGAACGGTCGTGCAGAAAAGAAAAGAAAAGAAACCCAGATCGTATTGAATAAAGAGGAGGGAAGAGGGATGTTGAAACAATGACAGCAGTCATAACGAAGAGGAGAACGACTACAGTTAACTGTCACTAACGAAGAGAAGAAAACAGTTGTGAAGAGACACGAGGAGAACGACTATCATCAGGATAGACGAAAGGGAAAGGAATCGTTAAAACTGAAATTGCTCTGACAACAAAAGAAGAGAAACACATGGACAATGACTGAGGAAGAAGGAGAAGAATAACGTAGCCGTCACTCACTCTACTGACTGTCCTTAAGATGATACCCACCGTCAGACTTGTTCTTTAGTGTAGCAAGGTGGGGGGGGGGGGGGGACCTTTTTATAGGTGTATATAGTGTGGATTTATTTGTTTGTAAAAGCCTGAAGTCAGAACGTTTTGCTTTCCTTAGATAATTATGTCCATGGTCATCGCTTTAGTACCTCCCCCCCCCCTTCTCTCTGTCTCTATGTCCTTCTCCTTTTTCTCTATCTCTGTTTTTGTTTCTGTCTTCTGTCTTCTCTGTCTTGTGTCTCTTTTTCTTTTCTGTTCTCACTCTCTCTCTCTCTCTCTCTCTCCCCTCTCTCTCTCTCTCCTCTCTCTCTCTCTCTTCTCTCTCTCTCTCTCTCTCTCTCTCTCTCTCTCTCTCTCTCTCTCTCTCTCTCTCTCTTTTTTCTCTCTCACTCTTCTCTCTTTCATCTGCTCTGTCATCTTCTGTCTGTCATTAACATTATTGATCGTATCCAAGGACGAACATATGTCATACATTCGCGTTGGTCTGTCACTTTATCATAAAACTCAGGCTTGGGTCTGTTTTGATCTTGTAAGTCCTTAGTTTGTGTGATCATTGATGCCGTTGATGGTGGTAAATAAGCGTTATATGGAAAAAAAAGTACAGCATTGTCTTCATGGAAGGTTACGGCTTAAAATATTCCCCCACCCCCATAATCGTATTCTGTATTTTTCTGTTCTCTGCGGTCATTGCCCCCCTCCCCCCTTCTGTCTGATTCTGTGTGTGTGCATGCTTGCGTGCGTGTGCGCGTGTGCGTGTGCGCGTGTGTGCTTTCAGACGTGCGTGCATGCATGTGGATGACATGATTGTGTGCATGCACTGGCCTTTGCTTAAGAGCCTTTCTTGAACCCGGTCTCCTCGATGCTGAAGCAGAAATGACAGCCCCCCAATTCCCCTGAAACGCCAGTTAGAAATCCCTTATTTTCTCTACTTCCGTTTTCATCATCTCAGGATTTGACCCTGAGATGTTGAAGCGGGCAGGTTGGTTCTTCAGATGAAATATGCGGAGGTATGACAGCTATGTGAAAAAAAATGTGATTACCGCCTCCGAGTAGTTTGTGGTCTTTAAATGACATGGCTGGTTTGTGAAAAATGTGATTAACCCTATCAGTGGTTTCTGGTCTTTAAATGACACGGCTGGTTTGTGAAAAATGTGATTAAACCTATCAGCTGGAATCACTTTGTAGTTCCTTCTGGTGGTTTAAATGAACATGATACTTCAGTAGTTTGTGTGAAAAATTTTTCATTACCACCTTCGAGTAGTTTCTAGTGTCTAAATGACATGGCTGGTATGTGAAAAATGTGATTAAGACCTATTGTCAATTCTTAGTCTGTGAACAACGAAGGCAATTGTCAGAAAAAAATAGCTACTGGTAATATGTGCCTACTAGTGCTTCATTTTTGTTTCCACAGCCCTTGCAAACTGTTTTGGCTTAAGGTTTCTAAATTTGCTTGGTTCTGTTCCAGTGGTGTCTTGTAGTGTATCTTTCCAATCAGTAATGATGGGGTGTAGAGATAATAACCAGGTTCTGGCTATAGCACTAAACATGTTCTTTATCGTTGTTTGAAACTCACCAGACGATCACCGAGTTGTTAAGTACCGTTCCACTTCAGTCCAATGGGCCACAGAGTCGTGGGTTCGAATCTCGGCCGCGTCTGGTGAATTAAAGGTGGGGATTTTCCGATCCCCCAGGTCATCTTCAGTGCAGACCTGCCAGTGCCTTAATTCCCTTTGTGTGCATACGCATGCAGACGATCAAACATGCACGTTAAAGATCCCGGCACTCTTGTCAGCGTTCGGCGGGTTACAGAAACACGAACATACCCAATCTACAGTGCGCCCAGGAGTCTACAGTGCCTTCACAATGCTGAAGGCAGAAGAAAAGAAGAAGAAGAAGAAGAAGATACTTCGCTTAGATTAAATTTTGTGTACGTACATACGTGCGTACGAACGAACGAACGACGATACGTACGTACGTACGTACGTACGTACGTACGTAGTACGTACGTACGTACGTACGTATGTATGTATGTATGTTATGTTGATGTATTGTATGTTGTAGTGCGCGTGCGTGCGCGTGCGTGTGTGTGCATGTGCGTGTGTGTATAGATCTATTGCTTTTTTTTTTTTCCAGCGCTGCGATCTCATCTTTGGGTGTGGAGGTTTTTATGCGCTCTTTAAATCAAAGAATCATTCATTTATTCATATTGAAACAGGCTTACTCAAAATATGAAAACAAACTATTCCTAGTCTGAAATAAATATTCACACACAACAATTGAACCACAAAGAAAACCTAACTCGGAGCGTGAGGAAGAATTGAAAGAAAAGAAAAAAGATAGAGGTTAGGTGAGGCCCAGAAGATAAGATCAGGGTGTAATGAGCTCAAGGACTTGTCTGACGTAGGTAGACAGGAAAGATGCCCTGGCCTCCCTCAGAGCACTTGGCCAAGAGAGAAAGGAGGAGGGGGAGGCATCCCAGGTATGTTGAGGGGACTCGGAAGAACTCATCAAGAAGTGGAGGGGGGGGGGGGAGGGTTCCTCCTGGCCCTTGGTTTTTGTCTTGGAGCGGCGGAAATATTTAACGTGGGTAAGTCACCCACTTGACACTGTTATGTTGGAAACAGAGACTACTTTAGACAGAACAGAATATTCTTTGTTTTGACATCCACTTGGACGCTTGCTTCTTCTCATAGCCCTCCTCCCTCTCCTCTCTTTCTCGGATTCTTCCTTTTCATGGGCAATTTGTGAAGTGAGGGAAAAAGTAAGCTCAGTTGCCCTCTAAGCCTTGTTGTTAGTTAGCACTGCTGGCATCCTTTCAGTGCACACTGCCTGGATCAGCTGCTTGCTCAAGGAGTGTAATTGAAGAAGACACCCCCTCTAGGCCTTCAGAAGAAAAGAGACTGAGATAAGAGGCTTGATGAAAGAAATAGACTGACACCGTGCTTCTTTGTTACCATCATGTTATTGTTTATATCTTTTTATCTATATTATTGATGTTGAAAAGCACAAAGGAACGGAAACAGGGATGGTCACATACCATGTTATCTAACATTGCTGAAGCCATTGAACTGGAAAGATGGACTAGTAAAAAAGATGAGTAAACATACAAGATTGAACAAGCTTTAATTTGTCGATTGCCGAGGAGCAGCAGAGGAGAGACAAGAATGGCTACAGGACTTTGAAGATAATGTGGTTGTGCCTGTACAACCCAAGTGTCAAGGATAGTTGTTTAATTGTTTGTGATTTGCAGGACATGCCCCCTCCCCCCCAAAAAAAACGAAAACAAAAAGAAAAAAAAACAAACCCCGAAAACAACAACAAATAAAAAACAACAAACAAAAAAACAATACACCCCAAAACAAACCAAGAAATATAACAACAGTCACCTTCCCACCAACTACCCCTGTAAAAACCATTACAATATCTTCATTAACAACAAACAACAGTAACAAAAGTAGAATTTTGAGAATAACCACAGATGAAGAACGTAACTATTCCAATAAGTTATTATTTTATTTTGTTATTTTATTATTCATTATTACTTTTTTTCAAAACTATGTTGTTATTTATCTATATACACAACCTCCATCTTTCTCACACACCCAATATCACAGACATTTAATAGTGTTACTCTGATATCGTAAACTAGGTCATGGGATATCACTGAGACTTGGCGTATGGATAGAACACTTCGTTGTGTAGCTAGCTCATCTGACAGTTGAATAATTGCGATACACTGCATTTTTCACAAGGGCTAAAATGTTTGACAACACATGCAAAATTAAAAAAACATGACCGTTGTATTGTACATTTTAAAAGGAAATCTCTTGCACCAGTAAAACGAAATTGGATTATTTTTTTTGCGTGAAATACACCGTACACTAAAAATGAAGTTTGGGGACTACCCGAAACTGAACAGAACAAGTGGTGCGGCAGAAGGCCGAGAGGCTGATTTGGCGATGTTTAGTTGCCAGGAGGAGGAGGTCTAATGGAAGAAGCGCCCACAGAGCATCTGCATGCATCAATGGCTGGCTACCAATTTCTGCATTCGTCCGTAATGGACAGCCTAGGCACAGATTGAAATTCAGGGACAGATGGAATGGGAAAACGTGCTGTTGCTTCTGGTTTTCTTTTCTTGTCATTTGTCTTCTGTAGCACGTCATAGCATGTCCCTCTTCCCCCCCCCCCCCCCCCTTCAGTGAGCCTCTAAGCTGTGTGTTTACCAATAAATTATCCTGTCCCGTTGCCTTTGTCGCTGTGAGTGCAATGGATCTGGACAGGGTTAATGGATAAATATTGCTTTTCTTTCTTTGGCTTTCGTGTTGCCTCTGCCTCCCCCCCTTTTCCCCTTTTTTGGTGTTTTTTTTTTTCCTTATCGTGCCTGGCATGGAAAGGAAAGTTTGGCCACTGCATACGTGGTGTTCAAAGGAGCTGCTAAAAGTAGGTATGGTACGGTACGGTAGCTCCATTCCAGTCTGTCTCTGCAACTCTTCTGTTCGAGGTTTTGTTTGCTTGGCTGTTATGGCTGGTCTTGGAGTCTTATATTCTGTTATGAAGAATCACACACACGCATACATGCGCGTGCTTACGTGCACACACACAGACGCACTCACGCACGCACATGTAGGCACTCACGTGCACATATACACTCCGTCCCTCCGTGGTCACCGACTCACTCAAACACTGTTACACACAGCACATAGTTGCAGGAATGCACACTTGCAGGCACCCTCATGGCAGGGCCTCCTCTTCTCTGCAGATGGCTTCAGTGGAAAAGCCGGCCTGCTGCTGCCTGTGCCTTCTCTTCACAGCTGAAGTGACAGGAATGGCGTTTCCAGCCTGTTTGATTTGACTGGCGCACAATGTCCCAATTAATTATTTTTTTAATTCTAGGGCGATCTAGGGTAATTCGAAGTTGCCCCTTTCTTTCATGCCGTGGAAAATGCTGATGTGAAGTTTTGTATGCATTGGGGCCAATTTAATGAATTGATAAGCTTTGTTCAAAAGAGGGGATACCAGCGTGAGCGCGTGCGCGCGCGCGCGCGCGCGCGACACACACACACACACACGCACGCACGCACGCACGCACGCACGCACGCACGCACGCGCGCGCGCACACAGAGATCGGTGCTATTTTATGCGACAGTGTTTGCCTGTTGTTTTTAGCTATACTCGTAACCCACATGAGTTTCACGTATTTTGGAGATAATAATGTATTCGTGGAGAGAGAGAGAGAGAGAGAGAGAGAGAGAGAGAGAGAGAGAGAGAGAGAGAGAGAGAGAGAGAGAGAGAGAGAGAGAGAGGAGAGAGGTCATCCACCGAAGAAAAGATTAATCAAATGCAAGTTATTTTTATGACCAGAATAGAATAAGGAAAAGTTGGTGACGACGATCAGCGGGCAGGAAAAAAAAAGAGGGAGAAGTTTACATACAGTGACGACATAGGAACAGCATCAATGATTAACGAAGACAAGAATGGCCGAGATGATGAAGAAAGAAAGACATTGTCACACTAATCATCAAAGGAGTAACAGACGATTGTTATGAATCATCAAAAAGAAAAGCGTATCAAAAAAAAGAGAAGAAAAAAGAGAAGATATCGAGGAACCGGTTGTGATAGAGGAGAACAGAGGAAAGACCCCCCTAATGTAGGGAAATGGGGGAAAGATTGATTTGATGGCTGAAGCAGAGAAAGAAACTGTCACACCAGTCGATAATAGGAGAAAGAGGACTACACGAGTCTATGAGAAGATAAGTGGTCACTGAATAGAGAGGAGAGACGATGGCGGCAATGCTCTGGAAAAAAAGAAGAAGAAATGTGATGAATCATCAGCGAGGAGGAGGAGAACGACGTCTGTAAGGACTGGGGAAGAGGAGAGAAGGGGGATAATGGTCTGTGAAAAGATAACTGGTCACAAGAGGTGATGCAGATTTGGAAGGGAGATGATCGTGATCATTTTAAAAAAAGATGGTCATGGGGCCTGATGAAGGGGGAGAAGAGGGTGGTAGTGGTCTGTGAAGAATAAAAAAAGAAATAAGAAAGAAAGAAATAAAGGATGTTTGGTAAGGTAAACCCGGTGAACAGGGTGCATAGCGATAATGGTCAGTGACCAAAAATGGTATCGAGGCCTGGTGAAGAGGGGATAGTCATTGTGGTCAGTGTAATAAAAGAGACGGTCATAACAACAGTGAAGAGGAGGGAGGTGGAAAATGTGACCGATTTAAAGCAGAAACAGGTTATAATCACAAATGACTTTTGTCAGGAACCTCCGTGATGACACAACTGGGTGCTCGGTAAGCACGATTGTGCTTTGGTCTTTTGACTGGGAGAGACCACCATGAAGGGGGAGTATGCTTTATTGGCCTCCTCTTCATTCTTGTACTCTCTTCTGTCGGAGATATACGCGCGCCGCGCGCGTACGCGTGTGTGTGTGTGTGTGTGTTTGTGTGCGCGTGCGTCTGTGTGTGTGTGTGTGTGGGGGGGGGGGTATTTTTGTGGTAAATGTTTTTTTTCTGTTTAGGGCTTTAACCTTTATGAATTTTTCTGTTAATTGAGATAATAGAGTTTTTGGCGATGGTGTGAACGCTCGTGAAAATTTTTTTCTGGAAGAGACCACACAAGGAAAATGAAAACCCCGACTACTCTGGTTCAGGTTGTAAAATGTCGTTTGCCGTGATTAAATTATAACATAGAAGACATCCTCTGGAGTAAGAGAAACGGGAGAAAAAAGGAGAAAAGCAATTATGAAATAAGTTGGAAGAAACCCAGAAGATAAAATCACAAGGTAATAAGCTGAAGTACTTCAGTGATGTAGGTAGGGCAGTATGCCTTTACCTCTGCCAGGATGCTTGGTGAAGAGAGAAAACGGCGGGTATCCCCTGTTGACTGAGAGGCTTGGGGAAAACTAGATTAGACGCCGAGAGAAGCTGTCCTGGCACTTGGGCCTGTTTTGGCGTGTCAGAAGTCTTTAGGGCAGGGTGGTCCTCCACTTGTTGCAGCTCGGTTGAAAATGAAGGCCACTTCAGACAGAACAGAATGCATCTTTGTGATGAGTCCTCTTTGACTCTTCTTTCCATTTCCACTTTGGCTTACAGTCTTCGGGGTTTATTCTGATTTCATATCTACAGTGAAGGGAAACTGAGCTAGCCTGTCCTCTTAAGTCTGTTTTTTTGTGTGGTGTTGGCATCAGCTCAATGTACTAGTTCTGTTTACCGCTGGTTAAGACGCAGGACTAAAGAAACTACTTCTAGACTGTAGAGAAGACAGACTTCCTTGGTATAGACGACTGTGAATAAAGTATGCTCGTGTTTTTAAAAAAATATATTTTATCGTATTAAATTTACATGTACACAATAGAAGACTGCGTTGGTGTAGAAGACATGAATAAGCATGTGCTTTTTATTTCATGGTATTATATTTACATGGAGACTATTATTGGATTTGCAGTGATGATCGTTATTGCGTGGTGGGTTAGAGTTTGATCCTTTTCCCTCTTTTTCCATTGAATGTTATGCATACTGAAATAATGAGAAGTCACATAATTTGTTTTGTTATGTTGTAGTAATTAAAGATGCTCATATGTTTGAGTCTTGACATATATCCGTCTTATCTCTTGCGTCATGAATAGCTTTGCAATGGACGGTGAACATATGTAGGAAGTATAATGCTCTATGTTAGCTAGATTCTAGTACTGTTTAAAGAGCTCATATGTTTGACAGTATATACGTACTGTATCATCTGCTCAATAGCTGTTTGCATGGGACAGGTGAACTTGTTGTAGAATTAATGCTCTCAAGTGTTCAGACTAGTATTTTAGTGTTTAACCATAGTACATGATATAGACTTGCAGCTTAGTGGCATGGCATCAGTTTCGATGCGTTGTAGCCATGTTTATATTTTGAAAAGTGTGGTTTTCCTATGCGATGTACCTTAAGCTACTGATTTCAGGCACTTAATTTGAGCCCCCTATCGTAACAATATTTCGTTACGGCTTTGGGGCAGCTTAAGGCAGTAACTATTTGGCAGTATTGTTACCTTTAAAGTGTGTGACGGTGCTAACGCGTCAGTTTGGAACACCACCTGCGAGGATGTCTACTGGTTGAGGGAAAAACACGTGTTCCGAAAGCTGTTTGAAGCACAGGTGTATCAGAGAGAAACTACAGCTATCACATTAATACAGTGGGTTTTGCTGGTACACACGAAGGGATGTAGGAAAAGCCTTCTGACCATCACCTAAATCGGAAAAATAAGCGTCAGACGAAACAGAACAAGCGTGCCTTCAGATGGGGGGGGGGGGGGGGGGGGCTTGATGTCGGAGGGCTACAGACTGAAAGCACTAGGATACAAGCTCACGCTGCCGAGAGCTCAGAGGCAGATTGGAGGACGTTTAGTTGCCAGGATGAAAGGGGTCTAATGGAAAAAACTGTCCACAGAGAAGCGGCATGCAAGACTAGTTTCAAATGTCCGCTCCAATTTATAATGGACAGCCTCGGCAAATGCAGGCAATCCAGGGAATTTTTGGGGGGGTGGGTGGAAAGCGTGTTGTCGCTCCAGGTTTCATATCAATTTGTTCTGTCTCCTACCACCCCACCCCCCACCCCCGGTGTTTTTCTTCTGCTTTTTTCTTCTTCTTCTCTTTTCTTGCCCGAAAGCTGCATTTCAAATTCATAAACAGTGATTTATTTTATCCCACATATCTTGTCGCTGTAAACACAATGAAGCTGGTGAGAGTTGATGGACGCATAAAGTAAATCATTTTCAATGGATTTTTATGTTCCATGATTCTGTCTCTCTGCTTCTGTAATCATTTTCAAGGATTTTTATGTTCCATGTTTCTGTCTCTCTGCTTCTGTGTTTTTCTCTGTCACTCTGCCTGTATCTCTCTCACCGCCTCTACTCTCTTTAGCTTTCTCGCTTTTGTGTGGGTGTCTGCGCGCGCGCCGCGTGTGTGTGTGCCGTGTGTTGTTGTTGTTGTGTGTGTGTGTGTTGTGTGTGTGTTGTGTGTGTGTGTGTGTTGTGCGCACGCACACGTGTGGTGTGCATACTTGCACTTTTGTGTAGTGTCTTTCGAAGCAAAGTTGATAACCGGGTGTTGTTAATCAAGAAAAACAGTAGTTGCTGAAACAACATTTCATGGAAGACAGTTCATTTCCAGGCCTTCATGGCCCGGCATTGTGATTGCAGTGTTTCGTTTTTGTCAGGAAGAGAAAAAAGGGTATTCAGAAAAAAAGGACTGTTGTACGTTTTATAAACTTTCGGTGTTTTATTTGCTGGTTATTTAAATTTTTAAAAAAATATTATCATTGTTGGTGATTGAATATCTTCGTGTAAACATTCGCACGCACAGGAGTGACTGCACTCATCTCTCTCTCTATCTCTCTCTCTCTCTCTCTCTCTCTCTCTCTCTCTCTCTCTCTCTCTCTCTCTCTCTCTCTCTCTCTCTCTCTCTCTCTCGTTTTCACACACACATACATCACACACACACACACACACACACACACACACACACACACACACACACACACACACACACACACACACACCACTCTCTCTCTCTCTCTATTCACTCACAGCTAGTTTTTTTCCCCCCCCTACCTATTAGATAAAGTGCCAAAAGTAGCGTGCTGTCCTTGCCATCAGTGAGCATGTCAGGGACAGGGATGTGATTTCTGGCCCATTTCCTTTATCTCGGGCATCATGTCACATTTGCCCTCTATCAGTGTTATTCCTGGCTGAAGCTGGTCTGGCTAGGCAGGCAGGCCTCTTCCAAGATTGCCTGCCTCTTCCTTTTTGCAGCAGCCGAATATCACTCTGAAAAGTCCTGTGACAATAAAGACCCCCTGAGTGAACGAGCGAGCGAACGAGTGTGAACGAGCAACTTTGTGTGTGTGTGTGTGTGTGTGTGTGTGTGTGTGTGTGTGTGTGTGTGTGTGTGTGTGTGTGTGTGTGAGAGAGTGAGTGTGAGTGAGAGAGAGAGAGAGAGAGAGAGAGAGAGAGAGAGAGAGAGAGAGAGAGAGAGAGAGAACAAAATGGATCGTTTGGGGGTTGGTTCTTAGAGTCGGGACACAAATCAGTGCACCCCCACCCGCTGTCAGTTCTCAAGTAGACGGCAAAGACGAAGAAAAAAACACCAATACTTTAAATGTATGCACATAAAACAAACAGAAGAAACTCAAAAAGGTCTACAATAAACATGATGCATATTGAGGTGACACTTCTGCGGCAGCGCAGCAACAGCAAGAAAAAGAACAACTCCAACCCAACCAACCTGACCTGGCAATGAATGAATTTCCACTGACACCCATAAAGCTGTCCTTTAGGGCCTCGCTTTTTTTTTTTTTGGGGGGGGGGGGGGGTGTTAAACGAACAGAGTCCTGTGATTGCCCTCCATTTACCTTTGACCTTTGAGGGCAACAAGGGACAAACTGCGAGATCTGTTTGGGCCAGAGGTGGGCGGGGGGGGGGGGGGGGGGGGGGGGGGATGTCAAAGAGAAAAATGGGAGAATGAAAGACTTAAAAGAGCAAAGGGGGAAAAACAGTGGGAAGAAGGGTGGGGGGAGGGGGTGGGGGGGGGTGGGGGGGGGGAGCATCCCCCCACCCAGCTACCCGTTGACACACACAGACACACACACACACACACGCACACACACACACACACACACACTCACACACACACACACACACACACAACGCACGCACCACGCAGCACGCAGCACCACGACACACACACACACACACCACAGAAGGCGGCAGAGGACTAGCAGTGACAGAGTGGCAGGCAGAGAGATGCATTGACTTGTCAGTTATCGTTGTTTATTCCCCCCCCCCCCCTCCCTGCTTTATTCCTCCATCTCCCTCTCCACCCCTGCTAACGCGCCATGTACAGTGGCAGCATGGTGGTTGGCGGTGATTGCTCACTTACCTTTTTTGACCTTTGCAAAATCAGTTTGCCAGGAGCTGCTAATATGCCTTCTACCACTGCAGAGGTGACTTTCGGCCTGTGTGCTTTATTGCAGGGGCGCTGAGAAGGATGATCGGAAGCCCGCTTTGTGTCACGTTCTTTTTTGTCTTCGACGGAATTACCCATAAATTACGGGGTTTTTTGTGTTGGTGATGATGATGAGAATGGTGCAATACCGTGCAGTATGATACAGTTCTGTATAATACAACGCATTACAGCAGAATATTTTACAATACCGTACGGTACTGTACAGTGCAGTATAATACAAGGCAATGCAGCTAAATTAGTGCAATTCCATAGAGATCAAACTCTTCAGTCAGTGTTTTACACAATTTCTGGATAGATAATAGAAGAAGAAAAGGGATTCAAACAAAGATCTCAAAATCACCCTCCCCCTGTCCCCCAAATAAACGAAAACTGAAATAAAAACTAAACACACACACAAAGTCACAAATAAACAAACAAAAAGCAATAGATACACACAAAAACCAAACAGAAACATTGCAAGCATTACAAACTCACAAACATACAAATAAGCAAACAAAAACACACGAAAACAAAATAGAAACGTTGCGCGCGTGCACGCACGCACGCGCACGCGCGCGCGCACACACACACACACACACACACACACACACACACACACACACACACACACACACACACACACACACGGCTGTCGTCTCGAAAATGAAAAAAAAAAGAGAGAACGAAAATGGAGCAAAACACACAATATTCCATTTGTCAAAACGAGTACCGAGGGAGCTGAAAGTTTGCAAGTGCACAAGTAGGCCACAAGAGCGTGCAGAACCTGCCCCCACTATAACATGACTTGCATTAGAACTTCTGTCTGTCTGTCTGTCTGTCCGTCAGTTGGTCGCTGCCTCCTTCCTCTCTTCTGGTGCCCACAATCCTCCCCTTCCTCCCCTCCCCCAACTTCTTCCCCACTGTTCTACCTCCGCCCCCTCCTGTTTTTGTTTCTGGTCTTTTTATCCATTTTTGTGGTTGTTGTTTGGTTAGTTCCCCCCCCCCTCCTCCTCCTTTCCTTTGCTTTTTGGCTTTTTTGGGTGGTTTTTGGGTGGTGTTGGTGTTT
>CM060316.1:28146442-28148942 GCA_030674155.1 Stramonita haemastoma | reverse complement strand
ACTCCTTTTGAATGAGTCACTAAAATCGTTGCAATTGTAATGAACCCCCCCCCCCCCCCTAACATTAGCAATGGTTTAGGTGAGAAAGTTGTGCTTGCAGTTTGTGTAGATCGTGATTGCATAACAATTAAATATACGCGTAGACTTTAAGATAGCACAGAACAGAAGCATGATGTACAAAGTGGAATACGCCTGTGGTAGAATCCTTCACGTGAGCGTGTGGTCCCATGTACGGTCTCTGCATTTCCCTCAAAGAACCGGCCTGATCATGAGGAAACAGGAAAACGGCATCAAGTTGTCATGATGGCCTGTATTTTGTATTAGCAAGCAAGTAGCAGGATGTAAATGAGGTTGTAGCAGGGTACTTTGTTCAGTGAGGGAGGGGAGGTGTGTGTGTGTGGTGGGGACGTCATCGCCATCATGGCGGGGATTGACGTCAGGGGCTGTGGTCGTGTCATGGCAGGGGATTCTGACGTCACGATCCGTTTGCCGGGGCAGGTGAGGTGGAGTGTGTGGGTGTTGTGATATGTCTGTCTCTGTGTCTGTGTATGATTAGGTGTTCTGTTTTGTCTGTGTGTGTTTGATTAAAAGAAATGTGTGTGTGTGTGTATGCGCGTGCGCGCGTTTAATCAAAATTGCCTTTAAACATGTGTGATTATAGATTTAGACTATGTGTACAGGTCTATATTATTTGTTTAAATAATGTTTGTATCACCGTTAAGCAAATTTCCTTCGATGGATGGCAGATTTTGAACTGAATTTGTGTTTGTGTGTGTGTGTGCATAGAGAGAGAGAGAGAGAGAGAAGAGAGAGAGAGAGAGAGAGAGGAGAGAGAGAGAGAGAGAGAGAGAGAGAGAGTCAGTCGCCAGTCTCTTTTTCCTCCTCCCTTCCCCCCCTCTTTCCCCCTTCCATCTGATCGTCTTTGTGCTGTTTTGAATAACATACTGCCTTAGATGTAATTACACCTTGATCGTGGAAAGCAGCAAACACGGGGAGGATAATGGAATTATCTGCGAAACACTTTCTTTGGCTCCTGATGCTGTGAGCGAGGCCGACATTCCTGGCTCCCTGGGATTCCCAGCCAACCCTTCCAGCCCTGAAAGACTTCATCAGTGTTTATGACATCAGCTGCCTTATTGCTATAAATCTTGACGATCCTCTCTCTCTCTCTCTCTCTCTCTCTCTCTCTCTCTCTCTCTCTCTCTCTCTCTCTCTCTCTCTCTCTCTCTCTCTCTCTCTCTCTCTCTCTCTCATTTACTTTTTATTTCTATTTTTATACCCTGTTTGTATCAAACGATACCCACGCTTCTCTGTTGTCTGACTGGCTGTCTCATCCATTTTCTCTCTCTCTCTCTCTCTCTCTCTCTCTCTCTCTCTCCTCTCTCTCTCTCTCTCTCTCTCTCTCTCTCTCTCTCTCTCTCTCTCTCTCTCTCTCTCTCTCTCTCTCTCTTTCTCTGTCTATCTGCCTGTCTGTCTGTCTCTGTCTCTCTCAAGCTGATTATCTATTTACCCCCTTCCACCACCCTTAGTTGATAATCTTCATTATGGGAAAATAGCTATTAAGGAACCGAAATTGATCATGGCAGTATCTGGCTTCAGTTTTTGACGTGAGAGTAGATCTGGTTTGTGTTTGTGGTACAAATTACCGCACATTCCTCTCGGGTTTTTTTTAGGGGGTGTGTGGTTGGGTTTTTTTTGTTTTTGTTTTTGGTTTGATTTCTTCTGTTTGTGTTTTTTCCAGAGTCTTTTTCCCAGGATCGTAAATTTTATTTTCAGATTGCGTGAGAATCTGGAAGCTCAAGAGACTGCGTGCGGCGTGCGTACGTACGTTCGTGCGTGTAGTGTGTGTGTGTGTGTGTGTGTCTGTGTGTGTGTGTGTGTGTCTGTGTGTGTTTGCATGTGCGCGTGATTAAAATAAGATCGTTAGCGAGAGTAGGAGGTGTAGGGAATGTATTTTTTTGTGAGAAACCTCTCAGGCCATTCCCTCTTTATTTTTTTTTCGTTCTTTTTCTCCTTCATTTGATCCAACATCATGCCCCCCCCCTCCCCTACATATTCTGCCGCCGCCACCACCACCACCCAAAATTTGGGACTCTGATCTTCCTTTTATTCATTCATTTCTTCTTTTGTTGCCAAAACCAAGGCGGGCTGTTGTGGAGAGAATACAGAGCACATGGGATGCTGATTGCATTTGAGATCTATTACTGCGGGGGAGGGGGAAAGAACAGAAAGGAAGAGAGAGAGAGAGAGAGAGAGAGAGAGAGAGAGAGAGAGAGAGAGAGGAGAGAGAGAGAGAGAGAGAGAGAGATACACTGAAACTATTTATGCATTGCAAAAGAAGTCATTTGACATGAAACGGGAGCAATTTATTATGTTTGTAACTACTAATAGAAGCCCCAACAACACACATACGCGCATGCGCCGACACAAATACAACTAAACACTCTTCCTACAACACATATCACACGCGCGCGAGCGAGTAGAGAGAGGGAGGAAAGAC
>CM060316.1:28141442-28143942 GCA_030674155.1 Stramonita haemastoma | reverse complement strand
CGCGCATTTACATGTGGAGAGAGAGAGAGAGAGACAGATGAACGAGAAGATTAGAGAGAGAGGAGTAAGGCAAAGCAGAAGACAGCAGACAGACAGCAGACACAGACAGCGATGAGAAGCAGACAGAAGAAGACAGACAGACAGACAGACAGTACTGCGTGTGTTCTGAGAGCAATGGTTACGCTGTGTGTGTTTATTTATTTTATTTATTTGGGGATAATGGAATATGCATTTGTGCGCTTTTTTTTTTTTTACATCAAGTCCCCGTGTGTGTGCAGTTTTGTAAATTTTGTCATCTGTTCCCGTGTGTGTGTGGTGTGTGTGTGTGTGTGTGTGTGTGTGTGTGTGTGGTGTGTGTTGTGTGGGGGGGGGGGGGATCGATGTGAGATATTTTTTCCTATCTTTTTTTTCCCTCTATGTCTGCCGTCAGTTTTATGTTGTGCCCGTCTGCTATGTGCGATTTCTCATTAGTAGCAAGTCTTCTCTTGGTGCGTAATTAGAGAGATGGCCTGTATCTACCCAAGTTATTACCCTGTACAGGAAGAGAAAGTTGATGATGATGACAATGGTGATGTTGATGATAAAAAGAAAAGATGATGATGTTTGATGATCTTGTTTGTGGAGCCTCGCTTTCTTGGCCTTGCTCGGCTGTAACAACGGTTTCTTATCGGAATAGTCTTTTATACCTTCTTTCCTATTTGGCTGTTTTGTCAGTCTTTTCTTCTTCTGATGACTGCAGCCGTTACTTATTATTATTATTATTATTATTATTATTATTATTATTATTATTTATTATTATTATTATTATTATTATTATTATTGCTGCTAATGTTAATGTTAATTTTTGTCGCCCCATTTTCTCTCTCTCTCCTTTTTTACCACCCTGTATCCAATTTGCCCTGCTGTACAGGCAACAGATTACTCGAAAACAGTTTCCTGTTTGTTCCTGTTACCTGCATTTGTAGGTTTCCATCACTCTGTGTGTGTGTGTGTGTGTGTGTGTGTGTGTGTGTGTGTGTGTGTGGTGCGTGCGTGCGTGCGTGCGTGCGTGCTGCGTGCGTGCGTGTGTGTTATTTTGTTAGCGTGAATAAAATGTTTGGGAGAATTTGAAGGTCGTCAGGGTTTTTTTTTGTTTTGTTTTGGTGCCTATTCTTATCGCATGACAGTTTTTCCCCATTCTGCTGTTTTTGGTACAGTGCTACTATTGTGATCATCTTTTGTCTGTCCTGTCTGACATCAGTCTCTGTGTGTGTGCTGGTCTGTCAGCATTCTATGGATTTTTTTTTCTCGTGCGTGTGTCTGTATGTGTGCACCCTTCCTCTTTTTCACTCTCCGTCCCATCTCTTTTGTCTAGCTCCCAACCAGGAAGGGTTAAAACACACACCACCACACACACACACACACAGCACACACCACACCACACACACACACACACACACACACACACACACACACACCAACACACACGCACACACACGCACGCACGCACGCACGCAGCACGCACGCAATTTGACGACCCGAGTTCGATTCCGGTCGAGGAGATTTTTCTCCATTATGTGATATTTCCCTCTTCGGATGAGATTTTAAACCGAGGCCCCATGTGCGAACGCACGCATAATATCTTGCGCACACGTTAAATCCTGTTCCGCTTTTCGTAAGAGTAGGCCATCGTGTGCCGGTGGGAACAGATGACATTTACAAAACTGCATACACACGGGGACTGGATGTAAAAAAGCACAAGAGTGCTTATTCCATTATTCTCGATATAAAAGAATAAATCAATAAAATCAACACACCACACACACACACACACACACACACACAACACACAACACACACACACACACACACACACACACACACACAGAGGAATCGTGTAGCATTTGACAGCAGACAGTGTCATCCACCGATGTCAGTGGGACGTGTGTGTTGTGTAGGTGCAGTATTTCTCAGAACTGACGCCATCGATTCCATCGGTCATGCCCTACTTATAGTGCAGCAGGCTGCCCTGCTTTGTGTGTGTGTGTGTGTGTGTGTGTGTGTGTGTGTGGTGTGTGTGTGTGTGTGTGTGTGTTGTGTGTGTGTGTGTGTGTGTGTGTTGTGTGTGTGTGGTGTGTTGTGTGTGTGTGTGTGTGTGTGTGTGTGTGTGTGTGTGTGTGTGTGTGTGTGGTGTGTGTGTGTGTTGTGTGTGTGTGTGTGGTGTTTGTGTGTGTGTGTGTTTGTGTGTTGTGTGTGTGTGTGTGTGTGTGTGTGTGTGTGTGTGTGTGTGTGTGTGTGGTTAGAAAGGAGTGGGTTGGTAGGAGATAGTGGAGGGGGTATTAAAAACTGTATGGGGTAGGAAGTGTGGTGGTTGTGGTGGCGATATATTTACGGCGTATGCTGTGTGTGTTATTGTTGTGGGATAGGCCTGTGCTTGGGAACAGAATGATGTGATGTGGTCTCTGCACCACATGATTGATTACATGGTTTAGTAACGAGAAGCGTTGTCTGCGGTTCGTCA
>CM060316.1:28128942-28131442 GCA_030674155.1 Stramonita haemastoma | reverse complement strand
ATCATTCACACACACACACACACACACACACTGAGACTGAGGCAGACAGACAGTCAGGCCGACAGAGAGGGGTGGGTGGGGGGTGGCTGGAAGCTAGAAAAGCAAGCTTGTCATCAAGAGAGGCAGTCAGCGGTATGTAATAAGTGAGCATTGTCTTGTGACTGACTGTGGGGTCAGCATGCCCTTACAGCCAAGCCTAGCCAGCCCCCTGTACTGTGTGTGTGTGTGTGTGTGTGGTGGTGTGGCATGTGTAATGTACGGGGGCAGGTGTGGTCTCTTCTGCTGGATTCATCAGCAACTGAAGGGTCATGGCTTGACAGTTCTCCTCTGTTGTGTGTGTGTGTTGTGTGTGTGTGTGTGTGTGTGTGTGTGTTGGTGTGTGTGTGTGTGTGTGTGTGTTTGTGAAGGCAAGTGGGTGAGTACACTAAGAAAAGAATATGTAGGAAAGAACTGCAGAAATGAGGAGGGGGAGATGGGGATCCCAAGTGTCCGTGTGTGCATGTACGCCCACACAGATATGCACATGCACAGCACACGCACGCACCACACGCTCTATCTCTAAGACACACATTTAACTTACACACACATCTACTCTCTCTCTCTCTCTCTCTCACACATCCACACACCACACCCACACACACTCTCAACACCACCACATCACACACACACACACACACACACACACACGCGCGCGCGCGCGCACGGAAACACACACTCATATGCACGCGCGTGCGCACACACTAACACAAACATACACACGCTCTCTCTCTCTCTCACGCACAAACACAACACACCACACACAACACACACACACACGCGCGCGCGCGCCCACACACACACACACAACACACACACACCATTCACATACACATACACGGCACCACTACAGAGAAAAAAAACATTACCAAAAAAAAAACAGAATGGAAAAAAAAGAAAATGTAAGGTTGAGACGAAGGAAAAGGTAGGAGAGAGAGAGTGACAGAGTGGCAGTGAGGACTTGGGGGGGGGGGGGGGGGGGGGGGGGGGGGGGGGGGGGGGGACAGGCAGGTAGCTGGCTGGGCGCTTGGCTATAGGCTAGTAGCTAGGTAAGACAGACAGCGACGGGAGCGGGTTGTAACGTGCCGTGAAGGCTTTCCACGGTGGCGCTGCGGAAAGGCACTGTGTGGTCAGGCCAGATGAGGTCAGGTCACAGCAACCACTCTCTAGGCTAGGCTATATATAACAGTGTATTGCCAATCTCTAAGCGCTGGGTAGGCTAGTGCAGGTGGGTGAGGGACAGGGCACGATACCAAACCTTGTGTGTGTGTGTGTTTTTGGGGGGAGGGCATTGCTTTATGTTGCGGTAAGGGCAGGACAAGACTCCCCCCCTCCCCACTCCTTTCCCAAATGATGATCATAGTAAATAGTAATAAACAAGGGCTCTCAGTCTATGTCTCTGTCTTTTGACTGTCTCTATCTGTCTGTCTGTGTGTGCTTGTCTGTCTTTCGCTCTCTCTTTTATGCGTGCGTCTGCGAGTGCATGAGTGTCTTTTTTGTGTCTGAATGGTGTGTGTGTGTGTATGTGGAGAGAGAGAGAGAGAGAGAGAGAGAGAGAGGGGGGGGGGGGGGGGGGGGGGCGGGCGGGGGTAGGGGCGGTATCCAATCCAGTCTTGTTTATAGGCCTCGTCCCGCCGACCAGAGGCCATATCGGCGCTGTCATCTCGTATCATTTTTCCTAAACCTCATGGAGGAGTATGAATGAAGGAAGACATGAATGAATGAATGTAGGGATTATTGTTGTCACAGCTGTGCAGCCAGCAGCAGAACAATAGGAGACCAGAAGTGCTGGCTGTAGACAGGGCGGTACTATAGGTGAAGGAGGCGTTCAACAAGGGAACAAAGAAAGAAAGAAAGAAAGAAACCCCAAACCCCCATGCCTAGTGCATCGAATGATACAAGAACCGTTACCATTCTAAACTTTGTACCGGCATAACTGTTCGCCAACAACAACACGTTGTTGCGTCAGGAGGAATAAACACAACCCACCCTCCCTACCTCTCTCTCTCCTCTCCCTCCTCCTCTCCCCCTCCCATTCTGTCTCTACCTCTGTGTGTCTCTCTCTGTCACACACACACAACCACACACACACACACACACACACACACACACACACACACACACACACACACACACACACACACACACACACACTCACACACACGTGCAGCGCGTGCAAACATACATACATACATACATACATACACACACATGCGCGCGCGCAAACACACACACACACAACAAATACATACATACACACACACGCACAGAGGCAGAGCTCAGGTTGGCAGCAAGGCTGATAGTGGTGAGAAAATAAAGGACTAGAAGGGGAGAAGGTGCCAAACAAACACTATCTTTAGAGCAGGGAAAACAAACCACGCGGGCGGTGAGACCCATAGACAGGAACACGCCCAGAAATCTAAGACTCTTCACACTTCTTTTTTTTGCTTTATATATTATATAT
>CM060316.1:28116442-28123942 GCA_030674155.1 Stramonita haemastoma | reverse complement strand
TTAAAAATGTCAAGAGAATGTGAAATATGAATCGGTGATTAGAGGTGGTGTTTTTTTTTTTTTTTTTTTTTTTTTTTTTTATTAGTGTCTGAGGAAGATGCATATCAGTGTGTGTGTGTATGTGATGTGTGTGTGTGTGTGTGTGTGTGTGTGTGTGTGTGTGTGTGTGTGTGTGTGTGTGTGTACGCGCGTGCGCGCGCATGTGTGTGCACATAAACATAAGAGTTCTATCCAAAAGTAAAATACAAATAAATAGACCACATCTCCCCCCCCCCCCCAAACAAACGAACACAAAACCCCATTTAAATCTGTTTTGTACGGCTTGCTGAAAACTGGACAAGGTGAATCCACCATCTTATACAAAGCTGTATCAGCCGAGGCATGACGTGAACCGTCAAGGATAGATGTAACACGTTTATCACCTTACTTTTGCCCTTCTGTTATTTTCAGATGTAACTGTCAAAGACCTCTGACGTGAAAGCCCCCCCCTTTGCTATCCTTTTTTTTTCTCTCTCCGTTTGTTTGTTTAGTTCTAGTGGACATTTTGGGCTCCCCTTTTTTTGTTGTTGTTGAAATAAAGTGCTGCTTGTTTTGTTCGGATTTAGTTGGCTTTTTATACTTTGTCATAAAATATTCTTTTTTGTGATAGATGTAAACTTCTATGTGCAATTATTTTGCTACTTGTCATTCATTCATTCATTCATTCATTCATTCATTCATCCATTCATTCATTCATTCATCCATTCATTCATTCATTCATTCATTCATTCATTCATTCATTCATTCATTGGTGTTTTCAATGCATTTATAACCAGTTTGATAAGTGAAAGCTATAAAGCCTCATGCACACCATTGAAAAGGAATGGGATCGGGTCTCCTGCCTGTGTGTGCTCTTCTTTCAGGCGCTCAGTGTGGGTAGGCGGGTGGCATGAATGACAGACAGGTACAGAGTAGTGTAGGGGAGTGGGTGACACTCCAAGTCCTGAGTTCACACGGTCTTCAATGGGGGTGTTTGTCAGCGCAGGTCGCCACTGCTGTAGTATCCGACAGTACAGCCAGTGTGATTGATGCCAGAGTAACAGCTGTTGTATGGGGCTGGTTGACCGTGTCATGTATTGTATTAATTTTGCCATGGCTTTTGTCTTGAAGGTCGGTCGTGACAGATCAGATCTTAAAAACATGAGAGAGAAAAGGCTGTTACCGTTTCAAAGCAGATTTTAAAGTTTAGATATGAATTTATGTATGTTTGTGTGGAAGGAGGGAGGGAGGGAGGGAGGGAGAGAGAGAGAGAGAGAGAGAGAGAGAGAGAGAGAGAGAAGAGAGAGAGAGAGAGAGAGAGAGAGAGAGAGAACACGACGGCTCCAATCTTATTCTAGGAGTATAGTGAAATAAGTATGTCATTTTTGTGTATCTAGCCGTCATGGCCCAGATTTTTGAAAAGAAAATATGATCAATCATAAAAAGAAAGCAGTTAAGAAAGGAACGTGTGTGCATATGAAGAGAGAGAGAGAGAGAGAGAGAGAGAGAGAAGAGAGAGAGAGAGAGAGAGAGAGAGAGAGAGAGAGAGAGAGAGCACGAACGTTTCAATCTTATTGTAAGAGTATAGTGAAGTAAGTATGCCATTTTTGTGTATCTAGCCGTCACATCCCAGAATTTTAAAAAGAAAATAATTATGATCAATCACAAAAGAAGGCAATTAGGAAAGGAACGTGTGTGTGTGTGTGTGTGTGTGTGTGTGTGTGTGTGTGTGTGTGTGTGTGTGTGTGTGTGGAGAGAGAGAGAGAGAGAGAGAGAGAGAGAGAGGGGGGGGGACAGGGGATTGACTGTGTTGGAGAGGGAGACAAGGTTGCAAAAGAGGAGAACAGGAAAGGGAGTGGTGGCTGTTATTTGATTTCATGCTGTAAAAGAAATGGGACATTTCGAAGCATAGGAAAGGCCACCTTTTATCATTTTAAACTGTGTTCAATATATCAATTAAAAGAGCATTGATTTTATTGATATTTGTTTAATCATACAACGCGTAAGAATTTCGTATATATCATAAAAATGCTTGCGCGTGGTTTTGTGTGTGTTTTGTTGTTGTTGTTTTTTAGACTGTGTTCAACATCTTAATAGAAATAACATTAAAGTGATGTTTCTCTTATCATACAACATAATTATAACAATTTGGTGTATATCATAAAAATACGTTAGCATGTGTGCAAATGTTTCCACTCTGTGTGTGTGTGTGTGTGTGTGTGTGTGTGTGTGTGTGTGTGTGTGTGTGTGTGCGCGCGCGCGCGCGCGCGCGCGTGCATGCATGCATGCAAGCTGTGTGTGTGCGTGGATGCGTAGGGATACTGGTGCGCACACGAGTGTTTGTGATTTTACTTGGATGAGTTTTATAACTGGCTGAGATATTGCTGATTTGTAGGTGCTTTTTATTTTGTGATGGGTGCGTTGTGTTGTATATATCCGTTATAGTATGTTTACGTGCTTACTGTTTTTATCTATGGCTTGTAACCCGCTTGAATTTCTATGTCTGTGAGGTAATGAAGTGATTGAATTGAATTAACACACACCCCATAACCACCTTCACCAATTTCATCAGCAGCCTGTTTGAAAGAGTCAAATATGGTATTAGTTAAAGTCACTTTCTATGTTGGCAGGGAAACAAATACACTTTTTTTTTCAGTGTATGTATACATGTGTGGCTTCTGGTGTGATGGTGATTGATTAATTAATTGTTCCGCTGGCAGTGGCGTTGAAATTAGAACAGTTAAGTTTGAAATAAAGGCTGAGTCATCTTCAGTCATTTGCCTTCACTGGGTCATGTCAGGGATATACTTTGGGGGATCAGGCCGACTCATTGACAGTCCTTTAACTAAAGCAGCCTTGTGAGGGAGGGGATAAGTCTTACTGTTCACCGGGTCAACCTAGATCTATTATGGGAACAGGGTTATGATTTGTGTCCCGTCAGTTCGCCAAATCTGTGTGGAGATATAAATCTTTGCAACGTCTAGTAGTTGACAGCTAGCGGTGCACCGAGATCACAAAAGCTTTTTTTTTTTTTTTTTTGTTGTCGTTGTTGTTTTGTTGAGAGGAGACAGGAAGAAAAGAAGTGTGGGGAAAATAAAAGGGTTGTACAACCGCCTGCTTAGAGAGTAGAGGGGGTCGGTCAGGTGGGGGTCCTTCCTGCCCAGTGTTGGCCAGGGGCGTCTCCGGCCTGCCTGCCTGACTGGCTGACTGGTGGTGGGTGATGTTTATCGGGCACTAAAAGCTGCTGTGCACTCCTTTGCCAGACCACGCGTCTCAGGCGGCGTCCGGGAAACGGCGTGTCGATCTCCGATCTGATCTGGGCCACCTTGCCTGTGACAGGCCGAAACCGCTGTCTCTGTCTCTCGCTCTGTCGCTGTCTCTCGCTGTCGCTGTCTCTCGCTGTCTCTCTGTCTCTCGCTGTCTCTGTCTCTCGCTGTCTCTGTCTCTCGGTCTCTCTCTGTCTCTGTCTCCCCTCTCTGCCTGTCTCTGTCTGTCTGTCTGTCTGTGTCTGTCTGTCTTCTCTGTCTTCTGTCTGTCTATCTGTCTGTCTGTCTGTCTGTCTGTCTGTCTGTCTCTCTCTCTCTCTCTCTCTCTCTCTCTCTCTCTCTCTCTCTCTCTCTCTCTCTCTCTCTCTCTCTCTCTCTCTCGTGACACTGGTGCATTTTTCACGGCACTCTTTATGCTGTTAAGGTTAGAAACTTCTTCTACACGCCCCCCGCCCCCCCCCATTTTTTTTTTTTTTAAGAATGTGGAGAAATCTATACTCTTGCTCTACAGTAAGGGGAGAGAGAGAGAGAGAGAGAGAGAGAGAGAGAGAGAGAGAGAGAGAGAGAGAGAGAGAGAGAGAGAGAGAGAGAGAGTTCATTTAGTTAACACCTTCACTTTCAAAGTTTTTGCTTTTTAAACCTTTTTGAAGTTGTGGAAGAATCTCAGATATCATTGAAACATTTTTTCCCCGGGGGCTTTTAAAAGCTTGGTATCAGAATGTTTTGTTCACTGTCTTCATTTCTGTTTTTTCTTCTTCTGGCATTTTTGGGTTAAAATTTTTTTTTTTTAATTGTATTTTTCCCACAAAGAAATACTTGCAAAGCCTCCCCCCCCCCCCCCCCCCCCAGCATTAATGTGATATCTCAGCAGTGCTAGTTGTTTGACTGTGTGGCCTTAAATGTTTAGTTTCTTGCAGATGTTTTGGATTTTTGTACATTTTTCTCCCAGCTAACTTGGAGTCGAATGAAGCGAAAAAGATGACATCGATAGCACAACCTAGTCCGACTTGTCTGAAGGCGGTAAACAGTTTTAGAAAGTTGTTACGATCTGAGTTCGTCTGCAGGTGGACGGGGTTCTCTGTTGATTAAACCGTTTGCCAGTTTGGTATTGAAAATCTTTATTGACAAATAATGGGGTACTGCTTAACATGAAACTATGCGCTTGTTGTTGCATTAGCACATTTTTGTTGCATCACTTCATCTTTGGTGGCGCTTCTCTTGTGGTGACGCACTCTCCCCGGGGAGAACAACCCGAATTTCACGCAGAGAAATCTGTCGTGACTTAAAGTGGTATGAATGAGTGAATGATTTAATGATTGTATGAATGACTAAAGAGATCAGAGTCCCGTTAAACATGATTTTTTTGCTCCTGACTATGTTGGTCACGCCTAAATCTGAGGCAATTATATTTGTTTTCTTCCTGTCTCCAGCTGTAGATCTATTTGTATTCCTATCAGAATGGCTTCTTTCTACAGAATTTTGCCAGGGACAACCCTCTTGTTGCCGGGGAATCTTTTACCTGTGCTAAATAATTTTGTGTAACACACGGGACCTCGGTTTATCGTCTCATCCAAATGACTAGATCTAGCACCCAGACCAACACTCATGGTCTGATGGATTGGGGTAAAAGTTTTGGGCCCAAGCGGGGTTCGAACACTTTCTAGGCAGGCGCGTTACCTCTAGACCACTGATCCATTTACATGAGTTGATGTTCTTTAGCTCTCGTATGCAAGTCCACCTGCACTCCTCTGTCTCCTGACATTCTTTGATGTTCTTTAGCCATCGTAGGAAAGTCCACCTGTGGCACATTCGGTCGTCGTAGAGCCAAGACTGTCCGACTCGTGCCTGAAAAAGCAGATTGGTTATGGTTTTAAAACAGCTTTGTGCTGCGAATGTCACTGTCGGTTGTCAGAGGAGCAGGCTTGAAGATCATTGATGCGTAGTTGTATCGTCTCAGACAGCTTACTGCAACCGAAGGAACTAACACCGGGGAGCTTATGCTGTCCTCTGCTAACCACCCGTGAAAATGAGCTCCGCTTAATGATAGGCCTGGGGACATGAAGCCTGGCTGTGCCGATATCAGGGACACTTCTCCCCTGTGGCTGGGCTAGGCTGTGTTTATAGTGGCCAGCTTTGTGACGGTAGCTTATATAATTGTCTTTGTCAAGGACGTGAGGGAACCTCCAGATAACTCTGTACAATCTTGTGCTTAACACATTTTGGTTTTTTGTTGTTTTTTGTTTGTTTCTTTCCGAGTGACTTAACATTTTGTTTAAAGTGAAATAAAGAAAAAAAAAGTCAACTCCTTTTCTATGTGAGTGTGGGCGGTGACTTTAAAACCCAAGGTGTGACATGGTTAGGATTATTCCGTATTAAAAAAACAAACAAAAAACAAAAAAACCTCTGTAGTATGCAGCCAAAAAACTCGAGTTAAAAATGATGTTGACGTTGAAGAAATAATGTCTGCAGAGAGAAGTGAAAGGTACAGCGCTGTAACGTCAAAGGGGATCGGTAGAAAAACAAGCCAGAGGAAATGACCCGGCAGGCGGTATGAGGTCTGCTCTGAGTTACTGTGGTCTGAGTTAATCACAAACCTGCTCACACAGCGTCCTGAAATGAAGCGGCCATCTACCATTTCAACGCCGCTCTCTCTCCACACCATTACCTGTGCAGATTGATCGCCGCTGCCTTGTCCCAACATCTCAGCGGGGAAAAAAAGAAGAGACAAAGACAGAAGAAAGACAGAAAGCAGATGGAAGAAGAAGGCCTCCTCCCGCTCCTGTGGTAGGCTATTGCTGATGCTTCCTACTCACTTGTCTGGCCGCGGTGTAGTGGCGGTGCTAACGCGCAGCCTCATTACGGCCAGTGTGGATCCATCCCAGCCTTGCTACCTGGGCATCCTGGCTACCTGCCGTGTGGGGAGACACATCAAAGGGGGGACTGCGCGGCCAGGGTCAGGGAGCCCATCCCTCATCCCTCCTTGAATTCAGGCTGCGCCCCCCCAGGCCCGCTCTGCTGTAGCCTGTTTATGTAGGTAGTAAAGTGGACTGTGCACAGCCTGGCAGGGGCGGGGGTGGGTGGAAGTGTTCCAGGAGGGGGGTGGGTGTCCCCAGCTGCTGGCTCCCCAAGGTGCTTCATTAGCACAAGAGGCCGGCAGGGAATTGGACGGCTTTGAGCAGTCGTTAAGCAGCTTGAGAGGGTGGGCTCGCGGGATGATTCGCCCTCACCGCTGATTGAATCTCTCTGTCTCTGTCTCTCTGTCTCTGTCTGTCTGTATATCTGTCTCTCTCTGTTCTCTGTCTGTCTCTCTGTCTCTGTCCTTTTGTCTGTCTGTCTGTCTGTCTGCCTGTCTCTCTCTCTGGTCTCTGTCTGTCTCTGTCTGTCTCTGTCTCTCTGTCTCTCTGTCTCTCTGTCTCTCTCTCTCTCTCTCTCTCTCTCTCTCTCTCTCTCTTCTCTCTCCTCTCTCTCTCTCTCTCTCTCTCTCTCTCTCTCCCCCCCCCTCTTTTTTCCTTCCTCCTCTCCACCATCCTTCCTCTCACCTAAACGTACTCTGTGTGTACCTCTTCTCATCCCTCATTCATAATATATCCCCTCTCTCGTGTACCACATGTGCCGGTTATGAACCGTCTCTGGAAAGTTATGACAGGTGTGTGTGTGTGTGTGTGCGTGTCTGCGTGCGTGCGTGTGGGTGCGCGCGCGCGTGCGCGCACACAAGTGTGTGTGTTGATCTTCATGGTCTGTGGTCGTGCAGTCATGGCTATGTTTTCTCAACAGATCCACACCTGTAGCACTCTTTTGATCTGCCTATTAGACGGAAAATTGGAAGAGGGGGGTGGGAGAAAAATGAAGAGGAGTTAATTTGAAAAGGTAATGGCAGTAGTGAGAGTCGTAGGCGTGGTATTAATGTAAGGCATGTTTTTTCCCCTTTAGAAAAGGACGCGTACATTTTGAAAGGTAGGAAGGGCTTCATTGAATAGCACATTAAAGAGCAGAAATACTGAATGGTTGTACTACAAAGAAAGCTACGTTTTCAGTTTGAAAGGTACGCCCACGTGTTTTTTGCCCTGTAAGAGGGTCGGGGTAGACTATGAGAGTAACATAAGCATGTTCTGTGTGACTGTTGGAAAGAAAAACGCTGCTCTTTTTTTCTGATATCGTTTATTTATTTGTTTTGTCTGCATATAACTTTATGCATTGCCACAGTAACACAGCCATT
>CM060316.1:28078942-28111442 GCA_030674155.1 Stramonita haemastoma | reverse complement strand
CTTAGTTCGTAGTTTAACCTTGAATGCGTAAAACAAGGGAGTAACCCCCTTCCCCCTCCCCTCACCACCACCACCACCACCACTACCACCACCGCATTTTCCCACTTTTCCACCCAAACAATGATTGTGATGGAGTGCCAATCGCCGCCACTGTTGCCACAGCTCAAGCAGCAACTGGTGAATATATCCCCTCTCAATTGCAACCCCAGGATAAATTTGCCGATTTAACATAAAAAGAGCCCCATTGGTGAGAATCGTGGGATAAAATCGTGCGATTTAGCTTGGGGGAAAAAAAAAGAAAAGAAAGGTGTCTTTGAATGTTATGGGGGCTTGGACGTGTGTGTGTGTGTGTGTGTGTGTGTGTGTGTGTGTGTGTGTGTGTGTGTGTGTGTGTGTGTGTGTGTGTGGTGTAGAGTAAAGGGAGGGAGTGGTGACAAATTCTGTGATGTAGGGGGTATCTGCCAGTGTAGGGGCTAGAGGGAATGGTTGGCCTGGCAGGGCAATGGCAATGGCAATCTGCAGTACGACAGTTTTACCTCAGCTCAGGTTTGAAATCCTCAGCTGCCTTATTCTGGACCAGTTTCAACAGCCTTTGTTCACACACGCTTGCACGCACGCACGCACGCACCCCCCCCCCCCCCCACACACACAAAAGGAAGTGTGTGTGTGTGTGGAGGGGAGAGAGAGAGAGAGAGAGAAGCGCACACATTCTGCGCACACATATCTGCACTATCTGAAGGGCAGAAAGAAATGCGCTGAAAAGAAAAGAAAAGCAGAGCACTAAGAATTGAGAAAGAAAGACCAAAAAATATAACTCATAAGGAAAAACAAAACAAACCAAAGGCAAAAAAATGGGTGAAGTGACAGTAAAAAGGGAGAGGGAAATAAGGGGATTGAGGGGGGAAAATAGAGTCGGGATGGGGGGTAGGAGGTAGAAGTTTTAGAAGGAAGAAGAGCAAAATCAACAAAAAGTGAAAACAAAGAAGGGAATAATCTATGCTGAATGTAAAACTCTGTATGGCAACAATTGTCAATGTTTTACTGGCAATATCTTAAGGAAGACAAGCAGGAGCTTTACAGGCAGGGAAGTGCCAGAAGGATGGAAGAAAGAAACAGTATCCAGCCACAACAGCGAACATTCAGCATAAAGATAGAAAGAAGATCAGAAAAAGACATGCTGAATACAACACTCCATATTTATGTGGACATTTCCAATATCTCGATAAAGAATATCTAAAGCAAGATTGGGAATCAGAATGCGACAGGCCTGGAAATGTCCAATATGGTGTGATCACTACACTACACAATTGTCTAGCTCTCTTTCTCTGTTCGTTTCTATAGCATCGTTCTTGCCTGCCCAAAGAGAGTTGTAGTGTCTCTTTCCCACAGTTCTTTGGGGCTTTCCCTTGCCTGCTTAGTCTGCACTTGAACCTCAAGGCTGCTCAGAGTGCTCTTGCCCTGTCTGATCAAGGGCCCTGCCGTGGGACCGCTCACTGGTGTCAGAAGAGTGCTCTTTTAATAATTAGGCCACACTGGCAAAAAGATTCTTAATTGTTGGGTTTCTTTGCTGCTGCCAGTTGGGTTTGTTCTACTGTGGGTATTGGACAGGTGAGGAGGACTTAAGGAAGGAAGAAGCAGAAGAGGGAAGTGATATAATATATATATATATATATATATATATATATATATATATATATATATATATATATAATATATATGTGTGTGTGTGTGTGTGTGTGTGTGTGTGTGTGTGTGTGTGTGTGTGTGTTTGTGTGTGTGGAGAGAGAAGAGAGAGGGAAGTCAACGAGAAGAGAGAGAGAGAGAGAGAGAGAGGAGAGAGGAGAGAGAGAGAGAGAGAGAGAGAGAGAGAAGAGAGAGAGAGAGAGAGCGAGAGAGAGAGAGCGAGAGCGTGTGTGTATGTTGTGTGTGTGTGATCATTCAAGCAAGGGAGAATATAAGGTTACTGGTAGATTTGAAGAATAAGACAGAAATTAACAAGACAGAAATGAAGAACTAAGAAGAAAATTACGAGGATTAAAAGAAGATGAAAGGGAAAAAAGGCAAATGGAAAAAGAGAGCATTGGGGTGGGGTGTGTGTGACAGAGGAACAAAGAGCAGAAGATGAAGAAGAAGGAAAAAAGAGAGTAATGCTAGATTGAAAATAATCTTTCAAAAACACATACTTCCCTACACATTTCACAGGCTTTGAGAGAGAGAAGATCACATAAGAATTATCTTCCAAAAGCATATTTTCCCCTTAGAGGATCAGCCAAATAAGAGGGCTGGGAAGGTGGTTGTTACATATTTGTCATCGTCCTCTGTGCTGTAGACTGCTTGCATATTATCCAAGGAAGGCTAGAGAACATGCTGCTATTCCAGCTTCTTTGCACCACTGCTGCTGCCTGCCTGCTTGTCTGCCTGTCGTGTGCCTGCCTGCCTGCCTGCCTGCCTGTCTGCCTGCACTTGCCGGTCTTCAGCCCATTTCAAGACCGCCTCAAGGACTGTGCAGCTTGACAATTTTGGCAGAAAAGTGCTCTTTAATTGGGCCAGGAGAAAGACAGCTTTCACAACGTCCCCTGCAAATCATTGGGGTTTCTTTTGGGGACAAGTGCCTCCCTTCTTCTTTGCTTATTCTGGGAGGCGAGGACGGGCGATGAAAGAGAAAGTAATGATTTGGGTGCTTAATTGATAGTTTGTGTTTAATTCTTCACACACACACACACACACACACACCACACACACACACACACACACACACACACACACACACACACAACCCACCACACACACTCTCCTCCTCTCACACACACACACATACTGTCTGTCTGTCTGTCTGTCTGTCTGTCTGTCTGTCTGTCTGTCTGTCTGTCTGTCTGTCTGTCTGTTGTCTGTCTGTCTGTCTGTCTGTCTCTCTCCTCTTCTCTCCTCTCTCTCGTCTCTCTCTCTCTCTCTCTCTCTCTCTCTCCCTTTTTTTTGCTCTCGGAGATCTCTCGTAAAACATATGCAAACGCACGCGCACACGCGCGCGAAGACACACACACACGACCACGCGCACGCACGCACGCACGCACGCACGCACGCACGCACGCACGCACACACACACACACACACACACACACACACACACACACACACCGCGCGCCCCGCGCCGAAAGGGGGGAGGGGGGGAGAGAGAGAGAGAGAGAGAGAGAGAGAGAGAGAGAGAGAGAGAGAGAGAGAGAGAGAATACGAATTGGTCTTTGTCTGGTGACTTTGTTTAGTGCACTATTTACCAAACCGGTAGTATCACGTGCTCTCTGACCCAGTTTACTTGCACGCAAGGGACAGACGTTTCGACCTGTCCCCATTTCTTTGTGCAGTCCACTTAGCCCCCCCCCCCCCCCCTTCCCCGGCCCCCCTCTCCCTTTTAAAAATACTCTCTCTCTCATATTGTTGTCTCTGTTTTGTCTGTCTTTGCTTTTTCTGTATCTGTCTGCCGCTCATCTGTCTTTCTTTGTGTCTCTCAACCGCAGTCCCCCCCCCCCCCCCATCCATCTTCCATTCTTTTCTTTCAAAAAGTTCTGGTGCAGATTGATGATTCCATTGGATTTGATAAGAACATTGACAAGATTCTAGACAGCAGACTGAATCCTGCTATCCAAAGAAAGACAAACTGGTGAAAAGTTTGTTGCGGGATCAAAATGAACTGCCTGCTTTTCGGAGGTGTTTGTTCTGTGATGTCCATAGGCAGGTTGAAACAACAGAGAAAACTGGCCCGCCTGCAGTTTATCCCAGTATGTCTCAGTTCTTTGGTTCCTTCCATCTTCATCTTGCTCATTCCTCCCCCCTCCACCCATTTCTCTGTGTTTGTGGTTTTTTTTCTTTGAAAGAAGTTGTTTTGGTTTTTCTATCAACTATCGAGGATGGAGAAAAAACATATTTTTGAATAGTTTCAGTTTTTTTTCGTTGATTATATTAGAGTCCCCCGCAGAGTTATCCGGTTTCAGGATTGTCGTGGTTGTTTCTGTCGTAGTTTAATATTTCAAAGGCTCCGACACCTTTCTGTTCAGCGATAGTTGCTGTCTGAGCAATCGACGACGACGAAGAAGACACCTTTCTGTTTATGAACGTTGAAAATAGACTTAGTCCTCTACAGTACCAGTTCGACCACTTCCTATCTGGTTGAATCTATGTACATTATCTAAGCGTACTGGTCATTTTTCGTTTGATCTGATTATCCTCATCATATTGACTTGGGAACAGTGGAGGGCCGCAGTGGGCCTTTTTATCACTAACGGTCGTGCTTGTTTTGCTTTATCGTTTTGGCTTCTGATTGACCGATATGTTTAGTATCGGTGCCGGTACGACCTGACCTTTTCAACCGGCTGGACTTTGTTAGTGTCCGTGCCGGCATGACCTGACCTTTTCAAACCGGCTGCTCTTTTTCTACATTGTGAAATGAATTGTGTTTCGTGATTGTATTCGTCTCAAACTTTTTTTTGTTTTTTTTGTTTGCTTTTGGTGTGTTTGGTGTATTCTTAAACACATGATCTCTTTTTTACCCCCGCAGTCGATACTCCTTTGTTTAGTTTCATTTGAACTACTATGTGTTAGTTTCACGTTGACTGATTGTTGCGCTTGCCAACATAGAACAGTCGTTCAATCGTATTATTTCTCTTGGTTGAGCGTGGTGTGCCAGTGCTACAGTGGCTTTACCAAATGCATTATAAGACGACGGTTCTTGTACTGATGACACCGTGTTGAGGAAACGTCCTCTTTGGCCCTGGCTGAGGAAAAGTGGTCAGGACAGGGGCTGAAATCATCGCTCCCCGGGGAAGGTCAGGGCTGGAGTCTGCAGGGAGGATCGTTCTGGCTACTTGGCCTCTGCTGCTCTGTTATCTCTTCACCTCTGTTGTCCGTCATCGTCTTTTTAGAGGCAGGCTCGCTTCTCTGCTCTTCTTGCTCTCTTTCCTTGTCTCTTTCTTCTCTCTCTGTTTTTCTTTGCTGCTGCTGCTGCTGCTCCTCCTCCCCCCCTCTTCCTCCTCTCTATCTCTGTCCCTCCCTCCCTCCCTCTCCTCCCCTCTCCCCTTCCCTCCTCTCCCTCTCTCTCTCTTTCTCTCTCTCTCTCTCTCTCTCTCTCTCTCCTCTCTCTCTCTCTCTCTCTCTCCTCTCTCTCTCTCTCTCTCTCTCTCTCTCTCTCTCTCTCTCTCTCCTGATTTCATGTGATTTTACTTGATATAACTTCTAATATTTCCTCTTTTTTTTAAAAAAAAATCTTTCTTTTCGTCTTTCTTTCCTTCTCTCTTTCCTTCCCTTCTTTCTTTCTGATCAATATCCCAGCTCTTACATGGTATACATTCATTTCTTCTGGTTCCTTCCATCTTCATCTTCTTTATTCCCCCTTCTGACCCGTTCTCCTGTCTTTTTCCTTTTGTCCTTTTCTCCTCCATCTTTTCTTTTTGTTGTTGTTCAAATAAGTAGTTTGGGTTTTTCTATTATCCACTGTGATGACTAAGCGCAGCTTTTATTCTGATTTTTTGTCATTCTTCCTTCCTTCCTTTCTTTCTTTATTCAATCATTCTTCCTTCCTTCCTTTCTTTCTTTCATTCAATCAATCATTCTTCCTTCCTTTCTTTTCTCTTGCACATATTGCACTTCCGTGTTGAAATATGTTCATTAGAGGATTGCATGCTTCCCTTACCCGGAAGTTTGTTATGAATTGATGATGAAGTAGTAGTTTATTCCTTGCTGCTCATATTACTGTGTGCATGTCATCACCACGCACGCACGCACCCACACACACGCACGCACGCACCACACACACACACACCACGCACGCACACGCACGCACGCACGCACCACACTTGCTCTGTCTGTCTGTCTGTTGTCTGTCTGTCTGTCTGTCTGTCTGTCTGTCTGTCTGTCTCTCTTCTGTGTCTCTCTTCTGTCTCTCTTTCCCCCCTCCCTCCCCCCCCCCCCTTCTCTCTCTGGATGGTCGATAAGTTTTTTTTGTCGTCCCTATCACCGATACCACCAGCACAGTTATCACGACAATCGTCATCATCATCACGATAACAGTCCTCGCCACTACTATCTGCCAGATTGAGTGAAGATAGATGGATGAGTTAGGCCCAGCATCCGTGATGAAGTTATGTCATCAGTTGTCAGCCGCTCTGTCACGGATGAGAGATCCTATCCTATCTCACTAGCGTGGTACCGTTGTGGGCTGAGGGTAGGGAAGGGCAGAAAGAGAGAAAACAAAACAAAACATATGCTTATTGATTGTCTTCCTTGCCGTGCTCCTCCTCCGCTCCTCTTCCCCCGCTGACTGTTTTGAAGAACAACACGGCTGTTCCATGCCTGCATTGTGTGCCTGGCACAGGTCAAATGAAATGAAAACATGGCGGGGGATCCCTTTGGAAGGAGGGCTAGCTGTGTTGATTTATATTATTATCATATAGCAGCCGGCGCTTTTGCTACTGTACCGTGGTTGGTAGCTGGGGATGGCTATGGGAAGGAAGGAAGGAAGGAAGGAAGGTAGGTCCGTGAGGCTTCCTTGATCCTCCCCGGCTAGTTTTATGACCCTGGGTGTGATTGATGAAATGCTCTGTGAGCTTGTCATATTATCAATTCCTCGTCCGTCTCTGTCTGTCTGTCTGTCTCTCATTCCTATGTCAATATGCATATTTTTCCTTTAAAAAAAGTTTTTGTTGTTGGACTGTTGTTTATTTTTGTTTGTTTTGTTTGGTTGGTTGTTGTTTTTTAAGGGCTGGATGTAAAAAAAAAAGAAAGAATAAAAAGCATGCAATGCTTAACCTATTACCCTCTGAAAAATAAAATTTGTTTGATGAACCTCAGAACTCTAGCTGCGAAACGGGGGGGGGGGGGGGGGGGGGGGGGGGGACGACTCGATGTAAATAAATTTTTGCTCAACATAGGTTCAGAATTTGATAGTGTTGCATGTCATTCCACCAGAAATTGACGCTGCATTATTTTCCTCTTTTTTTGTTGTTGATTTTTAAAATTGTTGTTTCTTTGTTTTAATCTGTTCTCAACGACAGCAGAGCTAATGTTGAACTCGGCAGCCAACCTCGCACAGGACATCATGCTGCTGTAAGAAGGCAGCGCGAGAGGCGACGTGCTGCACGTCCTACTACAGATTCATTCTCCGCGGTGTTCGTTCAGCTGCTTGATTTATAGACAGGGCTAGCTTTTGGTGGCTCGGTATTTCGCGTTTCTTTCAGCCTGCTGGCCTTGAAAAAGATCCATCAAATGGAATCTTCAGAATGGGGCCCCTTCCTTCCTTAATGTGTTGTGTAGTCAGCTTGCTGCTGCTTTTTAATGTCTATTTAAAGGAACGGGTTAACTGTAGCACATGCAGCATAGTTAGCAAATTAGCATGTACAGCGTAAGTCAGAACGAGCAGGTCTAAAAAACTCGGTATCTGAAAGATTTTGATTGACTGATGTGTAGGCATATTCGTATGATATGTGAACTTATAATGGTTTCCGTTTGATACGGTTTGAAACTCCGTGTAAGGTTGGCCTCGAAGCCGGCTGTTGTAGACCCTGTTGCATTGGCCAATTCACAAGGACATTCTCCTGTTTTTCCTCGCGAGCTGTGCCTGAGCGTAACGCTTTGCCAATCAAAGAGTCTTTGTTTTCTTTCCGTCCCTGCTGACAGGCATCTCGGTTAGCTAGTGTCTGGTTGAATGGTGGGCTTGGGGGAGGCGGAGCACTCTTTGGAAATGAGTAATATCGAGTTGAATAGAGTGTGAAAGAGCGATTTAGAGATAGCCACTACCAATATAGCTAGGTGGTAAAACTGTCAGAGGGAATACAATCATTTACATAGGTATAAATGCTGGCGGTAATTTACAGCAGAAAATTATCGTTTGTGTGGGGGGTACTTTAGAAACAGACGCTCTGGGAGATCGATACAGATTACGATCGTCTCGATTTATGTCTGTCATTAACCCTTAGGTGTTCACCTCTACCCAAATTGGCCGAGCAGAAATCTTTTCCTCGTAGATCTCTCTCCCCATGCCTATGACTTTGTCCATGCTGCTGTAACAAAGCTTTTAACATCAAACACTACAGCACTTGTCCATCATCTTTACTGCCTAGGGTTTGCCACTGCATTTGGGTTCAGCGCCTGTGCAGCTGCCTGGCCTGTGGTGGCTGATTACTTGAGCAGTTCAAAGGAGATGGCGCTGGAGAGATTCTGAGGGAGGAGGGGGGGGAGGGGGTCAGTCAGGTCGGTGGAGCGACCTTCGATCTCAGATTCCTTTGCGCTGCAAGCGGAAAGCTCGCCATCACTCTATTTGCATAGTTCTCTTCCTTCCCCCCCCCCCGAAACAGTGTCTACTTGACGTAGTTCTTTTTAGGGCTGTGTTCTCAGCCCCAACCAGTTGCATGACGTTCACGCACTTGTGATCAAGGGACCTGACAAGGCGGGCAAAGGCGTTGGGTTGAGAGATGTGATGTCGGACGGCAGTACATCAAAGACGACACAAATGACTTTCCCTTATTTAGCTGTCTTCCATCCCTTTGCTTTGCTGGGTGGGGAGCAGGGGCTGAGGGGGCACTGGGTACGGTTCTGAGGCCTGTGTCCATCACAGGGCCTGCCTGGCGCTGCAGTAACGGAGACAATGCATGCACGCTGGAAATAAGGAGTTGACGGAGTCTGTTGAAGCCCCTGGGGGGAGAGCTCGTTTGTTGGAATATCAATGTCACGAAATAATTTCCTCCTCAGCAGCTCAACTTGGCTGGCAGGTCAGATAATGGGGGGATCACTTCCCAGTTTTCTCAGAGAAAGCTCAGAAACGACCCCCCCCCCCTCCTGTTTTGACTCCGCCTCCCATCCCCATTTCTCCCTTGTCATGTCATGTCATGGAGTTGCGTCAGCTGCATCCTCCGACACTTTTTGCACCAGGCGAAAAAAGTTCTGGGGGCTTTTTGACAGACTCCTTTTCATTACATGGAATACAGCTTCACGCGATTAACAGGACTCTCTCTCTCTCTGTCTCTCTCTCTCTGTCTCGTCTCTCTGTCTCTCTGTCTCTCTCCTCTCTCTCTCTCTCTCTCTCTCTGTGTCTCTCTCTTGTGCTCTCTCTCTGTGTTCTGTCTCTCTCTCTGTTTTCTCTCTCTGTGTCTCTCTCTCACTCTCTCTCTCTCTCTCTCACTCTCTCTCTCTCTCTCTCTCTCTCTCTCTCTCTCTCTCTCTCTCTCTCTCTCTCTCTCTCTCTCTCTCTCTCTCTCTCTCTCTCTCTGTGTTTGTTGTTGTGTGTGTGTGTGTGTGTGTGTGTGTGTGTGTGTGTGTGTGTGTGTGTGTGTGTGTGTGTGTGGAGAGGAGAAAATTATGTCAATTGTGCAGGAGTAAATTGTTTATTCATTCTCCTCTAGGCTCACTTTCTCTTTTTTTCTTTCTTTGTTCATGGAACAGATAGAGTTGGGCATAGAAAGTCATTTATCAAGTTTAATTCGATTTACATATTTCATCCTAATTGATAATGTAGCTTGGACAGTAGACAGAATATCCGTTGTAATGTACGGACATTTTTGCCATCAATGTTTTTTTTTTCCTGTCAGACTTGATCGTTGTTGGAATTCAGTTAAAAGAGAACTTTGATACCACGCACTGAACGCACCCCCATGTACATAGGGCTCTACTTGTAACTTATTTGACAGGCTAGTTGGACCCTACCAACACTCAATAACCAACACTCATGTCTTGCTTGATCTCTCTGGTCTCTATGGTGTAGGTCAGATGTAGGCGATTTATTCAGAGAATAGATAAGAGTGCATTTTAAACAAAAGTGCTGGGGTAAAAGTTGGCATGGTATGCTGCTGTGGTGACAAGGCGCTGGCGATGGGCATCAGAAGGGGGGGGCCATGTGCGGTGTGCCGCAGTACAGTAAGGAGAGTGGCATCATTCCTATGCATGCTCTCCACAGCCCTCTCCACCGGGCCACCCTCGAAGGTCAAGGATGTGACCTTATAGGTCATCCGCTGACAAGCTGTTGCCATCCGAAATGATTCCCCAGTCGTTTGTGTGGAGGTCTGAATGCTGGTGTGGCTTTGCTGTGCGTCCTTGTCTTTTGTGTGGATCCAGGCTTGTCTTTTGTTTCTGCTTTCCACGAATGCGATTGCCGAGTGGTGAAGACGAACCGTTCGATTCATATCATGGGTCCATGAAGTCGTGGGTTCGAATCTCGGCGGCGTGTAATGGAATTAAGGGTGGGGAATTTTACGATTTCCCAGGTCAACTTCAAGAGCTGACCTGCCAGTGCCTTTATTCCCTTCGTGTATATACACATGCAGAAGATCAAAATATGCGCATTAAAGATCTTGCAATTTATGTTTACGTTCGGTGGGTTACGGAAACACGAACATACCCAGCATACATCTCGAAGTCGGAATGCGCTACCTTCATGGTGGGCCATAACAATCGCATACCCAAAATCTCACCGTTGCTGAATCTCATAGCTCTAGAACCTACCCTGCTGTCTTTTCTAATTATGTCTTCTGTTGTTAATTGTACCACTTTTAACAATCAAGCACGTAAATTACAGCATGGAAAAAAAAGTTGAACTTTTTTTATGTAATATATCTCTTTGGTTTATTTCTCGTTGACGTGTTAATCGTGCCTACCTAGCTATTATTATATTCAAAAAGAAGCAAGTTGTGCGATTGTCTTGTCGTCGTTATAACACTCAAAACTTTAAAGACAGGAAGGAAGAAATGGAGTAGTAAAGAGGAGACAAAATTATGTTTATTTTGTCATTTATTTTTTAGGGTCACTGACTACAAGTGCCTTCATATCTCTTTAAGTTAAAACACAACAGAACAAAGCAAAAAAAAAAAAACTTGTGAAGAAACATAAGGTAAAAAGAGTCTTTGAGTTTATTCGAATTGATCAAAAACATAATTATCATTATTTGTTGGCCATTCCACGCTATTATATATGATCAAGAGCATAGTTTGTTGGATTAGTTTTTGTTTGTTAGCTACTCAACGCAATTTTCAGGCAGGAAATGTGTGAATGGATTAATATTCATCATTGCTTTTTGATTGCCTTTTCATTGATCAACTTAAAGTCATCTTGTGTTGGCATGTGCAGTAACATAAAATGATTGGCCACAATAGCCATGATATCCCATGGTACAAAGGGAGGGGGTTTTCTTCATCACATTGAAATGTCCCATATCAATCATTGAAACGATTGTACAGATAGCGCGAACATAGCGCCATGGTCACAGTCATTTGATAGCGGGGTGGCGATACCAAGAACGATCAGAAATACCAATGCAAAAGAGCTGCTGTGTTAGTCTGCTGCCTGCCTCTATCTTTGTCAGTCTCTCCGTGCCAGGGTCTCTTTGTCTCTGTCTCCTGGTCTGTGTTGATCTGTCCCTGTTGCTCTCTGGTTCTCTACAGGAGAGAGAGAGAGAGAGTGAGAGAGAGAGAGAGAGGAGGGGGGGAGGGGGGGGGGGGGGGGGGGGGCAGGCGAAGAAGGAAAAATTACCCAGCCTGTTTTAGTATTCCAGTAATAACAGTAGATTTTACTTCCCAGTTATTGTTGGATGTGAGTCAGAACTGCTGATCTTCATACAGATAGTATCGGTGATGCCTGATGGTCCATGCAATGCTGAGAGAGAGAGAGAGAGAGAGAGAGAGAGAGAGAGAGAGAGAGAGAGAGAGAGAGAGGAGGGGGGGGGGTAAAGTTATCCAGCTCCATTCAGTATTCTCGAAAAAGCATGCAGATTTGGCTTGTCTCTCCAGTCGTTTGGTCTGACAGTCATAACTGCTGGTCCTGATAGTATCTGTGGTGGCTGGTGATTTCGTGTATTACAGATAACAGGTGGTTTGTTAGGTGTAGTTTTAATTTTTTTTTTTTTTTTTTTTTTTTTTTTTTTTATTTCTTTAATAACAGTCTCTTTAGCGGGAGAGAGAGATGAGAGAGAGTAGAGGAGATTAGCAGAGAGAGAGAGAGAGAGGAGAGAGAGAGAGAGAGAGACAGACAGAGACAGAGAGAGAGAGAGAGAGGAAGAATGGATGACGGAATAGTTTTATTGAGGGAAACGAATAAGCAAACATCATGGCTTTTTTTACGTCCTGCCCTCAGTCAAGGAAAATTGATGATTAAAAAGCCAGAGAGACAAGAGACAAGAGACAGACAGACAGACAGCAGACAGAGCAGAAAGGGGAAAGTTATCCAGCTTGTTCCAGTATTCCAGGAAAACAAAGTGCATTTCGCTTTTCCTCCCTGTCGTTTGATCTGAAAGTCAGAACTGGGGGTTCTGATAGTATCAGTGATGGCTGCTGGGTCCCTGGCTGTAACACAGATTCCAAGCGGTTTCTATTGATGTGGTTTTTGCACTGAGCACTACACAGTCTAGTTAGTCAGTCTGTTGGCTGTACATACGGTGGCCCAGTGTGATAGTACTTCCACCACTGCCATCAATCTTGGCAATTTGTTTGCAGTGGCAGTGACGTAGGTAGCCCTCAGATCAGCGGAGCATGAAATCCATTAGGCCTGGTCAGCGGTCTTTGGTCATTGGTGTGGCGCTAGCTAGCTGGACGTGGCTATTGATCGCACACAACATATTATTACTGTTGCTACTGCTGCCTGCCGCTACTGGAGTTGTGTGTTGTGTGTTCTGTACGTAATAAATACTACATCAATGCCCCTTATCTTTGTATCAAATGCTGATTGATGAGTTTTAGCGAGTCGCGGGTGGGAAACATTTAGGGATCCTGTGGATATTTTTGTTGATGTATATATATATATATATATATATATATATATATATATATATATATTATATATATATATATATATATATATATATATATATATCTGTGTGTTGTGTTTTTAAAAAATTCTATTATTTTATTTCGAGGATAATGGAATAAGCAGTAGTGTACTTTTTTTTTTATCCAGTCCCCGTGTGTATGCAATTTTGTAAATTTTGTCATCGGTTCCCACCAGCACACAATGGCTTACTCTTACGAAAAGTGCAACAGGTTTTAACGTGTGTGCAAGATGTGTGTGTGTGTGAGGGAAGGGGGAGGGGGGATTATAAAACTTTTTGATTTTTCTCCTAATCGGTTATTGTATGCTTTAACGAACAATTTGCATTCAGAGCAGTCTTTTTACCTCCTTGGTTCTTAGTGCGTCTCTTACACGCACACAGGAAAAGGTAAGAGTCAGCACTGAGTAACTCTGCAAACAATCCACTTTGTCACTTCTCATCAATGATTTTGTTTCCTTTCAAAACAATGCTACTACCGTTTTGTTGTCTCAACAGGCACAGATTTATTATTTTTGTATACTGTTTTAAAATGTCTGACGAAAGAGCCGATGTTTCAAGGTCACCGCATTGCACAGTACACAGAAAGCTGCAACATTACCTTTTAAGTGAAGTAGATTCTACCACCTTATAGTTGAGTGAGGAATGCTGAATGGGGGTATACGGTTTAGTCAACTTTAATTTGAAGTAATCAAATATAAAAATTCTCTCAAGTAGGCATTGTTTTCTCCAGCAGCATTTCCATTCAGCTTACCCACAGCGTTGCTGCATTGTGCTATGAATTCAGCATGCAATGAGGCAAGTGTTGTACAGTAACGATGAGTACCGAGTGAGTCACTTTCCAGGGGGAAAAAATCTATGAATAACGAAGTTTGCCGTATATAATTTCCGAAAAGTGGGAAGCCTTGTATGTAGTAGGGGTTAAAGAAGTCAGAAGAGAACATTTCATAGTAAGTGCTTCTGAAGAGAAGAGCCCAGTCTTTGCAGCCTACAGCTCTGGAGTGTGTAAGTAAACTTTGGCGAAACAGTGTACGATGACCACGCGTACCCCACCACTTGAAAGAGGGGCTAATCTTGTATCATAAAGCCCGTGTTTGCCTAGGTCTTCCACTTTCAGTCCCTGAAAGAAAAAAAGGGGAATCCTGTATGTTTTCTTTCCAATTATTTCTATACCCCTTGGAAGCGAGGCGTATCTTTTCCAAGGCTGTAGAACAGGAAAGAGATTAGCTAGCATGTGTATTGCGACAGAGGGAGACACCTCCCACAGATAGGGGTTTTCTGTTAGGGGTGAGCTACTTCTCTTTTGTTTCTGCCTGAGCAAAGCAAAGCAAAGCAAAGGCAGGTGTGGGAGTTTGTTTGGTGTGAGCGGTGGTGAAGAGAGGAGAAGAGAAGAGCAAGGGGGTGACAGCAGCAGAGGGGAAAAGGGCGCGGGGATTAGCGGTGGCTCGTTATGTTGACTGGGCAAGAGGGTTACGCCACGCCACGCAGCTGGCTGGCCTCGTGCACGTGCACTACTGTGTGTACAACTAACTGCCGGTCTCTCTCTCAGCCCTGCGCAAATTGCCTTGCTTGGCCTGTCTCTCTCTCTCTGTCTGTCTCGCTCTTTTCTTCTCTCTCTCTCTCTTTCTTTCTTTCGTCTTTTGTTTTTTTCCTTTTCTGTTGTGTTTCAATCTTTACATGCACGCAGGGAGGGAGGAAGGGAAGAGGAGAGAGAGAGAGAGAGGAGAGAGAGAGAGAGAGAGAGAGAGAGAGAGAGAGAGAGAGAGAGAGAGAGATGGGAAGGTAAAGCAAAGTCTTTATTTCGAGGATACAGAACGCAAAATACTCGCAAATACTCGCATTAAACAACAAACACAACACCAACACCAACAACACACACACCACACACACACACACACACACACACACACACACACACACACACACACACACACACACACACACACTCTCTCTCTCTCTTCTCTTCTCTCTCTAACCCTTTCACTCTAACACACACACACCACACGCACGACGCACGCACGCACGCACGACCACACACACACACACACACACACACACACACACACACACACACACACACACAGATCAGGACACAAACACAAGAAAGTCTAGTATGGGCTCAAAGGCTGCTGGCACTAGTGGCTTATCAGATGGCGGCTTAGTCCTGACCACAGCGTCTTTGATCGATGCACCAGTGACTGGATCCTGATCTGCACAGCACGGATCATTAGTCAACAAGAATCGGCAATTCTGTCTGCTAGCAGAAAGCAGTGAGGCGGACTATAGTGCCGTGTAGAGTTTCGCCAAAGTGCAGCGGCGAGCGAACTTATAATTGACTTTTGGGAGGGGGGAGGGGGAAACAAAAAAGGAAAGGAAGTGGAGAGGTGTGGTTCCTTTTCCTGTAAGGTGATTGGTGGCAATGTGGGGTGAAGGCCAGGGACGGGTTCAGCTATTGGTGGCGGTGGTGACTGGAGTGAGGGAGGGCGGTGGACCGTACCTGGAAGGATGGGACTTGGCTGCCGGCAGAGCTGTCTCCTGCTGCCCGTGCTGGGTGTTGGACTGTGAAGGTGTCTTTGGCAGACGTGTAGAAGCCAGCAGTGAAGAGCTGTAGAGTTATGGGAAGGAACAAATTGGGGGATGACGTTGTTGAGAACATGTGGCTGCCACGCTGATGGAATCAGTGTTCACGTCTCTCCCTTCAACTAGTTCTGCTCTGTTGAGATGTTTGGGGTTTTGTTCCTCGGCTAGAGCTCCGGCTAGAGCTCCGAGGTTCCCCAATGGTGAGATATCAGCTTATGCTGCCGTTCTTACCCCACCATTTAGGTAGCGTCATCTCGACTTCGGGGAACTGTTCAGGTGAAAGCATGTGTGCTTTATGTAGTTCTAGCTACTTTTTTTGAAAGAGACCTTTCATGGTGTGCCTTGTTTTAGGCACATGTACGTAAAAGAGTGACATTTCTTTTCGCCTACGATCCTTGTAAGTTATCTTGCACTAGGAGTGTGAGGGATTTGGGGGAGAGATAAACAGATTGATAAATCTCTCTCCTCTCTCTCTCTCTCTCTCTAGGGAGGGAGGGAAGGAGGAGAGAGAGAGGAGAGAGAGAGAGAGAGAGAGAGAGAGAGAGAGAGAGAGAGAGAGAGAGAGAGAGAGATATTGGGGGATTTTAGGAAAACGAAGTAAGAAAAAATTTAAAATGGAAGGGATAAGGTGAGAGGCAAGAGGGACACATACAAAGTGTGCTTTGTACACATGCGCTAGTGCGCACGTGCAGTAGATCTGACCTATCTCCCTGTTTTACTAGAAGAGCTAATAGCAACACACAGGGTGTGTAGGTAGGCAGCTCTTTGTGGAGACTGCATTCAGCGAAATGGAATGGGTCCCCGGGGAAGGCGGATGGGGATGGCTGTTGGCTGCTATAATATATGTTTACGAGTCAAATGAGGGTTAAGCCGCAGAGCCAATCTTCCCGTTCTATTGCCGTACAAGATACCCACCACCTACTACTTTGTGCCTCCCCAAGAGGATCTTCATAATGGTCACTGTGGTCATATGTATGAATAGATGGAATTGGTAAAGAGTTCTCCATAGTGCCGCTGATGAATTCCTTATGATCTACCCACAATTGGTGGGCATAAAGGGAGCGCAGAGAAGCTATGTGCTGGTGTATGTGCCCCAATACAACATTGGTCAGTTAGTACAGTATAGTACATCGAGTTATTTCAGGAAGGCTAAAAATCCACAGTAGACTGGATTGGTTCTCATTAGGCACTCCACGTCTGTTTCTTATCTGTAGCAAAAGACAGAGCTTGAGTACGACATGGAAATAGTAACTTCACTCAGGAATATATGTCCATGATTGACCGACTTCTTCTCCAACTTAAAATCAAGCAAAGCAAACATACTTATGCCTGAAAAAAAGCAAAAACAAAAAGAAAGCAACCCCCCAAAAAATCAAAAACAAAGTTTGTTTAGCATGCATTCTAAAACTAATGCTGAATTAAACTACTTGTAAAAAAAAAATTGACGGTAAAAAAAGTAAAGCTTTGACTGTTGCTTGAGTGTAATTTGTAAATGTTGGTCGTAGCCTATCTGACCAGAAGGGCTTAACCACACCAGTCACCACGAAATAACTGTGAAGTACAGAAACCTGGTGCGTCAAACATTCAAATCTAATCAAATTCGACTTATTGTAATATGCTAACTGACACAGTTCAGGAATTGTGTCTTAATTCTTGATGTCCCTTACCAACCATGAAGAGGCTGCCATCAGTGCGTCATTCCATTATTTGATCTCGCTTGCCATCAACAGGATAAAAAAAGGTTAGATCTAAATGCTTCTTATTTCAAGACTACATTTTAAAAGGCTGTAATGGGGCAAATAGCACTGCAAAAGTGCTTGTTTCCGTCCAAGTGTTGACAATCTCCCTGTCCAGTAAGCAGAAGACAGGAACACGGATGATCATACCATCTTGTGCAGGTAAAAAGAGAAGGCATATTAAAAAATAAAAAAAAAGAAATAAAGAAAGAAAAGAGAAAATGGCATGAGAACTGGGGATGTAGAAAAAGCCAGCAAGATAGGCCCCAAAGGGAACAGATAGGGAAGGGAAGGGATGAAATATGAATGCATAATGTTTACAAGATGGGGCAGGGTGCTGAAAGAGCCCTGATGTTCCTGCTGGGAAGAATCTTTCGATTTGAGAGAACGACTAAAACTGGGCGTCTGTCTCTGCATGACCTTTCAGGCAATGTCAGGTCAGAAAGTACTCGTCTGTACGCTCCTCTCCTAACACTATTCCCTATTGCTTCCATTCGCCGAAAATCATTGCACTCGCATGTCTCCTGCCTATATTATTGCGAGGCGCTTTGTGCGTGGCTGTTGGCTGGGAAGACAGGGGTTAAAGAAGGATGCCATTAACAGCTGCTATGTCCTTGAGCCAAGTTTATGTTGGAGCAGCACGCGCGGCGTACCTAACGACCCCCGAAGTACAGTACTGGGCACAGTTTGCTGGCTGCTCATGGCAAGTGACCAAACGGGGCTGCGTTCAGTGCGTGCAGTTTGGCCTCGCCATTTTCTCGACATAGTTTGAATTTCTGGGCGGTGTAAGGACAAGTACTGTAGGTCATACATGGGTCGTTAACATATGACACCACTATCACTTACTGAACACGGACACTTAGACTGTAGTAGCCCGCAAGGCTGTGATGGGGGAAACAGTTTCTCTCGTCTGGGGAAAACACACCTTTAAAAACAACAACTCGTACAAACAAACAAAAAAACCCAAACAAACAAAAACATGTAGCCATGAATATCTTGCTGGTCTAACTTTCCAAGTCTAAATCTTCCTTGTTTTGTATTCTCAAGTTTTAAAATCTGACAAAGAAATACGAATAAAAACCACCATCACAACACAGACAGACAGACAGACAGACAAGACAGACAGACAGACAGGACAGACAGACAGACACACACACACACACACACACACACACACACACACACACACACACACACACACACACACACACACACACACACACACAAAACACAACACAACACACACACACACACACACACACACACACACACACACACCACACCACAAACACACACACACACACACACACACCATCTTATTCACGCGTCAAAACCTGTTCCGCCCTTTGGAAGAGTAGACCATTGTATGCCGTTGAGAACGGATGACAGCATTTACAAAACCGCATATATACTGGATGTAAAAAAAAGGACACGAGCGCTTTTTCCATTACCCTCGAAATAAATTAATAAAATAAAAATAAAAAATCCTGGTGATAAAGATATATAAGAAATCAGCATAAAAAAACCCAAGTGAGCACGGATTGTGCAAAATTGTAGGTATTCAAAGTAGTTGAACATCTCTCGTACTCGTGGCTTGAAAGAAAAGTGTAGGGAGTAGTGTAAAGCAGTGGTGATGGCGGGTCAGTGGTATTGTCATCTCTTTGATGGTGGTCCAGTTGTCCAAAGCATAAAGACCTTACGAGCCGTCAGCTGAACACACACACACACACACACACACACACACACACACACACACACACACACACACACACACACACACACACACACACACACACACACACACCTGTCACTGCTCATATCCGCTCTGAGGCTCTGGAAGTGTATGAGTGCAAGGGGACGGGGGCAGTAAAGAGGGCTAGGGTACTGGTGTGGTGTGGTGTGTGTGTGTGTGTGTGTGTGTGTGTGTGTGTGTGTGTGTGTGTGTGTGTGGTGTGTGTGTGTGGTGTGCGTGTGTGTGTGTGTGTGTGTGTGTGTGTGTGTGTGTGTGTGTGTGTGTGTGTGTGTGTACATGCACATGTCTGCAAGTGTATTTTTCCCTATGACAGTGGCTTTTAAAATTAAAAAAAAACAACCCACCAATTTTCATGGGTCAATTTTCTTGGTACCGTGGGTGTGTTTTTGCATTGCATGCATATCGGACAGGGCATCTTGGTTTATCGTTTCATTGGAAATACTAGTACCTAGACCGCCACTTGGATAGGGGGAAAGTTCTCCGGTCTGTGCATTTGACTCTGAGAAGCCAACATAATTTCTTTTAAAGTCTGAAAGACACATAGCCTGTAATTTGAGAAATATATCCCTGAGTAAACCACTGCTCGGTTGCATATGTAGACAGGTACATTTGAATACAGCATGCAGGTAAGTTAATAGATTAGTATTTCATGCTGGTTTGGGGTCAGTTGTGGAAGGACAAACAGTCAGCATACACCAACAGCAATGTGCATTGGTCAGTCACATATTTGATTCTTTGTTTTACTTGGGTTTTTTGTTGTTGGTTGTTTTTGTTGTATGGGGAGGCAGGGGGGGGGGGGCGAAGTGGTGAAGCATGATTATGTGGGATATCCCACGCTCTTAGTGAACATGAAAATTTGATATCCTGCAGACGGTGGCCATATCAGAAAACGTCCTCTCCCCCCCCCCCCCCCTCGTTGCTTTCTTTATTCACAAGTAGGGCAAAGAGGAGGAACCTGTCTCCCTTTGCCCTTGTCCAGCAGTATGCGCCCTGAGGAATGCACCTACCTACCTATCACCCAGTCTTCCAAGTTTAGCAGCACAGTAAGCTGATGCAGAGAGACAGGCTGCATGGCTGCATAGCAGTCCACCTACAATGCTGCACTGCACTGTACTGTACTGTACTGCACAACTGCACTGCACCGCTCTCTGTCTGCATCTCACCATTACTTGTTGGACACGGCCAGATGGCTTCTGGTCAGTGGGTGCCAACCAGGATGGATGTCGGCCAGCACTGACCCCTGCCCTTTCAGCTTCCCGCCATTCATGCTGATTGGATAGGGCACAAGTCAGGAAGGAGGGGAAAGGGCGCCAGGATGGGTTTTAAAAAAAAGAGAAGAGGAAAAGGGAAGATCTGCAAGGTTAAAAAAAAGGGACAGGTCGTTAAGCACGTAAAAGTAATCGTGCTTAATTTTTTTTTTTTTCATGATTCTATAGGTATGTTTTCCGATACTGCCAACTTTAAGAGATATTTTTGGCGGTGTATATTGACTGTAGATTTGAAAAGAAGTCTTGTCATGGCTTCTCATGCTGAGATTTTTAAAAAAATCGACACTTGTCCGAGAATCTTTTCCTTGCGTAAATGTTAGCAACCCGTGTATTTGACCTACAAAATGATTGAAAACTTCAGTTTCATTGAAAATGTTTACCATGTCGGGTAATGCCTGTAAGGGTTTACTCGTGCACGTTACACACGCGCACTCTTTGACACACACATACACACTTGCTGATGTCCACTGCCTTTTTCTATCTGATGTCATTCATTCTTCGTTCTTGAGAGAGAGAGAGAGAGAGAGAAAGAGGAGAGACAGAGACAGAGACAGAGAGAAGAGAGGAGAGGGTTAGAAAGCTGTGTGGTTGAACAAACGCATCCATCAGAGAAAGCAGATGCCCATTTTCTCCTCCTTTCCAACCCCCTCCCCCTCCCGAACATTTTTTTTCTTTGACTGTACCCCCCAGACCCTGCATCACAGCAGGGCAAGAGTCCAGATGATGAGAAGCATTATAGGAGACCTGAAGAAGATTAGGACACCCCGGGGTATTTGAGAAGAAGAGAGAGTGAGCTGGGGGGACGAGCAGATAAATAAATACTTATTAATTTTGCTGAGGTTTCCCTGCCTTCCCCATCATCCTGCCTCTACAGCTCTCAGATTTAAGCTGAGAGGATTGGGAGGGAGGGAGGAAGGGAGAGGAGGGAGGGTTGACCTCGGCATGAGACCGGGGCTTTGGAATAACCAGGTTTGATTGGACTGTCACTGGTGACAGATTCATTGGCTTATTCCAAACTCCTTGGAAACAGAGTTCTGGAGCCCCTACTCTCCTCTCCCCTCCCCTCCCCGTCCCTCTGCCAGATTGAATCTCCCATTTCTTCCAGGTTGCCTTGTGATAGCCAGCTTCAGCCTCGTCTGCAGACTTGTCAGTTTTGTGCGGTCCCTGCAGGTCAGCAGGAATGGCTTGACTGCAATATGAAAGGTAATGTATCTTCGATTCCCGGTGTCTATTCATGAGATGTTAGTGTATTGTGGCCTGTTGTGAACTGGGACACTGACCCCTGTTTACTTTGATTGAGCCGGCGAGTTAGGATGACACAGAAGAAAAAACAAGGAAAACACAAGACGTGCTTCCATAAATCAGCTATTTATTATTCTCTTGTTTACCAGGTCGAGCAGGCAGGCAGGCAGGCAGGCAGGCAGGCAGGCATACTGGCTTACAGACACCCCTAATAAGGCTGGCCCCTGCAGGAGTGGGAAGAATTGTGAAGGGCTGCTTGCAGCAGGTGGTCAAACCATTCAGCTGTTCTTCCAGCTTTCTTGATCTTTGGGGATAGAGGCTAGTGTTTGTGGTAGGCTAGTTTCGTGTTATTTTCTTCCAGTCAAGTGTCTGTTTCAGACTAGAAGTTATTGTACATGTTTCCAACTACCATCATCGCAAGATAGTCTGTGACGTACATCTGGATACTGAGAAGAATGAAAAAGTGTAAAGACTGAGGGAGTGAAGGAAACTAAGAGAAGAGGGAAAGGAAGAAGGGGACATTGTTCACTTTCAACTTCCAGTGATACAGCGCAAGGAGCTTAGAGTTTCTCCGTACAGATATACATCTATTGGGGTGAATATTTGTAATGAGGGTTCCACGTTGACATATCTGTGCCTGAAAAAGCTTCTTTCCAGAAAGCAATCGAAAATTTCCAGCTGACATTCCCAAACGCACTCGGTTCATCCCATCCTTTACACTCAGCTTTACCCCCGCCCCCATCCGTCCCTTCCGACTGTAGAAAATTGGTCAAAGATGTGGTGTGTGTGCGTGTGTTTGAGAGAGAGAGAGAGAGAGAGAGAGAGAGAGAGAGAGAGAGAGAAGAGAGGAGAGAGAGAGAGAGAGAGAGAGAGAGAGAGAGAGCAGCATCTTTACAAATATATCATATAGAGCAACTTAGCGTCCTCACAGTGAACTTGGCTTGGCGATCTTACTGGACTGGCGTGTGTCCAAAGAGCAAACTATGGTATGCTGGTCTGCAGTCCGTCCTTCCACTGGCCAAGGCAGTAGACTCAGTGCATTGTTTGGAAAGCTGTGAAAGATACTGATCATGTGCAGCGCAGGGGCAGGACAGGGTTACAAAGCTGCCAGTGAAGGTCGTTTGTCCAGTTGCTTTGCAAATGGAGGTACAGCACAATATATCATGACTGTTTTACTGTACTCAGATACCCAGTGTAGGTTATAGGAAGAGACATTAAATTTTCGCCGAATATGTATCTTGTATATTTGTATTGTACAACACTTGACAAGCCTTATATCCAGGCTGCGTCACATCTCGAGCAGGGAGGGAAAGACTTGAACACAGGACAAAACAATATGATTATATTGATGAGCTATTTGTTCAACAGTCACTGCAGACTTGTCTGAGTCCTGATTGGCATCATGTGCAGTTACAGTGTGGGTCACTGGGTCCGACAATCTTCCTACATTACTTACAGCTTGTGGGGGGAGTAGAGTGGAACAGGGATACCACAGTAACGAAAGAAAAGATTCACGTCGTAAACAAACTGACAAACGTCCTTTGAAGATTTCTCATTTCAGGTTAATCTGATACAAATATTTACAAAGATTTGTTTGGCACCATACATTATGGAATCTTTAAAATATTGAAACAGCATTAACCTACCTTCATAGTCAGTGCTGTCACATTGGGTAATAAATAGAATATTTTGCTAAGTTGAGTGCTCTGAACAGTATTATTATTATGGAGGCTGTCGTGTAGGTCAGATTGTCTGCAAAAAAACGGAATGAACCGTTATTGTTATTGCTATGTTATGACTGGTGCTTAGTGCAGGGATGGATAGATAGTGTAGAGCACGGGACAGACCCATATATCCTGACTGACTGGCATCTGTGCAGTAGAGAGATAAACGAGCGGTCAAAACGCTGTGACTTGGTTGTCCGTGATAACATCTTGTACCGGGCAGTAGAGATGGCAGGACAAAAGCAATAGTGTATCAGGCATGTCATGGCGTGTCAGGGAGGAGTTTACATCGTAATACTGGTGAAGGAGAGGGGCAAGATTCCCATCCCACCCCTTCTCTGTAATAAAAGCAAATCAGAATAATACAGTACATCGATAGCAAGCTTAGTGAAAAAAAAACGATGCTGTGAACTGGGCAAAAACATTTAGCAAATTAAAAATCTGTATGCTGGCCAAGCGCAGTTGAGAGAGAGGGGAAAGGAGGAGGGAATGATGATGGCACCCTTATTCCTGTCAGTGCTTGGCTTACCTCTCTGCACAGGGCTCGTGCTGGCAGATGACAGTGACATGCCTTCATTCTGTCCCTGACTGTATCCCACACCACACACCACATGGTTTTCAGAGTTCGGTGCCTTGGTGTGTATTATTTTTGTGAGTGCGCGCGCGCGCGCATACGGGGTTAGTGGGTGAGTTGTGAGTGGTCGTGTGTGTGTGTGTGGTGTGCGTGCGTGCGTGTCGTGTGTGGTGTGTGTGTGTGTGTGTGTGAGAGAGAGAGAGAGAGAGAGAGAGAGAGAGAGAGAGAGAGAGAGAGAGAGAGAGAGAGAGAGAGAGAGAGAGAGAGAGAGAGAGAATGAATTACATGATTGTATGACAGATCTGAATGTCTAATACATATGGATAGTTGCTTTTTATTTTGTTTTATATTATTATTATATTTAAAATTAAAAAATAATAATATAATATTATTGTTATATAATAATATTATGTTATTATTACAAATGCGTAGCCTTCCATACATGCATACATGCACACATTCGCATGGCCATGAGGACGCGATTGATAGAGACAGTGTATGTAGCATTGTGCAGTAAATCCCCACTCCTCTGACAAAAACTCATTTCCAGCGCCAATGGCGGGCCAAGGTAATGGGAGGGGAAAACACAATGCGTTTTATCATTGCATTGGTGGGAGCTGAAGCAAGGGTGTATTTCACAGGCATAGATAGACCTGGGTGTGCGCACCATCTCCTACGTGTGTGTATATGGGGACGAAAGAGAGAGAGAGAGAGAGAGAGAGAGAGAGAGAGAAGAGAGAGAGAGAGAGAGAGAGAGAGAGAAGAAGAGAAGAGAGAAGAAGAGAGAGAAGCAGAGAGAGACATCATTTTTATTTATGAATAACTACAGCCGACAACCATCGAAGCGACATCAGGGCTGCCACTGAATCAAAGAAGAAGACAATTATTTAGAAAGATGCATCCACAACCACAACACACACACGACAACAGCACAACGACAGCACACACACACACACACACGCACGCACGCACGCACGCACGCACGCACCACAGCACGGAGAGAGAGAACGAGAGAGAGAGAGAGAGAGGAGAGAGAGAGAGAGAGAGAGAGAGAGAGAGAGAGAGAGAGAGAGAGAGCAAGCAGTCGCAGCCAGAACAGCATATGGGAACCACGTGGATTTTCCGGGAGATTGGTGAGATTGGTCTGCTACAAGCATATGGTTCCCGAATACTTTTTGTGTTAGCTGTCAGCCTTCCACTGCGCATATAAGCATTCATCCGTCAATGCACATTCCTTTCTCTCTTTGCTTGGCGGTGTTTTCTTTTATATTGTTTTGTTTGTTTGTTTTGTTGTTGTTGTTTGTTGTTGTTGTTGTTGTTGTGTGTTGTGTGTGTGTTGGGGGTGGTGTGGGGGGGGTGTGTGTTGGTTTTTGTTTGTTGTAATTGTTGTTTTTGGAGGTGGGGTATTGTCGTGGTTTTTTTTCTTCTTGCAGACCTCACATCTTATAATCTTGAGAATGGTTCAGAGTTTAAACTTAACCATTCTGTACCGTTTTTTTTTTCTCTCCTTTTTTTGATAAGTGTTGATTAATCATTGTAGAAACCGATGAATGTATGAACCTCAAGCAGTGACGATTTTAAAGCAACAAAACTGCACCTGTCCAACGGTTCTCTCTCTCTCTCCTCTCTCTCTCTCTCTCTCTCTCTCCTCTCTCTCTCTCCTCTCTCTCTCTCTCTCTCTCTCCTCTCTCTCTCTCTCTCTCTCTCTCTCTCTCTCTCTCAATAAACGTAACAATAAAACACAATTATGGATCTAGTGCTTCCATGTGCAAAGACTTAACTCTTGTTTGGGAAAATGGCAGTGGTTTGGGAGGGGGCCGGGGCAGGGGGCGTACTTTTTTTTTATTTTTTCCCCATTGTCTTTCATTCTTTCTTTTCTCATTTCTTGTTTTTATAATATATTATATAAAATATATATAAATATATATATATATATATATATATATATATATATATTATATTATATATTATAAATTCGCTTCGACGAATGCCCCAGATTTTCACCCTGAAAAACTGTTGTAATGGCAAAAACAGAGAAGATCGCAGAGCGATCCCAAAGCATAGCTTGTGGCGACTGTACTATATTGAAAAATCCAGCAATTAATAGCACTACGGATACCACACACTCACACGCGCATGCGAAAATGCGCGTGGGCATTCACACACACACATACACACCGCCGCGCGCGCACGCAAACACACCAACACACACACACACACACTGCACATTCCATTATCCTTGGTATAAAAGAAAAAAAAAACAGACACACAGACACAAAACACACAGCACAACACACACACACACACACACACACACACACACACACACACACACACACACACACACACACACACACACACACACACACATCTTTGTAAGCAATCCGTTTGCCGAGTGCAGTCGCACAAACACTCGCTACTGGCCAAACACGCTGACATCCCCGGTGCACAGGCCGGTCCTTCTGTCGTCGTGTCGTGGAGGGGCAGAGTGCTAGCTTTTAGTGGTGTGTGTGCGCTTTGGTAGTTTGAATTCAAAGAGCTCTCAGGATGTTTAACGGCAAACATGTCGCACTGTTGCGTGGCGCGCCTCCACCATTGAGTGAGAGAGAGGGAGGAAGGGCCTAGGGAGACAGAGAGACTGGCATGCAGACAGACAGACACACACACACACACACACACACAGGGACAGACAAGAGACAGACAAGCACACACACACCACACACAGGGACAGACAGAGAGACAGACAAGAGCACACACACACACACACACACACACCACACACACACACACACACACACACACACACACACACAAAAGAGGGAGGGGGACATGAGGACTATAGGCTAATGTCCATTCTGCGGCTTGTTAGCCGTCATCACTGACGGAGGGACGGAGGGAGGCAGAGCATCGCCCCCCCCCCCCCCAACCCCCTCTTAGTTGTCTGAGGCCTGTCAGTGGAGAGCCGTAGGTCTTTGAAGACGTAATATGGATGCCATCCATCTCTCTGCCTTTGACCTTATTCGTCTGCTTCTTGTATAGAGCTGCGAGAGACGGAGGAAAGGTAAGAATGTGGAGGGGGTAGTAGTATAGGTAGTTGATGCCTTGTCATTGGCCGCCTTGTGAAGAGAGAGGCTGGGTTAAGATCTTCACATGGCAGGCAGTGTTGAGTCGCCCAATTGATTAGCCCGCCATTGTGCTTGTGGAGATGAGAGGGAGAGGGGAGAGAGGGGGAGGGACATTTTCACATGACAGGGATTTCCAGTTGAGCGGAAGATGAAAGGGATTGAAAGGATCTACATGCATTCAAAGCAAGCCCTAAACGTCAGCATGTCGTGAATACGGCCTGTTCGACCAGACCACGGCTCTTAATGAACTGAGGATTTTCTTCTTTTTTATGGTGGGGGGGGGGGGGGGGGAGTCTTAACTGTTATGATTTTCATTTGAAATCTTTTCTTTGTACACTGAGTTTGCTTTGTAAATTGTAGTTTGTCACTGTGCTTTCTGTCAGTCTTTTCATTTGATGGTCTTCCCATTATCGGATGATTTCTTGTGTTCCACTGGATGCAAATAAGGAATAGCCGCTTTGCAGTATATGGTATAGCTGATGCAGATCGGTTTGTTTGTTTTTTCAAATCGTTCTACATGCATACTTCGTGATTTTTAAAAATGTATTTTTATGCACACCATCATCGGCGAAGAAGAAAGATAGCCCATGAAACGCAGGTTGATGGAAGAAGCCAGGTGGAGTTGTTTGATCCCTGAATAAAGAGATTGAAAGTGATATAGGTCACTTAACCCACAGCAGATTTAGTTCTGTTGGAGTTATCAGCTTGTCTCTCTCTCTCCTCTCTCCTTCTCTCTCTCCTCTCTCTCTCTCTCCTCTCTCCTCCTCCTCCTCTCTCTCTCCTCTCCTCTCTCTCTCTCTCTCTCTCTCTCTCTCTCTCTCTCTCTCTCACTCACTGCCTCTCTCTCTCTCTCTCTCATCACCATGCAGAAGCAGTCCTCTCTCTCTCTCTCTCTCTCTCTCTCTCTCTCTCTCCTCTCTCTCTCTCTCTCTCTCTCTCTCCTCTCTCTCTCTCTCTCTCTCTCCTCTCTCTCTCTCTCTCCCCCCCCCCATCACATAGCAGAAGCAGTGCCTATCTCTGCCCCATCAGTGTTGTCAGGCAGGCAGGGTGACGAGGACTAAATGAGGTGCTGGCCATGGCGGGGCCTGTTTCCTCTTGTACCGTGGCCTACGTCACTTCATGTATGCCTACGTGCATAACGGTTGATGTGTCCTGGGCTCTGCACCGGTACGGTGCCACGTGCGAGATTTAGTCATGCGTGGCTGCTGCTTCCAGAGGGGCACACCTGGCACAGGTACACTCCCACGGGAGGGAGGGAGGGAAGGGCGGAAAGGAAGGAGGAGGAGGAGGAGGGGGGTGTCCTAAGGGGCCCAGTACACACAGTACAGGTAGAAGATACATAACACCCACAGCAGCAGCAGCAGCGGCGGCGGCTGCTTCCTCCCGTACTTTTCCCAGGCTGGCAGGAGACGACCCCCGCTGGAATGTCGTCTGCCTTGCGCACCTGCCTCCTTTCCTTTCCTCTCCCTCCCCCCGTCAGTTTTAGTCCTCTCTGGCGGAGTTTTGCTGCCGGCGAGTTTGGATTGAGAGGGTGGGTGGGTGGGTGGGTTGCTTTTGTTTGCGTTGTTTGTGTTTTAATGATATGTTTGATGATGTGATGAAATTATTATTTGTTTATTTTTATATCAAGGATAATGGAATAAGCACTTATGTGCTTTTTCAGTCCAGCCCCCGTGTGTATGCGGTTTTGTAAATGTCATCTGTTCCCACCGGCACACAATCTCTTACGAAAAGCGGAACAGGATGTAATGTGTGCCTAAGATGTTCTGCGTGCGTTCGCACACGGGACCTCGGTTTATAGTCTCATCGGAAGGACTTTGGGGATGTTGTGGCATATGATGGTGAACATTTCTTTTCTGTACATCATCGTAATAATTCTTTAGACTGAATCGACTTTATAATATTGTGTCTAGTGAAATCAGAATAGGAATTCTGACTCAAGAAAACAGCGACTTTTCACCATGAAATGTTTGTGTGTGAACGTAAAGAGTATACCAACATTATTGTTCACCTGTCAATTCAAGGTTTTATTTTTTCAGACTTGCTTTTTTTCCCTTCATAATCCGTGGTCTCGTTTATGAAAAAACAACAAACACACTTGATTGTAGGATCAAGAAATATACACTTGTCGACATTTGGACAGCAACTTCTTTCATGAGGAAAATTGTAAGAAGAAATCAGAAACTAGGTGAAAATTGACACTGAAATAAATGGTTTTGTTACAATTACATTTCTGCTGCGTAGAGACAAACACTGTGTATACAGGACCGTGACATATCTCCAGATAAGAGCTGGGGTGGGGGTGGGGGTTAAGAGAGGGGTTTCTGGGCGGTGGAAGCAGTCAACATGTCAATGAGAATAATAGCTTGATCATAGACCCATGGTTTGATGTTTTATTCCACAGGTGCAAGGGTTAATCCTATTGAGAAAAAGACTCCCTTTTCTTTCTCCTCATGAGAATGTAGACGCACTATGCGTGCTTGTGTGTGTGTGTGTGTGCGCGCGCGCGTGTGTGTGTGTGTGTGTGTGTGTGTGTGAGAGAGAGAGAGAGAGAGAGAGAGAGGAGAAGAGAGAGAAGAGAGAGAGAGAGAGAGAGAGAGAGAGAGAGGAGGAGAGAGAGAGAGGGAGAGAGAGAGGAGGAGCGAGCAACCATTACCTTCTAACTGTTTGTCGGCAGCTTAGCTTTAATAATATAATGTAGACCTCTGAAGGCCCTGGAGGTTGCAGTAAAGGTCACCATGTCCCCCATGAATGGTGATGGTACGCGGCAGGTTAGCTTTGGCATTCATTGCATCCTCCTCTTCCCCCCCCCCTCCCCCACCATCCCCTTTTCCACTTCTTCCTTTCTTCTCGCCGCCCCCCCCCCCCCCCTACCCCTCCCTCTTTCTCCTCGCCACAGAGGCCAGAGAATTATCCCGGCTGTGTGTGGCCTTGGTGGGGGGTGTTTAGCTGAGGATGACACCGCCTGTGTGCATGCTGTGTTGTGTCCCGTGTTGTTGCACCAGGTGCCTGGCGTGTTTACCATTCTTGACGCTCTCTTGGGCTGCTGGCTGCTCCATCCTCCCCCTCCCCACTCCAGGCCCTCCTCCCCCCTCCCCACTTTTTCCACGTCCCCTCTCCCCTCCCTCCCCCCTTTCTTACCTATTTCTTCCAGCCCCGTACTTACTTACCGTTTGGCGGTGCGGCGTGAATCTTCTCTCTCACTCCAGGTAGGCTAGATAGACCCTGGCTTACTCTTCAGACCTTGTAGGTGGGATTTGGAGGTCATCCACATTTCTGATCACACCACCACCACCCCCCGCCCCCAATGTGTGTGTGTGTGTGTGTGTGTGTGTGTGTGTGTGTGTGTGTGTGTGTGTTGTGTGTGTGTGTGTTTTGTTTGTGTTTGTTTGTTGTTTGTTTGTGTGTGTGTGTTGTTTGATGTGTGTGTGTGTGTGCTCACGTGTTCAAGTGCATGCGTGCAAGCAAGCAAGCGCGTGTGTGTGTGGTGGGGGGGGGGGGGGTGTGCGCCCGCGCGCCAGGGGGGGGGGGGGGGGGGGGGGGGGGGGGGGATGCATTCTTGCGCGTGGGAATGGTATAATCATTTTCCTCTACTGCATACTCTTTCCCCTCCTCTTTCTCCTCTCGGCCATTTTTACGCACTTGATAATCCTTACCTGTTCGGTTTATTTTCTTGAGGGCTATACTGTTACAATTGTCATATGCTCATGACCTGTTTGCCTCCTCATAAAAATTCTTCTTTCTCTCAATCTGTCATCTCTCAGCTCTCTCTCTCTCCTCCTCATCCTCACACTCTCTCTCCTCTCTCTCTTCTCTCTCTCTCCCCTCTCTCTCCCCCTCTCTCTCTCTCTCCTCTCTCTCTCTCTCCCCCTCTCTCTCTCCTCTCTCTCCTCCCTCTCCCCCTCTCTCTCTCTCTCTCTCCTCGTTTGAATCCGTAAAATCCCTTGATTATTCGAAGGTTTGAGTGGCGTTTTTATGTGCCCTTATTCCCACCCTTCGCCTCCACTTCCTCTCCCCCGGCCATCTCCCCAGTCCCCACCCCCCCCCCCCCCCCTAAATATTCTGGACCCGACCCCTCCCCTCCCCCTTTTGCAAGCTGTTGATGCCTGAAGTTAATGTTATGCACCAGTCATGCTCTTCGTGTTTGCGCATCGTCGTCACCAGAAAGTGGGGTCTGAGGATGTTCTGTCTCTGTGTGTGTGTCCATCTCTGACTCTCGTCTTTCGTTCTGTCTGTCTGTCTCTGTGTTTCTGTGTCTGTCTGTCTTCCTCTCTGTCTCTGTCTCTGCTCTCTCTCTCGTCTGTCTCGTCTTCTGTCTGTCTCTGTCTCTGTCTGTCTGTCTGTCTGTCTTCTCTCTGTCTGCTCTCTCTCTCGTCCTCTCTCTCTCTCTCTCTCTCTCCTTTCTCTCTGATCTTGTGGTGTCTTGTTGCTTTTTGTTGTTGTTGTTTTTTAAATCCTTTTTATAGGCAGTGCTTTGTTTCTGGCTGTGGGTCTGTTCCGTTTTCGTTACAGATGTTCTTTACCGTGTATTCTTAGTATTTATTAATCATAGATTTGTTTAGGAACCACAGCCCCTCTTCTCTGTATTGGTCCATGGTCTCTCTCCCTCCTCCTCTCTCTCTCTCTCTTCTCTCTCTCTCTCTGTCTTCTCTCTCTCTCTGTCCTCTCTCTCTCTTTCGCTCTGTTATATATATATATATATATATATATATATATATATATATATATATATATATATATATATATATATTATATATATATAGGGAAAGGGTGTGGGGACAATGAGGGGGAGGAGTAGATAGGATTGAGCGTATTTGCGTATCGTTGCATAGATGGTTCAGTACAGCCCTCCTGGAGCGGACAGTGTGTACATTTGAAGTAATTGTATAAACATGTAGTTGTAGGTCTGCCTGAGGGGAGGTAGATTTACTCTCTTGCCTACGCTTGTATGTTGCCCCTGCTCCCACCCATAGGAGGGAGAAAGAGGACACACACACGCGCCCCCCCCCACCCCACACACACACACCACACCACACACACACACACACACACCACCACACCACACACACCTACACTCATCATCCAACCTCTCCTCTCTCTCTCTCTCTCTCTCTCTCTCTCTCAAGACAGAGAATTTGTTAGCCCAGAAGTTTGGTGCTTTGAAATTATGATTATACAACTCACTGTGATAGGTAGCAAAGCAGACCACGGCACTGACTGTCCTTCTGACTTTTATTACCGTCGTCATAATTATTTTCTGTTAGTTGTCAGTTTGCCACCAATGATTATCCGTTTCGAGGTAGGGTTGGAAAAGTTCTATGCAACATATTATGTCAACCAAACCTCTCTTTTAGCCTATTCAACATCATGAGAATGTATAGGGTGTGTATTAGCGGTGTGTTGACTGGTCCATTGCTGTCTGTCTCCATCCGCGTGGGGGAGAAACAGAGATCGCTGATAAAAAGATGTCTGTGGAAAATGACACTGCAGGCTATGAGCTTTACGGCAGAAATTTTGAACAGCCTTGTGTCATTTTGTTTCTTTTGTTGCAAGTTGTTGTGTTTCCACGTTAAGTTTGAGTTAAATGAGTTCAGCAAACTCGTATCGTCTATTATTGATTGATCTGTTTATGATTTAAGTATTCCAGAATAGTATACACTGCAGGTTTTTTTGTGTGTAAAAGATTGTACTCATTAAAAAAAAGAAAA
>CM060316.1:28053942-28073942 GCA_030674155.1 Stramonita haemastoma | reverse complement strand
CACCCCATGCAATATATCAGTATGAATGGATATGTATATAGACACATACTGTACACCTGCATACACGCATGGTGCGTGCGCGCACGTACACACACACGTTAACACACCACACACACCCCACGTGTACACACACACACACACACACCCCTGTACACACCACACACACACACACGTGTACACACACACACACACGTGTATACACACACACACACACACAAAACACTCACACACACACACACACACACACACACACACCCACACACACACACACACACACAACACAACACACACACACACGACCGAATGTTCTTAACAACCTGAACCCAAGAGATTTTAGTCAACAGAATAGCAGAAGACAGGCTAGGCCAGTTGGGACAGACAGACAGACAGACAGACAATAATTATGGATGGATTACTTTGGCATGGAAGCTCCATCCAGACCTACCTCAGAGAGGATGGGAGCGAACAAACAACAATAATAATAATAATAATAACAGGAGTCATGTCAGCATACCTGGTTTTTCATCCCCTTCCTCCTTGACTTGTGAGTGTGCACTGGCTGTGTGTGTACCTGAGTGAATTTAGAGGGGAATGAGGTCAGGTGCTTGCTTTGCTTACTACACCTTTTTCTGGTTATTGCTGATAATGGAGAGGTGCGGTAGGTAGGTTGTTGACCACGTCATGCGGGCAAGGTACTGTACCATTAGTACCGGAGTGCTGGAGTCCTTCCACCGCTTTGAAGGCAACAACAACATCGCTGAACATCATCCCTGTGTGTGTGTGTGTGTGTGTGTGTGTGTGTGTTGTGTGTGTGTGTGTGTGTGTGGGTGTGTGTGTGGGTGTGGAAATGTGTGTGTGTGGGTTGTGTGGTGTATTTTATGTGTGTGTGTCCGCCCCGCGCAATCCCAGTGCTATTATGTGGTGTAAGGGCTATATATCATGTGCAATTGCTATCATTTTTTGCAATACGGTCCATGTTGAGCAAATCACATGGTTGAACTCCCCCCCCCCCCCCCCCCCCCGTCAACTTCTTCTCCTCTGCCCTCTCTCTTTTTCTCTTCCCCCTCCCTCCCGGGTCCCCCTTCTCCACTTTCCCCCCAAAACCACTCTTGGTGCCTTTCGGCTGCTGATATTTGCCCTGTTGGTGCTGTGAGATATGATTTTTTTTAAGGAAAAAGGATCAAAAAAGAAACAAAGGGAGTTTTTTTATTTTTTTAAATTTCCCTTGCACTCAACCGAGGATAGTTAAAATTTCAGGGTTAAGAAGGAACCAAAAGCCATGATGGTTTAAAACCATTCTGGGGGTAATCCCCCCCCTTTGAAAAACCAAAGAAAGTACCTGGTTCCGGTTACAGGTTGTCGTTGTTCGTGTGTTTTCTATGGTGATAATGGTAACAAAAATCCCTGATTGATGTCGGTTGGTAAAGACAGCCAAAGGCTGTGTGATTGTTTCACGATGAAATGGTTTTAATATTCGTGATACTGTCATTAATCATCCGCTAAGTTTGGGAAGATGTCGGTGAAAAAGGGCGGCGCGAATTAATGATATTGTCGGGGATGATGACAGCAAATTTTTAGGATATTTGACGAAATGACAAGCGACATCCATGATGTCCGTCATGTTATCAAAGAGAACGTAAGCAAAGTTCATGATACTCTCGATGAATGGAAATTGAAATTGATGCATGATACTGTGGATGATTAAACAGAGAAATTCAATTGTTCAAGACATTATCGACTACAATGATACGAATTTCCAACTGTTTTTTCATTGTAATATATAATGGTAACGACGCTGGACTATGGGATTAATTAAGATGGAGGAAGGGGGGGGGGGTTTCAGCCCGGCCAGGTTTCACTGACCATAGTTAGCAGTAAATCAGTATTGAGCAGGTTATTAGTTTGGAACTGGGGACCATCTGACTGCTTGGGAATGCGTTTGACTCAGCGGAACGTGGCTTGTCAGCTCTTTTTCCTGCCATCTACTGCTTTGTCAGCTTAGGGGCTATTATAAATTTACTTTCTGGTTTTCATATCTGTGTCTTTTTAGAAAACCGACACTACATGCAGTCCCCTGTGTGTGTTGGTTTGTGTGTGTGGGGTGTGGTGTGTTGTGTGTGTGTGTGTGTGGTGTGTGTGTTTTTGCGTGGGGTACGTGTGGTAAGCGTATGCGCGGCGCTTTTTTTCTTGCTTATCTTAAGAGTGTAAACAAGGACATAAAAACCCTATATCAAACTACCTGAAAAAAACATAAAATCCTGCCTAAAACGAAAAAAACAAGGTTAGGTAACTGAGTTTTTTTCTATGTTTGGTTTGGCCTGGGCTTTTTTCCATCTCTTTCCCCTTCTCTCTCTCTCCACCTCTTCTCTTCCCTCCTCCTCAAATTTTCCTCCTTTCTCTCTCCTCCTCTCTCCTTCTCTCTCTCTCTCTCTTCTTCTTCTCTCCCTCTCTCCCCCCTCCCCCCCCTTTTTCCCTCTCTCTCCCCCCTCTCCTTTCCTTCCCTCTTTGCATTCAATTTCTTTTCTCGCTCTCTGGCACCTTTGCTCTCTGTGGTGTGTGTGGTGGTGGTGTGTGTGTGTGTGTGTGGTGGGGTTGTGTGTGTGTGTGTGTTTGGTTTGTGTGGTTGGTTTAGTGTGTGTGGGTTAGTGGTGGTTGTTTTAGTGGTTTGTGGTGTTGGTGTTTAGTGTGGTGTATGTGTGTGGTGTGTGTGGTGTGTGTGTGTGTGGTGTTGTGTGTGTGTGGTGGGTGTGACGGTTTTGAGCATATAGATCTAAAGTGCCTTGCACGGTTTTTTCCCTTTCTCCTGTATAAAATACACGGGAACTGGGTTTCAAAGGAGCGGACAGGAGGAGCTGAAAAATTGACGGGGGGGAGAGAGGTTTTTTAATTGAAGGCTGAAAAGCCACCAGCCGGGGGGAGGTACAGTACAAGGCATGCATTGTGTAACATTTCCGAGGGGGAGGGGGTGAGGGATGGTTTTTTTTCCAGCAGGAGGGGGGTGGAAGCGGAGGCGGGGGCCTGGCACTATTGGCGTTTGGCCCCCGTCTGGCACCAAACTGGTTCTAACACAGCTGACGCTGGCTAAACAAACTTTGGGCCCCCCTAACTGTCGCCCTTACCTTATTACTTACCTTGCCTTTACTTCAGGTCCCTACATACCTACATGGTAAGTAAGTATACATAGTAGTGCGTGGTAGTAAATAAAAAAAAAAAGGGTGTAGTGAGCAACAAGAGAAGGCTGGTCATGTGAAATCAATTGACAGCTACACACCACAAGTGATGGGTGGGTGGGGGGGGGAGGGGGGTTTACACCACCACGATTTGTATGTTTGTTAATGTTGTTGTCGTTGTTTGTTTTTAGGATAGTGGTTGGAGGAGAGGGTAGATCCTAATTTTAAGAAAAAAAACCCAACCAAACCCGAAACAAAACCCAGCCAAAAAAAAACAGAAAAAAAACAAAAAGCCATTGTCGTGGTGTTGGAGGGTAACAGAAAAGGGGGGTGGGGGTTGTTTACTTAACGGGTGTGGGTGCCGGTCGACAGGTGGTGAGGGGTGGTTTGGCGCTGTTGGCCGCAAGACGGGAAGAGAAAGAAGCCAGTGTTGGATAAGGATTGGAGAGGATTGACTTCAGACATGGGAAACTTCAAAACACCCTGTGGATTGTAGAGAGATCTGCAAGCTTCTCTTCGGATACTGTGGTTCTCCAGTGTAAGAACAGAAGTTTGAGGGAAGAGCGAGAGAGAGAGAGAGAAGAGAGAGAGAGTAGAGAGAGAGAGAGAGAGAGAGAAAGAGAGAGAGAGAGAGAAGAGAGAGAGAAGAGAGAGGAGGAGAGAGAGAGAGAGAGAGAGAGAACAGACAGACCAGACAGACAGACAGACAGACAGAGACTGAGACAGACAGACAGACAGACAGACACAGTCACAGACAGACACAGACCGACAGATGGGCTGCCACAGACAGACGGAGAGTCAAAACCAGAGGACAGAGAAAGAACAGAACACAGACAGATAGACACCAGAAAGAGATTATGTCAGATACAGAGAGACAGAAAAAGAAGGGGAGATTGTATCTGCTAGGTAGCTAGTATTGATAGCACATCGCCCACATATCAGCCACATCATCATCCCCAAGACAAGAACACAAGGCCCCTGAGGCGAGCTAGAGCTAGATCTAGATGGCCCAGTATCTCAGCCATTCCTTGCAAACAATGTTCCACCTTTCCTCACCTGTAATGCAAGTCTGGCATCAGCCTCATCCCGTCTGACGAGACGACCTGTCTCTCTGCCACCTGTTTCCTTCCTCTTCTCCTCTCTCTCTTCTCTCTCTCTCTGCTCTCTCTCTCCCCCTCTCTCTCTCTCTCTCCCCTCTCTCTCTCTCTTCTCTCCCCTCTCTCTCGCCCCTCCTCTCTCCTCTCTCTCTTCTCCTCTCTCTCTCCATCTCCCCCTTTCCCTCTCTCTCTCTCTCTCTCTCTCTCTCATCAGACTTAGCTTTGGGCTCCAAGATAGATCTATGTTGTTCTTCAAACATGTTCTGTCAATTCTGTACAAGTGTCTGTCGTTTTTTTTTTTGTTTTTGTTCACCTATATTATCAAACCCCCTTTTATACCCCTAGCAGGTTGTTTTGGTGTGTGTGTGGTGTGTGTGTGTGTGTGTGTGTGTGTGTGGTGGTGTGTGTTGTGTGTGTGCTTGGTGTGTGTGTTGGGGCGTGTGTGTGTGTTGCTTGTGTGTGTGTGCTTGTTGTGTGTGTGTGTGTGCTTTGTGTTGCGGGGTGTGTGTGTGTGTGTGTGTTGTGTGTGTGTGTGTGGGTGTGTGTGGTGTGGTGTGTGTGTGTGTGTGACCTGTGCCTCCTGGTGGTATGGGGCCCTCGGGGAAAGATGGGGGCTGCTAAAGGCTGGGTGGTTTTGTGACTGAGGGGTTGTTGGAGCCACTTAGGGGTGCGTGGTTTAGCATAGCAACAGGTTGGGGAGGAATCCTGGACCTTTGACACTGGGGGGTCGTTTTTCAAAAGGTGGTCGGAACTTTTTTTTTTTAGACCCTATATACTTTTTTATTGTTGCTGTGTTGTATTCCCCCTTTTTTTTTGCGTTTGTTCGATCCCCTTTTTTTTTTTCGATGTCTTTTGTTTTCCTCTCTCTCTCTCTCTGGTCTCTCTCTCTTTCTCTCTGTCTCTCTCTTTTCCCCTCATTTCTTGTGCTCGTTTTTTTTTTTTTTTTTTTAAAGGTTCCTTCCTTTCTTTTGATTATGCTTTCTTTTCTGTCATTCTCTCCTTTCTCTCTTCCTTCATTTCTTTTTCTTCTTTTTTATTTCTTTTTTTCCTATAAACAATGCAATGGAGCTCACAGTCCCGAAAAAAAAAAAGTTTTCCTTGCTGGAGGTTGGTTCTAATTCAGGGAATTTCAGAGCTGTGAATGGTGCAGTGAATCCTGCAGTCCTGGGGAACAGGTAGGCATCCAGTTGAAGGTGGTGAAGTTGTGCTGCTTTAGCAGTGCTGAGCTAACAAAACCCAGGTGCACTGCTGGTGCTGTCCACAAACAAAGCAGAGTACTGCCTGCTGCAGTGCTGTCAGTCAACAATCTGAGATAGTTATGTCCCCCATTGTGGTGTTGTGGTCATCCATTCTGTTTCGGCTTATTTTTTTCCTCTTTTTTTTTTTATTTTTTAGTTGGGATTTTCAGACAAGATAATAAAGAAGAAAAAAAATAATCTATAAAAATACAGACAAACGAAATAAGACTGCCCAGAATAAAAGGGAAAAAAAAAATAATGTAAAGGGTCAACGTGAAAAGTGTGGTGGTGGGGTGTGTGTGGTGTGTGTGTGTGGGTGTTTTGGTGTGTGTGTGTGGTTGTGTGTGTGTGTTGTTGGGGGGAACTGTCTATGTCTGTGCGGGTATGTGTGTCCTGTTTTAAGCTTTCCAGTCAGTTTTGTGGTCTTAAAGCCTCAAAAAAAACCCCCCCCCCCTACCCCCCACCCACCCCCCCCCCCCCCCCCCCCCCCCCTTAGTGGCCATAAACCCCAACCACCAACAAAAAAACAACAAGAAACGAAACCCAAGCATCCGTCTTTGGACAGAAGATAAAGTTTTGCAACTATGCAATTACATCGTCAATTCTAGAAAGTTATGTGGTAGGTAGTCATCTGCCGCGAGTGACGTTACTCTATATGCGTTGTTATCGTCTTTGTTCCCAGTGTGTGTGTGTGTGTGTGTGTGTGTGTGTGTGTGTGTGTGTGTGTGTGTGTGTGTGTGTGTTGTGTGTGTGTGTATGTGTGTGAACCTAACTTCCATTAACTTTATCATCAATAAGGATCACAGTGTCTACTGACAAGAAAGCCGTTTCCTACTCCACAAAGAAATTGAGTCATCTGTCTTAAGAGATCTTGGAGTCATTTGCCGATCTTGACGACACACTCGCTCCACAGTGACTGATTTCTTCACGACTGTAGAAAGAGTTCAAGAGTGTGAGTTGCACAAACCAAGGCTTGGCTTTAGACCTCATGCTTTTAAAGAAAATAATTGGCAGTGCCGGCACCCCTAGTAATGACCAAGCCCTTGAACTGAGTGGTTTATCTGCTGCAAGGATCGGGGCCTAATGTAACGTGGTGCAATATTAAAGGACAGGCGGTTGGCGCGCTGTCAACAAACTCGGTCAGGCCTGACGGTCTTGTGTGCTAAGCCGAAGGCAGGTAGCATGGCTGGTGTGAAGGGTGGTTGCAAGTTGATGTGCTGTTCTGATAAGCTAAGCTGTTTTTCTCACTGTGGTATGTGGTACGCGTGATCTTCCGATCCCTGTTGACAGTCGGTGGTGATTGTGGGATCATGCCTCTTTCATTCAGGGCACAGCCGGTAGTAGGCCTAGTGGTGTCTTTATCAAACATCTGCAGTTATATTATTCAGCGGAGGCATGATTGAAGTCATCCATAGATATGGATACTATGGTTCTTGACTAGTCAAGTGTATCAGTGTTTGAGGGTGTGGCTGGTACAGTACAAGCTGCTGTAGTAGTTTATTCTTTTTTCCTTTTCTTTTAAACCTGCTGATTTTGTGAGAGGAACGTCGTACCTGAAAGTTGATACCGTGCATCTAGATCTGGATCTTCATAATCTTCTACAGCACATGCTGAATTCGGTTTTGGCAAAGGTTGAAACTTCTTTTTTTGTGTTTTGCCTCTCTTCCTGTCAGTCTTTCTGCTTGAGGTGTGTGTGTGTGTGTGTGTGTGTGTGTGTGTGTGTGTGTGTGTGTGTGTGTGTGTGTGTGTGTGGTGTGGTGTGTTGGGGGAGGGTATCACATGGACTTAAGTGTGTGTACGTAGAGATTCCGTATTTTCTTCTTATTTTGGATACCTCTCTCTCTCTCTCTCTCTCTCTCTCTCTCTCTCTCTGTCTTCTGTCGTCTGTCTTCTTCTGTCTTCTGTCTTCGTCTGTCTTCTGTCTGTCTGCTGTCTGTCTGCTGTCTGTTCTGTCTGTCTGTCTGTCTCTCTTCTCTCTCTCTGTCTTCTGTCTCCTGTCTTCTTCTGTCTCTCTCTCTCTGTCTGTCTTCTCCCGTCTGTCTGTCTCTCTCTCTGTCCTGTCTCTCTCTCTCTCTCTCTCTCTCTCTCTCTCTTCGTCTAGTTGTCCTTTGTTTTGAGGTTTCTGCTGTACTTTGCTCTCTTCTGTTGTCTCTGTATCCAGTAGACCCGCTCGTTGTTGTCGTTATCCAGACTCTGTCTGTTGTCTTCCTTTATCCAAAGCTCTGACTTTGATTGTCCTCTCTTCCTAGACCTGCCTGTGTTGATTTGTCCGTCTGTCCTGAGACTGATCTGTTGTTGTCCTTATCTGCGTAGCCTGACGTGTCTGTTGCCGTTGTCCGTCTGACGTTTGATTGTCCTTATCTCCAAACCTGACCTGTGTTGATTGTCCTGTCTGTCCTGTAGACTTCTGTCTGTTTGATTGTCCTTTCTCCCTGATCCTCTGTTTGTCTGTCCTTATCCAAACCTGACTTCTCTTCATTTTGTCCTTTGGGGTTATCCTAGATCCTGACAGTGTTGATTGTCCGTTATCCAGAAGACCTGACTGTGTTGATTGTCCGTTATCCAGAAGACCTGACGTGTTGATTGTCCGTTATCCAGAAGACCTGACTGTTGATTGTCCGTTATCCAGAAGACCTGACTGTTGATTGTCCGTTATCCAGAAGACCTGACTGTTGATTGTCCGTTATCCAGAAGACCTGACTGTTGATTGTCCGTTATCCAGAAGACCTGACTGTTGATTGTCCGTTATCCAGAAGACCTGACTGTTGATTGTCCGTTATCCAGAAGACTTGAAAGCGTTGGTTATTACAGGCAGACTGTTGTTTGTAGGACATTGCCGCCACCGTGTTATGTTCGTTCTTTCTCTCTGTCCACTAGGCCTACAGCAGTGTTACTGTGGGCCTTTGAACGTGACTGTGTTGAATATGATGTTGTAGAGTAGACAGTGTCTGCAGAAGAGAGTTTGTGTTGGGGGGAGGGGGGCAGTTTAGAATGAATGAACGAGTGTGTGTGTGTGTGTGTGTGTGTGTGTGTGTGTGTGTGTGTGTGTGTGTGTGTGTGTGTGTGTGTGTGTAACACATGACCTCGAATCGCACCTACCATCGATAGACTTGCACCCAGGCCACTACTCAAGGTCTTGGTGCAAAAGGTGGAAGGAAACTTGTGACTTCAGATGGGATGCCTAAAATAGGATGTGTGGTATGAGGCATTAAAAATAAAAAAACAAGAAACCAGAAACAGACCAACGAACAAACAAAACGTGACTGTTCGTGCACGTACATACATATAGACATACAAATGTCTCCACAATACTGCACCCTCCTACTTCTGTGAATGTCTTCACTTGTACATACCTTCTCGCTCCCTCCGCTCGTCGGCAGATACTTTGTCTTTAAGAATACCCAGATTCAACCAATCTACCGTTGGCCGCCGCTCTTTCTCTGTTTCCGGTCCATCGATCTGGAACGACCTTCCTCTCTCCCTCCGACAAAAGCCTATTTATGACACTTTAAATCCAACCTCAAGACACACTTATTTCAAACCTAAGTTTTTCTCCTTCCGCTTCCATCTCTTACCTGTCCCTGCCTTCAACATCCACCTTCAAAGTGCTTAACGTTTGTAGGTGTGTGTGCGCGCGGGCGTGCTGCGTGCATGCGTGCGTGCGTGTGTGTGTATATTTGAATTTGTTAAAACGTAAATTGTTGTTGATTGTGTGTTGTGTAGTTCGAATAAAAGCACTTTGATTTGTTTTTACAAGAGATAGCGCTATACAAATTCCATGTATTATTATTATACATACATACATACATACATACATACATACTACATACACACATACATACATACTACAATACATACATACATACATACATATACATACATACATAATAAACATACATACATACATACATACATACAGTATACATGTATGGACTGTGGGGCTGTTCTTAATGACCTGGTGGCAGACTTGACAGACAATAAGTGATGAACAGATTTTTTCACTAGGCCAGGCTACTAGGCTGCCACTGTACTGACTGGGCTCATATCAGTTCAGCAGAAGTGAATGAGCCGGTCACAGTGGCCACAGTGATAGGACACTGCTCTCATTGATCCTGCCTCTCACCTTTTCTCTTTTAACTCCCCGCTTCAGACAAGGGCCCCGTTGAGGTTAGCCACAGGAATTGACAGTGTCCATTGTTCATAGCTGCGGCTCTGCTGCGAAAAGTGAAAGTGAAATGTCAGCTGGAGAGAGAGAGAGAGAGAGAGAGAGAGAGAGAGAGAGAGAGAGAGAGAGAGAGAGAGAGAGAGCTACTTGTATAGGGGGGTTAGTGCAGGAGGGATTAGATGACCTCATTCAGGTCACGGCTTTGGGGCCAGCCACAAAGGGGACAGTGTTGTGTTATGTTGTAGCTGTGTGGGGCGGTAGGGTAGTAGTGGTAACATGGCCTGGCTTGGGCTTCAGGGAGCCCAGTACAGCTGATTCAGGAATGAGAAACCCTAGTGGAGCTGTAGTACTACACTACTGGTGTGTGTGCAGAAGAAGAAAGTTTGTTGTATTTTGTGGGCAAGAGGGCCCTTTTAGAATGAAGTATATATTATTTCTCATATATATATGAAAATAATATGAATTTATATATATATATATATATATATATATATATATATATATATATAAACAAACGGTATCTCTGGAGTTATGAGAGAGAGAGAGAGAGAGAGAGAGAGAGAGAGAGAGAGAGGAGAGAGAGAGAGAGAGAGAGAGAGAGAGAGAGAGAGAGAGAGAGGGTGGTTTTGTTGTGATCACACAGGGATGAATTTTTAAAATCGTTTTATGCCTGTTGTTCATTGTCCTCTCATATCAGGGGGAAACCTGAAGGCAAGAAATGACCCATCTGCAATCTTTGGCTTGGCTTTCAAGCCCATTCACAAGGTGAGATAGGGGGGAGGCGACTGGGCACAAACACGTATTCCGCTAAGAGGAGAAAACAATTGTCAACAGGCCAGATAATCATCATGACATGGATTCCACGTCATGGTTCAAGAGCTGCAACAAAACACAGTTATTGTAAACTATGATTGATTACCATAGTTCTTTAGCAGAGCGAGAACAATGAACAACATTATTTTGCTGTTAAAACTTGACCAGCCATACAGCACAGCCTCTTGTGAGTCATTCGAGAGACACCATTTGTTTGAAAACTTACGTCATGTACAAAACCAACTGTGACGCGAAAAGTTGACTGGGAGAGAGAGAGAGAGAGAGAGAGAGAGGAGAGAGAGAGAGAGAGAGAGAGGGGGGGGGGGAGTAATAAAATAAAATAAAAAGTTGAGAAGAGCCAAGTTGAAGAGGGCAAGGTGTGAATGCTGTTTGAGCCCCAGTCTCCCCCTACTACCTTTTCTATCCAGTCTCTCTCTTGACATGGAGTGACACACAGGGCTGGACGACTCTTACTAAGAATTTTTTCCCTCTGACCTACCACCACCTACCCACCTACCTCCAGTCAGCCAGCCACCTTAACAACGTTAACTCAGCCGAGCGTGTCGGACACCGCTACAACACGGTCACAGAGACACCTTGTCACAAGTTGCGTGACTGCGCACCCCACCAGTCTTGTCTACAACCAGTTTACTCTCTCTCTCTTTTCGCCACCTTCTAACCCCTTGTGCAGGACCCCCTCCCCTTATCTCTTTTCCTCTGTCCACGCCGCAGCTACTACTACGACGACGACAAGGAGAAGAGGACGGGGGATAGCATCAGCGTTGTAGCGGTGGCGGCGGCGGCAGATCGTTTCCAGCAACAACTTTTCACGATTCCAGCCTTCAACGAGAAGGGCTTGCCTTGTTGTCGTGGTGGTGGTGGTGGTGGTGGCGGTGGTGGTTGCGGTGGGCTCCGTCCGCGCTGGCGCAGTGGTAGTAGGAAACTAGTCAGTCAGCGCTGGCTTGCGGCGTGAAAAGACCAACAAGCCGGCCGACTGCCGATGAGTGTGTGTGTGGTGTGTACTCCGCGGCCGAGCGGGGATAAAATTCCTCCAACTTGTAGCTCCTGTTCCACCGCAAGCCTAACGGGACTGATCAGTGCCGCTGCCGGATGGATGCTGGCTAGCCTAGCCTACTCCGCTGCTACTGGCTGCTGCAGGTCTGTCGGTCTACCCGATAGAGAAACTTTTTTTTGGAACACTTCACAACTTGTGGCGGGTTGTTTGAGAAAAGAAGGCAACCAGGTGATTGTTTCCAAGCTTCAAGTATGCAGCCGTGACTTCGAAATGATGGGAAAATCAACGATTTAGTTCGTGAACATGGTACTCGAGCTTCATAGCGAAGAAGAAGGGGAATAAAAGGGTGAAAAAGTCCTTGATAGAGAGGAGCGGCTAACCGTGAAGTGAACTAAAAAGTGTTACGCAAGCACCGTAAGGAAGAAAAAGTTTGTGACCAGCACCCCATCCCGTGAGAGAAGTGTCTGGAAGTAAGAGAGAGAGAGGTGGTGATTGTAAATCTGGACGGATTGCGTGCTGCAGTACTGTCCCATTCCTGTGCCGGACGACGGAGTAGCCTAGTGTTGTATCTCACTGTGATGCCTATTATATCTCATCTGCTGTGAGGGCCACGCGACATGCCGCCTTGGGCGGGACGGTTCGATTCCCTGCTGCACTCCTCCTCGACTTGTCCTCCGCTCGTGGGTCACCACACAGTCTACCGCGGTAAGTGAGGAGGCACAGTGGAGACGGGATATTAACAAGAAAAAACGACACGTTGTGTTTTGGGTGGGTAGTTACGAGAGAGGAGAAGAGAGAGAGAGAGAGAGAGAGAGAGAGAGAGAGAAGAGAGAGAGAGAGAGAAGAGAGAGAGAATTTTTATAGAATTAGCTTCTAAATCGTGCATTGAATGGCATAGCTGCTTCATTTTTTTCATATGTACACAATCACATCAATATGTGCGTGCGTGCGTGTATATGTGTGCGCGGGTATGTGTATGTATGTATACATGTCTGTATATACGGATGCGCGCGTGAGGTCATGGGTGCATGTATGAGTGCGTGCGTGCGCGTGTGTGTGTGGTGAAGGAGAGAGAGAGCGCGCACATCGGCCCCTTACCCCCAACTCCATCAGAGATAGGCTAGAGAGAGAAGGGATAGAGAGACGAAGTCCCCCATTACATAGCTGGGCTCACCAGTGTAGGTCATGGGGTATAATAACTAGAAAGGGGTTGCGTGAGCAAAGACACTAAGTAGTAAGCGTCAAGTAGTGGTCTGGACTTTTCCCCACCGCTGTTTGTTCTCGTGTTACGTGGAGTCACACACCCAGGGTATGGGAGGAGAGTGCAGGGGAGGGCAGGGGGGTGAGGTTAATGCAGGGGTTAGTACTCCTTGTATTGATGTTGGGCCATACTTCTTGTAGCCTCCTCACTGAGCCTTCACACGCTTAGCCAGCCGGCCTCCTCTTCACCCTTCTCTCTCTCTATCTCTAGACCTATCTCACACATGTATGCACGCAATCACGCCGCAGATTTTTTATTTTTCTAGATTCATTTCGTGTCTTTAGAATATTAGTATTTTTTCTATGTTTCACTCGCGCGAACAGTACGCGTGCATACGTGCACGCACGCACACACACATGCATGCATGCTTACGCGTTAGCACGCGCGTGCCGCACACACACATGTATCTGGAAATAAAATTTTGACTTGACTTGACACACACTTGACACACTCACACACTCGACTCATTGTTTACAAAGAGAGCATATATATTTTTTTAAAAGTATAGCAGAGTTGGGTTTTTTGAAAGTTATTAAATCTACTGTTAAAAATGGGACAAAAAAGGGGATAAAAGTAAACAAAACATACAGGTGTGTCGCTGTCTGTCTGTCTCTGTGTTTCTGTGTCTGTAGTCGTCTATCTGCCTGTCTGTGCGTCTACGTGTTTGTTTGTGTTGATATCATCATTTCAGGCACCCTAAATAATGGTTGACTCAGTGACAGTCAAACTGTTCCTCCACGTCTTCAATGCTTGGTGTGTGTTTTGTTGTGTGGGTATAATGCTGGCATGAACCTAGCGTGTTTGTTTTCAGCAGAGGCATTATAGCAAGCTATAGCATTGGGTGGGATTTATTCCCCTCTTCACCAGCTTACCGCTCTCCTTGGCCTAAAGCCTATTAAAGACCCCACCTCTCTCCCTCTCTATGTCTCTGTCACCGTTTGTCTGTTTGTGTGTAGTTTGCCCCCCCCCCCCCCCCCCTCCCCCTCTCTCTCTCCTCTCTCTCTCTCTCTCTCTCTCTCTCTCTCTCTCATCTACTCTCTCTATACTTCTATATATTAATAATATAAAACACACACACAAACAAACACACACCTAGATCTATGTCGTTGTATGAACTCCTAAGATCCTGTTTCGTTATGTTCCACGACTATGTTTTAACTTCCAAGAGATCACTTTTCCGTCTGTTATGCGTAAAGGTTATATGGTTGTCTGTAAACAGGTTGTTTAAGGACTGATTTGGTTTAATCTATTTTATTTCTCTCATTTTATTCATCTCGAATTATTTCATTCATTATGGTGATTGGCTTCTCCCAAAACGGGTTGTGCGTCATTGGTAGAGCTGTCTTACTCTCTGTCTATTTATGTCTTCTCCCCCTCCCACCCTTCTTCTCTCATTCTCTCACTTTTCATCTCATCTTTCACTTCTCTCATTCCATCTCTCATTTCCCTTCTTCTCCCCAAACCGTCCTCAACGCTTACTCTCTTCATATTCTCTCCCCCCTCTCCCCTCTCTCTCTCTCTCTCTCCCACACACACACACACACACACACACACACACACACACACACACACACACACACCACACACACACACACACACACACACACACTCTCTCTCTCTCTCTCTCTCTCACACACACACACACACAAACACACAACCCCTCCACAACACACACACACACACACACACACACACACACACACACACACCACACACACAACAACTTTGGTGTTCTTGTCTTTCATCTGTCTGTCTTTTCTTTCTTTATTCTTTCTGTCTTTAATTCTTTCTTTCTTTTCTTCCTCCATTTCAGTTCACTAGCAAGTTACTTACATTTGCATTCTGTTTTGTTGTCCTCCTCTCTCGTCGTCGTCGTCGTCGTCTCCTCCTCTCTCTTCTTCTTCTTCTTCTTCTTCTTTCTTCTTCTTCTTCTCTTCTTCTCTCTTCCTCCTTCTCCTTCTCCTCCTCCTCCTCCCCCCTCCTCCTCCCCCCCTCCTCCTCCCCCTCCTCCCCCCTCCCCCCAGTAGTTCTCGTCCTTAATATCTTTCTTTATTCACCCCCACCCCCCACCCCTGGTCCTTCACTTCGTCAGCTTCTTTCATCCCATTTTCTTTTTTATTTTATCTATTTTTTCTTTACATTCGAATTCTCAGGCTTTAGAAATGAGTGGGTGTGTGTGTGTGGGGTGTGTGTGTGTGGTGTGTGTGTGGTGTGGTGCGCTGTGCGTGTGTGTGTGTGGTATGTGTGTGTGTATCGCCTTCTGTTATTTCTGTTGGCTCACATAGACAGCGGCCATTTGTTTGCCTACTGTTGGCACGATGACACAGAATCGGCTTAATCGCCTTTCAAAGCCCCAGTGTGCATGTCATTCACAAGGCTGCCACAAGGACTGGCTGTGAATAGAATCAGATGGTGGTGGTGGTGGTGGTGGTGGGGTGTTGAAGTGGTGGTGGTGGTGGTTGAAGTGGTGGGATGGGGGTGGTTTACTCGCCACTTTGTGGAAATTCGGGCACTTTTTTTTTTTTTCTCTTGGTTATTTTTGTTTGTTTTGTTTTTTTTCCTTCCTTTCTGTTTTGAAATGTAAAGAACAGTTTTGTAGTCTGGTGGGAATGTTTACAGATGTTGAAGTGTGTTTTTTGTGTGTGTATGTGTGTGTGTGTGTGTGCTTGGGAGAAAGAAGCTAGATCTAGATTTAGTGGTGGTGGTGGTGGTGGTGTGTGTGTGTGGTGGTGTGTGTTGTGTGTGTGTGTGTGTGTGTGTTGTGTGTGTGTGTTGTGTTGTTTTGTTAAGACTCTGCCTTTAAAAAAGTGCTCTTTCTGTGTGCTTTATTGTTGTGTGATGCATGGATGCACCCACGTACGAACATACACATGGGCATGCCAAACACACGCATGCTCGTGCGCGTGCCCGCCTGCCCGCACACACACACACACACACACACACACACACACACACACACACACACACACACACACACACACACACACACACACACGAGAAGAACACACTGACCATATTATTTCTAATTGATACATTTTGGAATCCATTTTTAAATCGATTTACAACTTTCGCTCACGTGTAATAAAACCAAGGAGCTCCGATTTATGTAGACCATTCTGGTCTGGAGAGGAGAACCCAGTGGTACCCGAGGCAAATAGTGCAGGCATGTACAGGTGCAAACGATCAACTTAACCTTGCCTTGGCAAGTCCCCTTGCTTTCCTGACACATATATGGAGGGGAGGGGAACGACGGGGAGGGGGGGAGGGGGGCAGGCACGTCTGGCATTGTGTAGCAGTCCCCTGTAATGTCCAACACTCGGCAGGCCAAGAGCATTGTACCTACGTTATTTATAGATCTACACCTTGTACAGTACATAGTGCACCACTTTTGGGGGGTTATATCAGGGTCCCAGCGGAGATATCCGATTTAGGGACTATGGTAACTGCAAGTCATCCCGCTTTGGCCTCGCGGGCCACCCTAAAAAGAGTAACTACAATTCTTCAGCAACTAAGCTATGCAAGTGTCATATACTTACATGATACTCCCACACTTTGTACAGACGGCACATTTCAGTGGGACCTAGCTCCTTTCTCTCTTGCGGTGCAGATCTATAGTTATCTGAAGGAACGCACCCGCCTACAAAGAGAGAGGAGGACGCGCGGGTTTCATCCCTGTTCGAACTTTTCCTCTGTCCACCACTAAGCTGCTTGTGGTGGTCTCGGTGCTAGTCTTTCGGACGAGACAATAAGCTATTAAGGTCCTGTGTGCAACATGTTTAGCGCTCGTAAAGGACCCTTTGCAGTTGTTGTGTGTTCCCCAGCTTAACACACTGGGGTCACCCAGAATGTGCACTCTTGACTCACTCATCTCACCTAGGAATCACTGTGAGCTTGAAATTGCACACTGGATGAGAAGTTTTGCAAGTAGCTCGCCATATAGGCTGCCATACTCCGGCTTACCGTAATAGTTGTTCGTGGCAACATTTTGTAGAAACAAAACCACTCTCATAAGAGAACAAGACACACGTTAGGGCAGAAGAAAAAGACTTTGTGGTGATACACTTTCTTGTGAGAAAGCAGCCCCCGTGACGGAAGGTGGTATGCAAAAGAAGTAATTGATACAGAGGTTGTGAACGAGGAGAAGTACGAAGTGTCTGTCTGTCTGTCTGTCTGTCTGTCTGTCTGTCTGTCTGTCTCTCAAACACACACACACACACACAACACACACACACACACAACACACACACACACACACACACACACACACACCGTTCAGAATATTGGCTCCGGTTTTCTTTCGTTGTTTTAGGGGGGTTGTTGTTTGTTTACAACATGGATGGTTTCTACTTGTACAAAGCCTTAAAACGCGCGAAAGCTCATACAGACAACACGCGTAAACAGTGGTAAAGGCTAAAGAGGGGAGGAGCACTTAGGGAAAAGTGACAAGCAGATAGCTAGCTAAGAGGTAGGTATCGGAAGAAGTGGAATTAGGAGACATCACAGAGAGAGAGAGAGAGAGAGAGAGAGAGAGAGAGAGAGAGAGAGAGAGAGAGAGAGAGAGAGAGAGAGAGAGAGAGGAAGTGCTGCATGGGTAGCTGGGTCTGTAGAGCCGTGCTGGGAGATTAGCAGCAGCCAGCCCTGTACAGACAGACAGTCAGACAGACAGACAGTCAGTCAGACAGTGTAGATAACACTCACCATCATCACAGCTCTGCTATGCCGGCAGCGGCAGCAGCAACAGCATCATTCCAGACCACTTTGGCTGCACATAAGGGTTAGTTAGATTCTGGCAATTTTCCTTCTATTCTCATAGATCACTTTTGCATTCGTACTGCACGTACTAAGGCATCCATAGAAATAAAAACCGCTTTTTCAGAAAGGCTAGCTAGCCCTGACTCAAAACTCAGGACTATACGAACGGACTTTTTTTTCAGCAAACACTGTATCCCCTTAGTCTTTTGTAGGCTGCTAGCTGCCTCACCACACAATATGCATGCGCGGGGTCAACACTTTAGGAACACAAGCAGTCCTCATTGGATGAACATCTCCCAATGTCTCATTCCTACCTGGCGTTGATCTTTGGCCTCAACCCCCAAAACAAACCAGCAAACATGTTTCTGACTGGCACTCCACAGAAAATATTACTTGACCCCAGAAGCTAACCTTTATGTGTAGCCTTTCTGGCTTTGGAGGAAGTGATATGTATGTTTGGGGTTTAGAAAGGTTGTTGACTTCTGATTGAGAATGAACATGACAATCTTGTCTGTTATAGACTAGTATTTCAAGTTCAGTGTTCACTTTTTTTTTGTATGTGAGATTTTTTTTTCTTTTGCTCATGATTATGATGGTGGCAGTGAATTTTTTTGGTCATTATTATTATGTTTTTCTTCTTAAAATAAAGGCCCATATTTGAAAAGTAGGACATGTTTGTGAAACTGTACTGGGCTTGAAATCTTTTTATCGCGCACTGCTATCAAGTTATTTTTAGGAAGCAAAATACGCCGACTGCTTTGAACACATCGCTGCCACAATGATGCAGTTGCCTGCCCATGAAAAGAAGACCTCCTCAAATCGGTTCAAGTATCTCAAGCGCTGGATGGACTTATCAGCTTTTGACGCCAGCCGGGTAATCATAGACGATTACCTCCTACTCCGGTGGAAGGCATGGGGAGAGATAGGCTAGAACCAGAAGTGCAGGCAGCAGGGATTGGAACTTGGGGACGATAAAGAAGTGTAGTGTAGTGTAGTGTAGTGTAGTGTAGTGTAGTGTAGTGTAGTGTAGTGTGGTGTAGTGTAGTGTAGTGTAGTGTAGTGTAGTGTAGTGTGGTGTGGTGTGGTGTGGTGTAGTGTGGTGTGGTGTGGTGTGGGGTGGTGTAGGCTAGTGTAGTATAGGCCTAGTTAGCGTGGGGGTTTTGCTGCAGGCACAGTAGACTGACAGACCGCTGTGGGTTTGAAGTCACGTCAGCAGCCGATTTCATAATCATCCGGGGAGGGGAGGGGAGGCTGATAGTAGCAACTACTCACAACAGTACAGGTCGGACTGAGAATGTGCTTCTGACTGCAAATGCTTGGGAAGCAAGACCGATAATACTGTGGTAGAGGGAGGGGTTTTTTTTTTGGGGGGGGTTGGGGGGGGGAGATGGTGGTGGTAGTGGAGGGTGACGAGGAGGAATGCAGGTAAGGGGAGTAGAGGGAGAGAGAGGATTGTGTGGAGGGAGTGAAAAGTAACAGAATGAAGACAAAGAAAGATGACTTGGCAGGAGACGGTGATGGCGTTTCTGATAGCAAGTAAAGTGCTAGTGTGTGTGTGTGTGTGTGTGTGTGTGTGTGTGTGTGTGTGTGTGTGTGTGTGTGTGTGTGTGTGTGTGTGTAGAAGAAAAATATCTTGCCAGGTACTGTAAAACCCCACAGCTTGGAACTACCAAACATAAAAAGATAGTGTGTAAGTCACAGTGATGGCACTATAGGCATTTAGTGACAGAGCACCGATCTTGTGCGGTATGTTCACCATTAGAATTTTATGAAATTATTGTGTCAAAATGTACATGTTTAAAACCCGATCACAGTTAAAAATCTCTGTACCGGACAAGATCAGCATTTAGATTGCACTCCTGTGGAATGATCAGAGCAAGACGTAGATCTATGACCCAGACTGTTTCGCTGCTCTTTTGGATGGCATTTACGTGTAAAGATGTAGGTTGAACCTCCGTCGATTTTTTTTTTTTTTTTTGGGGGGGGGAGGTTATTAGGTCAATGACTGCATTAATTAGGAATGGTGAAGTAAAGTTGTAGGGTTGAACTCCGTCTGGGGCGTTGCAAGGTGGAGGGTCAGTAGTCTGTCATCCAGCAGTTGGAAATGGCGGAGACAGTGAGGGAGGGAGGTGACGGTTGAGGTTTGGACATGGGTCTAAGGGGATTGGGAGGGGTGAGTGTGGTGGGGGAGGGGAAAGAGGAGATGAAGTTTAGCAGAAGGCGTCAACAAGCCATAGTTGGACTTTCCGGCCCACCCAGTTATTTTCTGGAGGGGAGGGGAGGTAAGGGGAGCCTGAGGCCAAGGTTTCAGCCGAACTCAGCGGCTACTAGATCTACTCCCAAACGGGCAAAGGGACAGCGATGTGACCTGAGCACGTAGCCGTGTCTGGAAGACAAACAGCCAGCGTCAACACACTTCCATTCCGCTCCCCTCCGCCTGCCGCCGAAACGTGCCCTGGAAAGAATGCGGTATGTCTGTTGATTTGGAG
>CM060316.1:28042658-28050158 GCA_030674155.1 Stramonita haemastoma | reverse complement strand
CTTTATTTGTGTGATCTAGCAACACGTGCCCCCTCGCCACCCCCGCCACCTCCCCCCCCACCGTGTGTGTGTGCACGTCTGCGTGCATACGTATGTACATGTTTGTATGTTGGAAGTATGGAAAAGAGGTAGAGAGGTAGGGGAGGGGATATACACCTGTTTCTCTTCTCTCTCTCTTCTCTCTCTCTCTCTCTCTCTGCTCTCTCTCTCTTCTCTCTCTCTCTCTCTTCTCTTCTCTCTCTCCCTCTCTCCCTCCCCTCCTCCCTCTCCCTCTTTCTCGTCAGTTTGTGCTTTACTTGCATTTGCATCGATGAGTGTAAGAGAGAAGTGCAGGAAGGAGAATGCTTGGCGAAGAAGAGGGGGCGTATAAACGTACCCGGTGACAGAAGCTGACTGCCAGAGTAGAGTGTGTTGCGGGATGGAGGAGGTCCTGATGATTTATGGCGTCAGGAGAGAGGAGAGAGGTCAGATGACTGTAAAGCATCCTCGCTCTGCTTGCTGCTGATGCTGTTGCGCTGCCTGCTTCAGGTGCTCTCATGTCGTGATAGATGGTTCTGATTGGGTAGGTTTTATTCACTTACCCCCCCCCCCCTCTCCATCATCGTCATGTTTATGATGGTTATACCTTTATCAGAAGCGGTGGGCTTTATTGCCATTAGTCGCCTCGCTCTGCGCTGTCGTGGTGTGGTCGTGTGTGGTTATTGACAACATTTTAGTTCATTTTCGGTACGTTGGTCATTTGTGATGTGTTTTGACTGGTTCGAGGAATTGTCTGTGTAATCGTCATCATTAAACTATGCGTGTGTTTTGGACCAAAATGAATCGTCATCCGTCGCTGTTTTCTTTTGTAACCTGGCATCTTAATGTGGATGGTAATTGTAATTTGTGATAGGTGTCTTGTCTGTACTGTCTGTCTGTCTTGTTAGAAGATGATAAGCCAAGACAGGCAGTCAGTCAACCTGTAAGACTGACAACTCTGTTCTAATGGAATGTTTCTCATGTTATATGAACGTGTCCATTAAATCTTCAGTCACCCAAGGACGTCACAGACGTCATTCAGGTACTTTGATTCTTTTGATACGCCTGAAGTTGGAGAAGTGGCCACGATGCTCATGACTGTGTGTGTGTGTGTGTTTCAGCGTGATGGGCGGGAGGGGGTGATGAAGGAGGTGGAGAGGGAGAGGATGTTACGGGTGGACACGGAGCAACGCCTGCAGGAGATGAGGGAGGAGAGTGACTCCTGCAGGGCACGCCTGCACGCGCTGCAGGAGGAGTTTCGCAAGTAAGTCGTCTGCTCTCTCCCTCTGGCGTCGCCACCTGTGCCTGTGACTGTGTCCCCTTTTGTCTCCTGTCTTCTGTTGCTTTGAAAAGTAGATGTTCTGCTTGACTGTTACAGGTTTGGTACTAGTGGAGGTTTTGAGAACATGGATTACGCGCTGGTCAGGCATGTGCGAATTATGTAAAATAGCAGGTTAAAAAAAGACCTCTCACAAAGAGACTAGAAGTACTTTAGTCTTTACGCATGCCTTCTTTGTTTTCCACTATTTTCCTTTCCTTAGCTATGGTAATGCAATGCGCAGGGAACCTCTGGCTCACAGCCCCCTTACCCCACCCCCATTTTTTAAAATACACATCTGTAGGTTTTCAGTTTCTAAACACGATAATGACTGATTATCATTTTCTTTATGTTTGGCTATGCTGCAGGCAGCACTTGCATCAGTGCTTTTCCTTTCAATATCAGTCTAGAGTCTAAAAGTAAAACGATATGTGTACAGCATTTGACATTCAGGCCTGTTCTACGCAAATGGTGTCACACAAGGAACAGGGGCATGATCATACATGTACAGCAAACCGGGGTGAGGATTTCAATCTGTGATTGCACAGCCACAGATACAAGAAAAGTTAGATGGGGAAATTACTGTTCCCGGCATGGTAGTAGGTATTTTTGGTTATGTAATAACTTGCACTTTCTATTTTCCAGTTTCGCTTCTTTGATATTAGGCGCTAGACCGCTTCTCACTGCGCTGCTCAATACAGCCAATGAATAAACAGGCATGGGCAAATAAATACACTTGTCAGAAAGTACTTTTATTGCATATGCATGGCCAAGCGCTGGTGCGCGCGCGCGCATATATACACTCAGTCATATACACGCGCGCGTGCACACACACACACACACACACACACACACACACACACACACACACACACACACACACACACACACACACACACACACACACACACACGGGGGACGGGATAGCCTAGTGGTCAGAACATTGCGCTCACAATTTGACGATCCGGGTACGATTCCCGTTGGAGAAGATTTTTCTCCTGGAGTTGGCATCAGTCCTGACTCCACTCTCCCCAAAGTCCTTCGGATGAGACTATAAACCGAGGCCCCGTGTGTGAACGCACGCAGAACATCTTGCGCACACGTTAAACCCTGTTCCGCTTTTCGTAAGAGTAGGCCATCGTGTGCCGGTGGAAACAGATGACATTTGCAAAACTGCATACACACGGGAACCGGATGGAAAAAAAGCACATGATGCTTATTCTGTTGTCCTCGATATAAAAGAATAAATAAATAAACACACACACACACACGCACGCACGCGAGCGCGCGCACACACATACACGTGCGCGCGCGCGCCGCCCCCCCCCCCCCCCCCCCCCCCCCCGTCTCTTGTTTTGTGTGAGATAAAATCGGAGAAAGCATGAAGAAGTGAACCCCTGTCTTTTCTTTATGTTTTCTTTTCCTTTTTGTGTTTTAACTGACAATCTTTCTTTTTCCACCTCTCTCTATTGTTTTTGCTTCCTTATCTCTTTTTTCTTGTGTGGAAAGCAATCAGTTCTTTACCGTTTGAATCGCCTCCGTCCTGTTTGTCAGTGTCCCTTGTTGTCTGTCTTCTCCCTCCGTCTTGGTTTGGTCTTCTTTCTTTCTTTCTGTGTTGTGTTTTGCCACTGTTGTCCTTGGCTAAATGTTTGTCTTCTGTCTCCGTGTGTTTCTATTTCTCAGTCCCTGTCTCTTATGTCTCCGGCTTTGTCTCTCTTTCTATCAGTCTGTCTGTCTCTGTCTGTCTGTCTGTCTGTCTGTCTCTCTCTGTCTCTTCTCTGTCTCTCTCTGTCTCTCTGTCTCTCTCTCTCTCTCTGTCTGTCTCTCTCTCTCTCTTGTGCGCATGCGTGTATGTGCGCGCTTGCTAGCGTGTGTCCGTGCGTGCGTTTATGCATGTGTGGCTTCGTGCGCGTATGTCCTTGGATGTGTTTGTACATGCGTGCGTGCACACACACGCATGTGCGTGTGTGCGTATGTGTTTATGTATGTTGGCAGTTTGTCGGCAGCAAAATGATGGGAAAAGCTGAGTTGGCGAGATACTAGATATTGATAAGGCCTTTCCAGCCAGCCTTTTGGTGAAGACTCTATTCTCTTCAGGGGAAAGCCAAACATTCTCGACCAGTTTGGTTTTTGTTGTTTTACCTGGTTTGGGGGATTTTTCAAAGATTCAATTATTTTTTGAAAGGTTGCGGGGTGGATAAATAAAAACAAATCAAAACCTATTTAAAAAAATCAGAACCAAGGAAAAGAACAAAAGTAAAGTCATTACTAGATCTTACTGTAAGTATTTGGAGAGATGCGTGTTATGTAAAAATGATCTCGTGAAAGATCGTTAAAATGTGTCGTTAAGTGCTCGTGTCGATAAGCAGTGATTTTTTAAATTGCGTTCTTTTTTAGTATTCGTAATGGGGAAAAGCCATTGTAGTTGTGAAATAGTTGAGAAAACTTGCTCGGCAGAAAGGAACTGCTGTCGACAGCAAAGTGGCCGAGACAAGAGAGGCTGTTGTGGGATTTCTGCCCGAGACACACAGATATAGTAGGTACAGACTGCTGGCGGTGTTGCTGTGATACTAGGCAATAGGTTTGTGTAGTGAATTTAGTCATATCAGTAAACGCAAACTTTCACAACGGCATTTACAGGACCAATTGCCTGTCTGGGTCTAATATTAGATGTTGATATTGTGCTAACGCAGACCTTTAGAACTGGATGAAAAGTGTGAATAGCATGTAATTTTTTTCTTTGGGGGGGGGGGGGGGGTAAATATAGAGACAAGAGAGAACGTCTTCAACGGCGTGTGGCAAATATTGATGTGTGAAAAGGGTTTCAGATTAAGCATGTGATTAGATGTATAAACTGAATGGTAAACGAGGGCTATGTTTAATCACATAGTGTGTTTTTCACTCCCATGTCAGATCGCTGGCTGTTCGGGGACTGGATGTAAAAAAAAGCACACGAGTGCTTATCTATTGTCCTCGAATAAAAGAATTTGCTGCCTTTGCCTTGCCTTGCCTTGCCTTGCCTTGTGCCTTGTGTATCAATCAGGTTTAGAAAACGAGCGTTGATTAGGACACGAAACTGTCGTCGTCAGTCAGACTGAAAGATGAAAAAGTCATAGTGTGATTGGCTGCAGATATGAGGTTCAGGGTTTTGCTTCTGATCAGATTGGACGAGAGAGAGAGAGAGAGAGAGAGAGAGAGGAGAGAGAGAGAGAGAGAGGAGAGAGAGAGAGAGAGAGAGGAGAGAGAGAGAGAGAGAGGTGAGGTGGGGGGAGATGACAGCTTCTGAAGCCATTTGTGTGTGCCGACAGTATCCACAAGGTAGTGTCAGTAGTTAAACTCTCTCCTCCTCTCTCTTTCCCCGTCACAGTCACTGTGAAGGATGGCAGTGATGTGTTCAGGAATGGTGGCGGGGTGAAGAGGACACCCCCATCTTGGTGGTGGGCAGGCATGGGGTAAAGTGAAGCCAAGCCAGAGAGGTGGCCCAGTCCTAGCGCAGTGAAAACCTTGTCCCCCTCCTCCCACGTCCATTTCCATTCAGCCCCCCGTCTGTCTATTGCCCTTTTAGTCTGCAGTGGAAGCTTTTTTTAGGGCTTAATTTTTTTTCTTCCCCCCCCCCCCCCCTTGTCTCTGTCTGCTGGAATCAGGATTTCTCACTTCAGCAAATCTTGGCGACGAGAGGTGAAAGGTGGGTGGGAAATAGGGTAGAAGGTGTCCTTTTGAAGACCTGTCTGGGGAGGCAGTGTTTGCCGACAAGGAGACAGGGGCGGGGTGGCAGAGCCTTTTGAACATCGGCCTTACTTAGAGCACTGCTGGTATCCAGGGAAAGGGAAAAGGGGACTTGGATGGTTTTGCAAAGAATCGATTGACTGCGATCAGTCCATTACCACCCCCCATCTTCTCCTCTCTCCGTTTCTCTTCTTTTCTTTTCTCTTCTCTTCTGTCTTTGGGGCCAGGCAGTAGATAAGGGGGCAGGCAATCAGGGTTGGGACGCCCATTCGATTAGCTGTAAGGGGATTGGCGGCGGGATGCTGATTGAACGATCCAGGCTTTGGAGAAAGCGACAGAGGGCTCACCAGAACTGCGCCAGAGTAAAGAGGGGAGGGAGGGAGGGAGGCTCTGTGCAGGTTCACTGAGGTCTGCTGTAAACCCGATGAAGTCATATGCAGCCTTTGTTGTTTCACTGGCTTTGCCTTGGCCATCTTCCTTTTTCCTGCATGCATGTGACGCATTTGGCTGTCTTATGTGTGTCTTCGTGCACACACACACACACACACACACACACACACACACACACACACACACACACACACACACACACACACACACACACACACCACACACATATATATATATATATATATATATATATATATATTATATATATATATATATATATATATATCGGGGGGGGGGGCACATAAATATGCATGAAGGCAGGCAGACAAACTGAGAGACATAAAGAGGCAGACACGGTGACAAGCAGGCAAAGACCTACATATAGAAACCTATATATATCCGTTATTTCCTATTCCGTTACTGGCGGCTGCTGTGGCTAATACCGATACTGTCGTTACTCTGGTGGGCTTCAGTATTATCAGTTCGTCATTTCTTACAACAGTATCCCGAGTTTATGTGGCATATCACTATCATTCTGTTTTTTTCTTCTTTGGTTTGTCAGGGATAAACGTATATACATAAGTTGAGAGAGACTTTAAATCTGAAAATATACTTTCATGGTACTATCAGTTGAAAAAACAACTACAAAACAACCATTTCTTGCCATTGTTGTAAATAATGAAGAACTGAGACTGCTGTTCTAATTAAAAGCTCCTCAGCGTAGCACATAGTCATGAAGGCGACGGGCAAACATTGATTTTTTTCTTGGTCATGGTGGAAAGAGAATATTGAAATGTTTGTTTGCATTGCCGCGCTACTGTGGCACAAGCATTCTCGAATACTCTACAGACCATCTACAGTCAACACTTACTGGTCCATTTCAAGTGTTCACTGCAGCAGTACGGGGCCCCTGTTCTCCTTTATCTTTATCGATTCTTTTGCACATTTCCTTCACCTCAGTGGGGCTAGACACCATTTTAACAGCAGGACCCCAGACACGGTCAGATTTCTAGTCCTTGGGTGGTGGTCATCAACTTGTCTGTATATTGTGTATGGTTTTCTTCGTGAAATGAAATTGCCGACATTGTTCTCTTTAGGAAACGAAGCGTTAGAGAAGAAAGGGTTGGGATGGGGAAAGTAGCTGTGCTGAGTGATATATGGTATCTTGACACCAGAAAGCTTTTTCTGCCAAAGGTCAGGAATGTGTTGGAATACGTTGCCTGCATTGATTGTGATGTACTTTTGCATTGACGCAAAAACTCGGAAGAAAACTTGACCTCCATTTATTTTGTAGGGGGTGGGGGTATTCCAACTATCTCTAATGCATTTCCATGCTCACTTCACCCGTCAATTGTGGATGTCTGGAGTGTAATCCGGTTGGAAAGGCGGGTAAGGTTTTAGGGCAGAAAGAAAACCTTGCCAGGAGCTGGGATTAGAACAAAGCTGGTCAGACTAAGAGAGCCCAGACTTGGGGGACAGCAGACCGGTATCTGAGGCAGACTGGGCCTTCCTTGTCTTGAGCAGATGGATGGTCCTTGCATTTGTCAGAGCCACTGCTGGGGGAAGTGAAGTGCGGATCACAACACACACACACACACACAACACACACCACACACACACACACACACACACATACCCAACACACACACACACACACACACACACACACACCACACACACACCACACACACACACACACACACACACACACACAGAAAGGAGAGGGGGGGTCTATTGAGGGCAGTTAGGGAAGTAGACAATGAGGCAGTGAGGAGAGTTGACCTATGACATGGTGCTGGGCTATGCTGTGACAGTTTAGGGCGGTGGATTAATTGATGTGGCTTTGTACTGTCCGCAGAGTGTGGAGCAAGTGCATGGTGTGGGAACGGTTGCAGGGTTAGGGAGGGGGAAAGGATTCTTGCATGCATTCTTTTCTTGTGTGTTCTCTGACTGCTTTTCTTGTATGTTTGAAGTCACGTTCCCAAGCAGCTTTTGAGTTGTGAAGAGTCTGCAGTGTGTAAAGTATATTTGTTTTGCCGTGTTGGCAT
>CM060316.1:28016577-28042558 GCA_030674155.1 Stramonita haemastoma | reverse complement strand
TCTCTCTCTACTTATATATATATATTATATATATATATATTATCTATAATGCAAGCTTCTGTGATTTGTACAATTAAAATGTGAAGCTGAATATACTTTGTTTTTTTAAAATTGACTTGCTACTTTGGCTGTACTTCCTTTTGTTACTGTCATTGTCAGTTTTCTTCAGTTTGTTTCTCTCATTGACCGGCTTGACTGACCCTTTATTCATTTTTGATCCTGTCGTTGCAGGCATTGCACTGAACTTTAATTAGGACGCTGTGTCTTGAGAAGTTGGAGGTGTGAAACTCGATGTAGCCCATCTCTCTCCAAGTCACAAGGCTCATGCTGGCTATGTATGTTTATGCGATCCAAGTCGTCAGTCATAATAGTGTGCCTGCTTTTCTTCAGGTTTCTGTAGTGATTTTCTGGTCAGAGAGAGACTTGGTATATTAAAGGCTTGACTGAATAACAGTACACTAATTTTCAGGTAAAGAGGGAAACAAAATGTACAAGACTGTTGAATGAACTCCATCATCCGATGTTCTTTATCCTCCTTATTCAAGGACAAACACAATGGATTACAGCGTTCTTTGATATCCTTTGTGACCACATGAAACCACGTGAGGATGTGAGTCAGCCATTGTATTGTTTTCATCACATTGAATTGTGTCAAATATATTGTGGCAATCTGGTATCTGGGCTGCTGTACCCAGGAAGAGTTCGTCGCCCTCATATGGATAAAATCGTTTTCTTTTTCCCCCTCGAGACGACTGCATCTTTGATGTGGGTATTTTCTAGAGACAGTACAGTTGTTTTGTTGTTGCAAGTTCTTTTAGTGTATCAGATGCATTACACACATGCGCGCACGCACACACACACACACACACGCACGCACGCACGCACGCACGCACGCACGCACGCATACACTCACAGAGGGGAGAGGGGGGAGAGAGAGAAGAGATAGTTGTGGTTGCTAATTTCCTGTTCATCAAAGTGAACCTCCCATCCTGCCCTCTTTTGCAGTCTCCTATCTCCCTGATGGGCTGTCCTGATATCTATAATAGCGTTGACTGTGTTATACACAGGCGGACGATCGTTGCTGTGTACTGTAGGGAGTGGAGTTGTTGACGATATCGGTTTCCACCTTGCCCTTGCCTGGCACACAACTCTTCTCATTAACTCTTGTTTTTCTACACTAGAGGTCATGTCAACAGACATGAATACAAAAACACGCCTATGATGCTCCTACGCGCGCATTCAAACATGCGGGCATACTCGCACGTAGACACACGCACACACGCGCACGCACACACGCGCACGCACACACACACGCGCGCGCGCGCACACACACACACACACACGCACGCACGCACGCACGCACGCACCACACACGCACGCGCGCGCTCGCGCACACACACACACAACTTACGAGAGAGAGAGAGAGAGAGAGGGGGGTTGGGGGGGGGGGGGAGAGAGAGTTGGGCACACACATGGCTATGAGGACTGATGATATCAAATGGCGGCCAGCTACAGGAGTCAGATGACAAGAACAAGGTCAATAGGAATCCCTGCTTAGGAATAAATCCTCAGCTGTGTGTTTGTTTTGCACAGAGCTGGGGATGTGAGCTACAAGTTTCTTCCATTGCCCACTTGCTGCTGCTGGGGGTGGTGGTACTGGAGCCGTGGCAGGGTTCTTGGTGGTGGTGGTGGTGGTGGCAGGGGGTTGGGGTGTTGGGAGTGAGAGGTGGGATAGGTGGTGATGGTGGAAGGGGTAGTAGGGGTGGGGTAAGTAACGGGTCAGGAGAGGCCGTGGCTGGATGGCTGAAACTAGTGGTAGATGAGATAGATGGGAAGGAGGAGGGCATGGAGACCAGGAGAGAAGCAAGGGAAAAACAGAGAGATGAAGACAAACATGGACAATCAGTGCTGAAAGGACGCCTGTGGTGTTATTAAGTGGGTTTTGTTTGTTTGTTTGGGTTTGTTGTTGGATGTTTGTTGTGGGTTTTTTTCTTTTGGGGGGGAGGGGGTTATCTTTCTCTTTAACTAGCTGAAGACGTTGAATTCTGCGAACTTGGGTCCAAAAGTATATAGACACTATTTTAAAACTGCTTAATACGTCGCTTTATATCATCACAGAGGAAAACACGACAGAAAATAAGGGCAGTACAAAGATATTAATTAGATAAAACTCTAATCAAGACTACGGACCTAAAACCCGTCTTTACCGGGAAAATCCGTTTTCGATTCGCAGGTTCATCTGTTTTGCGATTTGCAGTCGGTGTATTCACAGCTCACTTGATGAAAGAAATGAGAAGGCAAAGTGCATTCACTTCAGCATAGGACAAAACCACATTCGACCTATAGGAGCTCTGGCTGGGGGCTGGGGGTGGGGTGGGGCTTGACCTTGCTTCTTGCTCTGGCAACTGGTCCTTAACCAAATACAGTCACCAGCATTTCACACAAAGTGTCCAGACCAAGAAGTCAGTTCTTATCCCTGTCGAGTGTGTCCACTTTACGACTTCAGCTACTTAACGACATCACAGACACGCTACGAGGTTAACCAATGATAGTAGTGGGTACTAAAGAGGTAGAGAGAGAATGTGACAAACAGACGGTATATAGATGCCAAGACGAGAGAGAGAGAGAGAGAGAGAGAGAGAGAGGGGGGGGGGGGGGGGGGGGGGGGAGAGAAGTGGTGGAGAATATAGAATTTTGTCGGTTACTGTTGTTCTGTGCCGAAGCCGTTATTCCTGTGGTGTGTTTTCTAGTATGAAAATAAGATATTCCGCTGAGCGAGCACCATGGAAAAGATACAGCTGCAGTACGGGGCGGGGCCTCTTCTGGCAAGTATCCTCACTCTGTTTGTTGCAATAGTGATGGCTTGCTTCCTGTGGACTCAGATGGTACGACAGAACACTCCGAAATGTGGTTGAGGTTATGAAATTGAAATGAGCAGCATAGGAAGAGCAGAGTCTGAACAGAACAGAAGATTAGCAATAATGATAACAATATGATGATGATGATGATGAAAAAAATTATAATTTAGTAATAACATAACATTGATAATGATGATTACTTCACAGAAAAATTTAAAACAGGAACGTGAATACCTGGATTCGTTATTAAAAAAATAAAATGACATGAAAGCATTTTTGTTACTATAAAGATTTTTTTAAAAAAAGAAAACCTGTTAAATGTGTAAAAACAACAACAAACAAACAAAAAAAAAGGAACAGCAAGAAGGAAAATGGCCAGCTACAATAGAAAGAGGAGCATTAGGCAGAATAAAGGGGAGGGGTCAGCGCTAAAAGTCAAGCTGGCCTCATTTACAGATTAGAGTGTTTGTTTAGCAGGGGCAGCCTTGCTTCCTCCTTTTTGGATTGTCTGTCAATGGCTCTTTCCCGTTGAGGGCCAGCTTGATGGGCATCTCACAAAGGCTTTTAAACTGGCTCTATAGCTTTTCACAGTTTGTGACATTCACATTCTCTCTCTCTCTCTCTCTCTCTCTCTCTCTCTCTCTCTCTCTCTCTCTCTCTCTCTCTCTCTCTCTCTCTCTGTGTCTCTGTCTGTGTCTGTGTCTGTCTGTCTGTCTGTCTGTCTGTCTGTCTGTCTGTCTGTCTCTCTCTCTCTCTCTCTCTCTCTCTCTCTCTCTCTCTCTCTCTCTCTCTCTCTCTCTCTCTCTCTCTCTCTCTCTCTCGTGGCTTTGGGTGTGGGTGTGAGTTTTTACATTGATAAAGCAAAGTATGCTGGAAAGCAGCGTGTTAATAGTATTATGTCTATACTGATGTACATTTCAGAAGTGAACGATATTTCACTCTATGAATGTTAACATGATGCATAAACAATGATGCTGAAGGTGATGAAGATAATGATGATGAATGTTTGGATTGTAATCACCGATAATGACGATTACCTTAGTCATGACTGTATTGAGGAGGATGTAAACGATGAGGTTCTTAGTCGTATGTTATGTATTTCAATGTGTTGTATTCCTAGTCAATTCATTGAACTTTTTTTCATATACCTATTACACTCCCCTTCGCCCCTTTCACTTGTATTATGGCCCAAGGCCGAAGTACAATAAAAATGTTCAGTGTTCAGTTCTCTCTCTCTCTCTCTCTCTCTCTCTCTCTCTCTCTCTCTCTCTCTCTCTCTCTCTCTCTCTCTCTCTCTCTCTCTCTCTCTCCTCCATCCCTTGAGGTTTTTGTTTGTTGGTTGTTATTGTTGGGCTTTTTAAAGAGAACTTCAGAAAACCTTTTCTGGACTTTATTTTTATTTTATTCTCTTATTTCGAGGATAATGGAATAAGTGCACGTGTGCTTTTTTCACCAGTCCCCGTGTGTATGCAGTTTTGTAAATTTTGTCATTTGTTCTCACCAATTCTCAATTCTGAATTGCCTACTCTTCTTAAAAGCGGAAAGGGTTTTAACATGTGCGCAAGATGTTCTGCGTACGTTCGCACACGGGACCTTGGTTTATAGTCTCATCTGAAGAACTTTTGAGGAAATTGGAGTCGACACTGATGTTAACTCCAGAGGAAAACATCCTCTTGAACAAGATTTGAACCCAGGTCAACAGATCATGAACGCATCACTCTGACTACCGGGCTATCCCTCCCCCATGATGGGGTGGTGTGTGTGTGTGTGCGCGTGCGCGCGCTTGCTTGCACACACAATGTATCAGGAAACAGTCTCTGTCATGTAAACAATAATCTCTGCCATGCAAGATCTTCATGTAACGTGGTTATTTGATTTTTACATTTTATGGCCACGTGCTTGCTCCATTTTGGATTTTTAGTGTAGTTTGCAAGACAGCTATGAAGGCCTCAAGATACCGTAAACTAGCTCACCCGGCAAAGATGGGTTGCTTTCATTATGGAATACAGTCGGCAGCTGTTCTCACATTTCTTGGCCCTTTTTTCTTTCCTCACTGTTGATTTTTCCGTTCTATGCTTTTTATGTCAGACTGGGACATTCTCCCTATTTTTTCCTGCCTATTGTTTTTCTTCATCTGACATCTAAACCTGTCCGTCGAAATTAAGATCAAGGACAGAATAAAGACAGATTCAGTCTTTCACCTCCGAAGTTTGAAGTGAACATTGTGTGGTAGTGGTGGTGGTTGTTTTATGTTTGTTTGTTTGTTTGTTTGTTTGTTTGTGTGTGTGTGTGTGTGTGTGTGTGTGTGTGTGTGTGTGTGTGTGTGTGTGTGTGTGTGTGTGTGTGTACGCACGGGTATGTGTGTGTGTGTGTACGCTCGGGTGTGTGCGTGAGCGCTTGCACATGTCAACATGCTCGTGCCTACCTGTGTGAGTGTAGGCGTTTGCGTACGTGTGTGTGCACGTATTCATGCACAAAATTTGTTTTGTACGGCAGCGCAAGAACGGCAGATCGCTAAGCGAACAGGCATGCCTGCCCCTTCAACCATAGAGCTGTAAACCAAACCAGCGTTCCAACCAACCCATATTTGCTGAGTTTGTTTTCATGTGAATAACAGATGTCTTCTTTTCTTCTGCTTCTTTTTGGTTTAGTTTGGCTGGTTGGTTTTGTTCGTTTTTTCTCTTGTGTGTTGAATATGCAGTTATTATCGTTTGCACTGCTAGCGGGCGTTGAGTGCATGCATCTTGGTGCTGTAGTGCATCAGAGAGTTTTGTTACCAGTGTTAGTCTTGATTTTTTGCCGTCAGGGGCCATCTGTTTCACCATGCGAGTTTCCGTCAACATCCTTATATCAAATTTTGTCACATTTTGGAAAACAATCGCTCCAGATATTCGTTTTCTCTTTTTGCCATGTGTGTTTTCCTGCCAGTCTGTGGTTAAACCGCTTCTTTCGTCTTTTTCGTGGCATAGTTCAGTTTTAGTATACTGTCTTTTTCAGGTACTGGCATAAAGACACCTTCATATTGTTTGCAGTAGTAAGCTATATAATTATATATACAGCAGTGATCTATAGTTTGCGGGTTTTGCATCTTTACTTTGTTCTACTGTTGTACTTTGTTGTTTTTATACTGGATCCCCTTTTCCATAAGACCGAAACAGACTAACTATGCACATCCTTGTTTGATCTGCTCTTTGAGCTATCTTGTATTGTAACTGGCATCTTTGTCAGTTGTGTGGTTCAGGTTGAAGGGAGGACTAAGTGCAACCTTCCTTCTTCTTCTGTGCTCATTGTATTTTTTTTGTCCTGACACCAACACAACACACACACACACACACACACACACACCACACACACACACACACACACACACACACACACACCACCACATACACACCCCACACACACCATCTGACCTTTACGCGTGCGCACCTGCACACACTTGTGATTATTTGGATTATGATCTTGATATATTGTATTTCAACATGTTGAGACTTGTGAAGTTTCAGCTAAACCATAATTATTCAACTACCAGAAGGGATTGGGGGGAGGAGGGGTAGCTGTGGACATATCCTCCATGTCTGATGGACATTTGTATCAGGCTTTAAGTGCTAATCAGGTCACGAAGGTCGTCATTATTAATCAGACTAAAATGAAAACGGCATAGTCATCTGTTGGGCTGAAGGAAAATATGCCCATGGGAATTTTGCGGTTGCTGCACCGGACAGACAGACAGAGACCTTCAGCAACCTTTGTCGTTATTAATCAGACTTAAAATAAAAACGGCACAGTCATCTGACGGTTTGAAGGAAACTACGCCCTTGGGCAGTGTGTGGTTGCTGCACCGGACAGACAGACAGAGACCTTCAGCACCCTTGTGCCTCCACCAGCATCACGGTGGTCTTGTTAGTCAGTACTCCTCGCTCTATCTCTCTTTCAGCCTTTTTTCTCCCCCCCCCCCCGCCCCTGAAGGATGGCTGTTGATAAGGAGTGCTGGCAGTGTGAAGAGGGCATCTCCATCTTGGGGGTCGGCAGAGCATGGAGGTAAAGTGAAATGAAGCACAGTAAGAGACACCAACTTGGTGAGGAGAAAGTTTTTTCTCTGCTCACCTCCATCCATATCCATTTAGTCCGTGTCGGAAGCTATTTAGAACAGGATTTCCTTCTTCCCCCAGTCTGTCTTCGCTGCTGCTTCTAGGATTTCACGCCTCAGTGGACTCTTTGGGACAGAAATAGAGGCCCTGAGAAGTAAGTTTGATGGCATCCTTTGAAGACCTGTCCACAGAGCCCATTTCTTGGGGTGAGTAAAAGAATGCTGGCTGACGGGCGGACTTTGTGAAGGCGTCATGTACAGTGTGGTGTTATGGGGAAGGCCGATACTTAGGTGGTCCTTACTGGGTGTGATCGATCAGCTGCTATCAGTCAGTTTCCACCACATCTTCATTTCCTTTCTCACGCTCGTTCTCCCAGCTCATGCCAGACTTGCGATGTAAAGGGGCAAGCAATCACAGGCCAGCAGTCCAGGCAGTTAGCTCTAAGGGGATTGGCGGTGGGAGGCTGATTGACCGATGAGAGACAGTGAAGAAGCATGGAGAGGGCTGGAATGAGCTCAAGACAGGCTGTGTTTGTTGTGCTGTCTGTCACCTTTGGGTGAACCGATTGTGTGGGGGAAAACCTGAAAAAAGTCACATGAAGCCTGTTTTATTCTTCTTCCATTCTTTTTGTTCCCTTTTTTTATTTTATTAGTTCATTTGGAGTCTTTACAGCAACACAGAATGCCATTTCCCGTGTAAAAGCCATCTGTCCTGACTCACGACAGCTTCGTTCCCAGTGGGCCATACACCATTTTTAACAGCTGGACCCCAGACGTCGACAGATTTCTGGTCCATTTAGCTGGCTGGGTGTTGGGTATGAAATTGTCTGTATGGTTTTCTTTAAGGAATGGAAGTTTCTTTGTTATTTTCGTCACGGAATAAGGGGGAATAGAGTGAAAGTAAAAACAAAAAAAAGATAGCTCCAATTTCCTGAGTGATGTGATGGCAGAGAGCTGTTCAGTATTCCCATTTTACGTATTTGACACTTGTTGATGTATGTACCCATTGGTGTCTGATTTCACTTTGACACACAAAAAGAAAACAATCGCACACTGCCCTCTTGCCTTAAGAAAGACAAACAGGCGGTGTAGAAGAAAAGAAGTGACATCAGCAAGAATAACAACAATAAAAACCTTAAAGCAACAAACCCCATCCCCATGATTCTGCAAACCACTTTTTTCTTCTTCAGTATATCCCTTAAGTACACTTGAGTTGTCTTGATATGGTTTCAGTATTTAACTAAACTAGTCAGAAGGATAAGTCTGAATGCCATTTCTAAACATCTGCTTACCTTGAGGATTAGTGGGAACCTTTCCATATGAAGAAGGATCGGGCCTGGGAAGTAAACCTCCTGAGAGAAGTAAAGCGAGTTGCTTGTCCCAGCGCTGAGCCTGTAAGGGAGAGATGGATGGTCAGTCAGTTTGCTATGGCCATTGCAGGGGGAGCTGAAGCACACGTGTCAGCAAGACAAATTGCAGGGCAGACGTGGCCAGGCGTAGCGGACTGAATTTGGCTGTGTGGACAGAGGGAGAGGGGATGGGGTGCACTGGTCCGAGAAGAGAGTGGACTGGTTTGGGTCTGTCTGATTGTGAAATGCGAAAGGATTCGGTGGATGTGTAAAAAGAATCTGGATAAATGATGGTGAAGGTTTTATTTACACTTTGTGAAGGTTATGTGTGTATGCATGTTTGGTATGTGTGCGTGTTTATATAACTTAGATCTTACATTGTTCGAAAGTTATTACTTCAACCAAAGTACTTGGAATGATTGGAAATAAAACTCAGTCATTGAAAATTTTTTGTACTGAAGTATTTTCTCTTTCACTTCTTCATCTCATGGGATGTCTGTATCAGGGTTGAATTACTAATTAGGCCACCGTGTTGTCACTTGTCATACTGGGAAATAAAAAAAAAATCGTCCCTTTCTAGTGGGATAGAGAAACTGTTGCAGCCTTTGAGGCCTTAGACTTCTTTTGTGTGTCATGAGTATCATGGTGGTCTTATAAGTCCTTCCCCCCCCCCTTTATTCTCATATTCTCTCCCTCCAGCCCCTCTGAAGAATGGCTGTTGATAAGGAGTGCTGGCAGTGTGGAGAGGGCACCTCCGTCTTGGTGGTCGGCAGGGATGGAGGTAAATAAAGTGAAGCGAAGCACAGAGACAGCGGATGGGTGTGGTGAACGTTCCTCTCTGCCGGCCACGTCCATCTAGACCCATTCTGCTGCCTGCCGGCCGCCTCCCATTAAGGTCTGTGTCGGAGGCTATTCGGGACAGGATTTCCTTTTCTCCCGATCAGTCTTTGCAGTTGCCGTCGGGATTTTTTCGCCCTAGTGGACCCTTTTGGGCAGAAGTAGGGGACGTGGGGAGCAAGTTTGATGGCATCCTTTGAAGACCTATCCACATGAGTCGGTATTGTAGGGAGAGAGAAAGGGATGGCTGATAGGTGAAGTTTTTGAAGACATCTACAGTGTCGGTGTTACGGGGCAAGGTAGACACTTACTCCGAGAGGCGATCAATCAGCTGCTATCAGTCAGTTACCTCTAGGTCTTTATCCCCCTTGTCACACTTGTTTTTTGTGGGATTTTTTTTTTACTCACGCCAGGCTGTAGACTGTAGGTAAAGGGGCAAGCAATCACAGGCTGGCAGTCCAGGCGATTAGCTCTAAGGGGATTGGCGGCGGGAGGCTGATTGACCCATGGGAGACTAGGGAGAGGCAGAGAGTGGGGTGGAATAGGCTCAAGACAGGCTGTGTTTGTTGTGTTGTCTGTCACTGTTAGTCTAACCGACTGTGTGTATATGGGGAAACCCCAGAAAGTGGTCTGAAATTGGTTTCTCTCTCTCTCTCTCTCTCTCTCTCTCTCTCTCTCTCTCTCTCTCTCTCTCTCTCTCTCTCTCTCTCTCTCTCTCTCTCTCTCTCTCTCTCGCTGTGTGTGTGTGTGTGTGTGTGTGTGTGTGTGTGTGTGTGTGTGTGTGTGTGTGTGTGTGTGTGCGCGCGCGCGCAGTACACATGTAGAAAGTAGATGGCAATAAAGCACACATACCAGAAACAGACCGACAAACCGTAAAAGCAAGGTGTGCTAGTACTTCTTGTGGTGTTGATTCCAGTTTTGCTACTGCGGAACTGGCCCGGCATGTTTGTAGATCCAGTGCCTATCGTTTATTCACTGTATTAAGGCCTTTTCCTATCATCTCTAGTTTTCCTCTTGTTGATTGCTCATAAGAATGAGTGTTTACGTCTGCTTGTGTCTGAGTACGAGATTTTGATCACTTAAACTATTTTCATTACAAAAAAAGAACAGACCCATATTACCAAAACAAAACAAAAAAAGACATCTGTTGATACGCATTTCTTTATCAACCGAGACAACTTGAAAATATGCTTGACTATTCTTTATTGTATCTCTTAATCAGATCACTCCCTATCAAACTGTGATGTTGTTCACGAAAAGCGTCAGATACTGATATGTTGTAAGTATCATAACATCGTAGCTTATATCACTGAATCTCACCGTCCAGACAGGAGAGGGTCATTTGGAGTCCTTGCAGCGACACATTCCCATTCCCTCTTAAAGGTCATCAGTCCTGACTCTCGACAGCTTTATTCCCAGTGGGCCATATACCATTTCTAACAGCTGGACCCAGACGTCGACAGATTTCTGGTCCATTTAGCTGGCTGGGTATTGATCATGAAATTGTTTGTATGGTTTTCATTAAGAAATGCAGTTTTCTGTGTCTTTTTCATCACCAAGTGGAACTGTAGGGGGGGGGGGGGGGAGGGGGTTTGTATCTGTGTAAGGGATACAGTGATGCGATTGTAAAGCTTTAGCCTACACTCAAAGGGATGCATGCATTCACCTTAGCATAATTTCATACTGATTCGAAAAATGAAATATCCCCACCTTCCCCTAAAAATAAAATTAAAAAACGCCAGCAGATAAAACCAGAAAAGGAACAAATATAAAATGAACATTACAAACTAAAACAAAACCCCAGATAGAGAGAGAAAGGCCCTAACTGAACAAAATCCATGCCCATGAATCCACAGAGTCATATAAGTCATGTTTATATTTTAGTTGTCCTTTATATTTGGAAGGCCTTGGACCTGATAATCATGAAGGCTTGTCAGAAGGATCACGTTGGGATTCATTCCTGGATGTCTAAACTTGAGTCGTGTTTGATTAAGGATTCGTGAAAGTCTTTCTCTTGTAAGAAAGGACCAGACAGGGAAGTGGACACCCCCCCAGAGCAAGCCTCTTGCCTTGTTACCAAGCGTGCTGCATTGGTTCATCATCTTGCCATGGCCCTTTGCTGTACTGGGGAAGTGAATAGAAGTGCGAGTGAGACAGGGGGCCATGCAGCAAGGTAATAAGGAATGAACAGAATTGGACAGTGCGGACAGAGGGCGAGGGGTAGGGAGGGGTCAGAGGAAAGGGTAGATTACTGCTGGTCTGTCTGGTGTGGAGTCAGCGGTGGTTCATACATAGCCTATCTTGTGGTGTGGAGTCAGCGGTGGTTCATACATAGCCTATCTTGTGGTGTGGAGTCAGCGGTTGTTCATACATAGCCTATCTTGTGGTGTGGAGTCAGCGGTTGTTCATACATAGCCTATCTTGTGGTGTGGAGTCAGCGGTGGTTCATACATAGCCTATCTTGTGGTGTGGAGTCAGCGGTGGTTCATACATAGCCTATCTTGTGGTGTGGAGTCAGCGGTGGTTCATACATAGCCTATCTTGTGGTGTGGAGTCAGCGGTGGTTCATACATAGCCTATCTTGTGGTGTGGAGTCAGCGGTGGTTCATACATAGCCTATCTTGTGGTGTGGAGTCAGCGGTGGTTCATACATAGCCTATCTTGTGGTGTGGAGTCAGCGGTGGTTCATACATAGCCTATCTTGTGGTGTGGAGTCAGCGGTGGTTCATACATAGCCTATCTTGTGGTGTGGAGTCAGCGGTGGTTCATACATAGCCTATCTTGTCTGATGGACACGTTGGACAAAGGGTTAGGTGGAGGTTGGAACACTTCCAGAGTGTCGTGATTCATGTTTGTGCATGTTTTATGTCTTAAAAATTTTGTTCTCAAGATTTCTATAAAAGAAATTGTTCCTCGGCTAGGGCTCTGAACTTTATAAAGGGTGAGATTTTTTGCGAATGCCACCGTTTTACTTTTTAACCCACAATTATGGTAGCAGCATTTCAACTTTGATTTTTTTTTTATATTTGTGGACTTGACCTAACCTGCTCATTTATTCATAATATACAGGTTTGTCTACAACTAAGTATTCTCTCTCTCTCTCTCTCTCCTCTCTCTCTCTCTCTCTCTCTCTCTCTCTCTCTCTCTCTCTTCTCTCCCAGTCGCTCTGTCTGTCTGTCTGTCTCTCACTCTCTGTCTCTCTATCTCTGTCTCTCTCTCTCTCTGTCTGTCTGTCTGTCTGTCTCTCTCTCTGTGTCTGTCAGTCTGTCTGTCTGTCTCTCTCGTGTGCTTTCTCCCTGGAACGTATTGAGGTCGATCAGGGCATAAAGAACACTTTTAGAACTTTGGGTAAATGACCGCTGCATTCATAATGAAGAATGTAATGTCCTTGTCAGTGGGGAGGGGGGGGGGAGATATTGAAGCATAATTATGTGATCGGGGAAAGGATGTGTGTGTATGATGTTTTTTTTGTGTGTGTGAATATTATACCGCTGTTTTTATAAGTTCATACCCTGGATGGAGAGAAGAAAGGGAGAACATAATGTTTATTCACTTGTCGTTACAGATAATTATTATGTTGATAACAAGTGGAACGACATGTGTATTCCTTTCTCTGTTTTCTATGCAATGTGCTCTATTTACCCTTACCCCCTTTCCGTTATCCTGTATGCAGGGAATGAAGCAGACTATTGCGTGCAACATTAACATTCACCACCGCCTCTTGTGCTCTGCTCCCTGTTCAAGTCCGTCTGTTCAACTGGTTGGAAACATCCTCCTTCGAAAAGGTATTCAGAAAGGAAATGAATTCTGGAGAGAAAGAAATGAAGGCAGAAACATTTGAGTATCCTCTGGCCATTAAGCTGATGAAGTTGGAGAAAGAAGCAGCGGCATCCCGCCGTTCGCTTCTGGCGAGACTCTGTATTAATCTGGGCTCTTAGGTTTTCAGGTTACAGCCTGGAGATGGGCTTCTGCAGGGGGCGCGGCCGTAAGAAGCTAGATCATAAAGGTAGGATTGAAAACGGGGACAAAACGAAGGCAGAAACATAACAAAGAAGACGCTCCGAAAACAAAACCGAAAATAAAAATTAGAAAATTGCATGGCAGAGAAGCAGCCTGGAAAAGAGAGAGGATTATGTATCGATCTCTTGAAATTCTGTTATGGCTGTGACTGAAAATGGAGAAATCTTAATCATGGCCATTGGTGTCCTAGGGCCGTCCTTCAATTGAAGGAGAAGAAAGATGTCTTGATTATTTTGGGGAGAGAGAGAGAGAAGAGAGAGAGAGAGAGAGAGAGAGAGGGGAGAGAGAGAGAGAGAGAGAGAGAGAGAGAGAGAGAGAGAATGTTAGATTAATGTGACATGCTTGCATTTCTGTTCCCAACCACCTAAAGCCAATGAAGTGGCAAGGTATTTATGATACAGGAGCGCTGTACTTTCCTGACTGTACAACACATCCAGCTTGACTTTTATCTGACAGCGTGAAATGGACTGGTGGCCGTTTTGGACCACCCAGCACCCAGAGCAGTAGAAAGGTGCAATAGAAAGGTGGCGTGAATAATACAGTGTTGATTCTGTGGTGCTGTTCATTCTGTTTTGTGCAACAGTGCTAGGTTTTTATGTATCAGTCATCGATCAGGATGACAATAAGATGAGACAAAGGTGTAGTTTGTGATTTCATGTTAGAAATCACTGGATGGTTGTAAGATGTAGGATTCTTTAGATGAACTCTAAATAAAGCCTACAACATTGTTAATTAAGAATTGGGGGTAAAAACAACAAAACACCACCTTTCTTAGCGTATGGTAAACCAGTGAATAAGTCTCTCTCTACCCCTCTTCTCTCTCGGTCGGTCGTCTGTTCTCTTGTCTTCTTGTCTTTTTTCTTCTGTTCTTTTTTTTTTTTCTCTCTCTTTCTTTCCTCTCTTTGATTACGTCTTTCAAGTTCTCTCTTCTCTCTCTCTCTCTCTCTCTCTCTCTCTCTCTCTCTCTCTCTCTCTCTCTCTCTCTCTCTCTCTCTCTCTCTCTCTCTCTCTCTCTCTCTCTTCCCCCCTGCGCGCGTGCGTACGTCGTATGCACGTGCCGTATTTTTGTACGGATTAGCAGACAGACTTTGTAACCACGTCCTTCCCCGTAGGGATGCCGGGGGGCCTGTCAGTATAAAAAGCATCCTCACCTGAAAATTCTGTGCCAGGAATTCCCTCTTTTCTGTCCCTCTCTTTGTTTCTTCCTTGTTCTTTTCCTCTTGTCACCCCCCTCTCGTATGTTTTCTGCCTTCTTGGTCCATTCTCCTGCTTTTTTTTCCAGAAAGATTTAAGAGATCACAATTCTCTCCTACGCCTAAGTTGGATGTACTGGGCCTGACTTATCAGGCGCTTAACGGGCAGCTCAACGTATTTCCGCTCATATGACAGACAACAATAGTTGCTGTGTGAGCGTTCGACGACGAAGAAGAAAAAGATGATGATGATGATGATGATGATGATGATGATGATGATGATGATGATGAAGAGAAGAAGAAGAAGAAGAAGAAGAAGAAGAAGAAGAAGAAGAAGAAGAAGAAGAAGAAGAAGAAGAAAAAAAGAAGCACGTCCTATTTACTGAGGAAAGAAGAGGTGATTGTGGGTGGCTGTGTGGCATCAGAGAGAGTCTTTGACTTCCTGGTCTGATGACAGGATATCTGTCTGAGGCTTACAGCGCTGATCAGGTCACGAAGGGTGTCGTTATTAATCAGGCCGGGAGATGAACAAGTTGTAGTCGTCTGATTAGGTGGAGGAGATAGGCTGTGGGGGATTTGGTCAGAGATGGGGCAGGAAAAAGAAATAATGGCGGCTTTTGAGACCCCCATCTATGTCTTAATGTGCCACCAGCCTCGGGATGTTCTTAGCAGAGTTGTCTCTCTTCTTCCTTCGTGTTGATACCCCCCCCCTCTCTGTGTCTTTCTGAGTCTCTCTCTGTGTCTGTCTGTCTGTCTGTCTGTCTGTCTGTCTGTCTCTCTCTCTCTCTCTTTCTCTCTCTCTCTCTCTCTCTCTCTCTCTCTCTCTCTCTCTCTCTCTCTCTCTCTCTCTCTCTCTCTCTCTCTCTCTCTCTCTCTCTCTCTCTCTCTCTCCCCCCCCCCCGCCTGCAACGTGATGGTGAAAGATGGCACTTCATAAAATGTGCTGTTAGTGTGGAAAGCTGTACTTCCATCTTGCTGTCTGCAAAGCGTGGAAGTAAAGCGAAATGAAGCAGATGGGGACCAGGCTTTGCGAGGTGAAAGTCTTTCTCTGCTCACGTCCATTCCCTTTCTACCTCATTCTGCCCATCTCCCATTTTTGTCTTTAGTGAAGGCGGTTTGGGGCTTTCTTCCCCCGACTCTCCCTACTGTCCCTGATGCCATTGGGATTTCTCACCTCAGCGGACACTGGCGAAGCTGAATTGGAAAGAGTAGAAGAAGGTGGAGAGAAAAGTTAATGGCGTCCATTTGAAGACCTGTCCAATGACCTTGTGTCGGAGGAGAAAAAGATGGAGCTAGCTGGCTGGCTGAGGAATAGAACCTTTCGCAGACAAGTCTATTGTGCTGGAGTCTGTGGGAAATAAGGGGGGTGGGGGAAGGCAAGAAAATACTTAGATGGCCTTGGAAATGATCGATCAGTGATGATCAGTCAATTACTGCTATGCTTTATCCCTGTCTCACTCTTGGTCTCTTCTCTTTTGTCTTGTTGGGGACCAGGCTGTAGATAAGGGAGCAGACAATCACAGCCGGGGTCCCCGTTCGATTAGCGGAAAGGGGATTGGCGGTGGGAGGCTGATTGAACGATCAGAGTTGTGGAAGAGAAGATGGATCATCCCAGGAAACAGACCTGCAAAAGGGTGAGGTAGGTCAGCTTTGAACAGGCAGAGGGTGTGTGTTGTGGACACTGCTCCCTTGTGACTGACTGACTGACTGACTGACGGTATGGCAGAACCTGGAGCAGTGGATTGAATCATTTTCGTTACGTGCATCACAGCACAAATAAGAATACATGTTATTGTGTTCTTTGAGGTCGTCGCTCAACCTTTTCTATTTTATCGTACTTTTTATGTTCCTGCCCCACCGTGTGTGTATACAACGCAGATAGCAATAGCAAGGACGACGGAGAAAAAGTTCTATTCATTACTGCCGAAACCATTACTGTTGAAGCTTGTGTGAACATACTGCATTGAATGCTGTTGGTGCAAAGTAATGTAGTGTGTACGTGGTAGTGAAGGGGACAGATTTATTGAGCGCATTCATTTTTGTTCAGGCTTGTGTACTTTCATAACTTTGTGATAAAAACTACCAGAGATCAGACGTATGCTTTAGCTGATTAATGTAAGAGTTTTCTTTTTGATAATATTTAGAAAAAAGATTCCTTTGTGTGAAAATGAATGCAATTTCTTTAGAAAAAGAAAAAAGTGCGTCTTATTATTAATACTTGTTCTAGTGTGAGAACAAAGTACTAAAACGATTAATAACTGGCATCAGAGATTGGTTTAATGGGTGTAGTGTCTGTGGCTTTTTGGCAGAAACGGTGATTCAATGTGTGTCTAGGAAAAGCTGTTTATTTCAGACCATTGCTGCAGGACAGAGGCCCATTCCCTCTTTTGTACCCTCCATTTTGGTGCTCGCGCTCCTTGTTTTCTACCTCCACCGATACCATTTTTAACAGCTAGACCCCAGACGTCATCAGATTTTTCCACCATTTAGCTGGCTGGGTGTTGGTTAGGAAATTGTCTGAAATGTCTCCTTCATAGAAGGAAAATCCTTCATGGAATGAAATTGTCTGAGTGGTTTTCTTCACAGAATGGAAGTCCAAGGGAGGAAGGGGGTGGCACATGTCGAACAATTTTTTTTTTTTTTTTTTTTTTTAGTAAGTGCTTCACTTCCAAGAGACCAGGAAGCTTTTCGCTCATACTTGTTAGCGTACTGTTGCGTGTATCCACTTTCGTGTGATTTCTCGATGACTTTAGAGGAAATAAACGTATTTGGTCAAAGTCGTCTCCCAGCTTCTGTAATTAGCTTTTTGGTTATCAGACCTACTTGACGTTGCCGTGCTTACTACCTCCACGCCTCAGTTGTCCCTGTCTGGCTGTAATGGCCGGTACGGGGAGCCAAGTGTCAGACACACTCCCTGCCCAGTGCCGGGATCACTGACAACCTGTCTGTCCAGTCTTGGGGGTAAGCCAGGCCGAGACGTCAGCGTGTTGAGAGTGAAGCGACTGTACCCTCTGCCCTTGTGTCTGCTGGTGATAGAGATGGATCATCTGTCCACTGACACTGACCATCCTCACCTCGGGGCCAGCTAGGGCAGAGGCACTTGTCGATACTGAGGACACTGGTGGCCAGCCAGGCCAGGCTGAAGCCAAGTAGTCATGGCCGGAGCAGCATCCCAGTGGAGGATGCAGCAGGCAGGAAGGGGAGTTTGTGGCCTGCAAGGTTGTAGAGTAGTAGTAGCCTAGTGTAGAGCATGAAACATTATGGAGAAGGCTTGGGAGTCATGGTCTGGATGTGTTGTGACAAACTCTTGCAGTGTGTTGTGTTCGTCTCTGTGCAGGGTTGATTGGAGTAGAGAGAGGAGAGAGAGAGAGAGAGAGATGAGAGAGAGAGAGAGATGAGAGAGAGAGAGAGAGAGGAGAGAAACAAACAAACAGAGAGAGAGAGAGAGAGAAACAAACAAACAGAGAGAGAGGAGAGAGAGAAAACAGAGAGAGAGAGAGACAGAGAGAAACTTACAGAGAGAGAGAGTGGGTTTTTTTTGGTTTTTTTTTTAAAGATTATCAACGCGCGCGCGCATGTGTGTGTATTCTTGCACGCGTATTTGTGCATGTGTGCGAGTGTACATATCTGTGTATGGACGAAAGAATGCATCATAGAGATCATGTTACGACAGTAAATCGTAACAAACAGACCCTTTGCCGTAATCAAACAAAAGTTAGCGCATTCCACCCCCCACCCCCCCACCCCCTCTGTGCTGAAACCTAGTTGGTATGAAAATACTTGTGGCAAAATTAAAAAGGCAGTGAACCGTTTGTTGCACTCAGCTGAGCGGGCCCCCAGTGCAGCTGAGCAGTGCATCAAAGAAAAGGGTTACCTGTGTCTCTGTAGCTTGCTTCGGAGTCCTTGTTCACTGCTGCCGGGGTTGCCCTCAGCATCTCCTCACCATCATGGAGGCGCTCTGGTTTGGGAACAGGGCTACAGAATGGCGCTCCCCTCCCACCTTCTCCTGCAAATGTTTCCCCCTATCTCCATGTTTAATCTTGCTTGCATGCTCCTCTCTCCCTTCCTGCTTTGTTGGTTATATCACCCTCATGCCTTCCCTTGGAAACTCAGCAACCGTTCCAGATTAGGAACTGCCTCCAGTCTACAGGCAATAGTTTACTCAGCTCAGTTTCGTCTACAGGCAATAGTTTACTCAGCCCCCTCTCCTCCCTCATTCTCCCAGCTCCTACTTTCCTTGTACCCAAACTATCTTCTAGCCCCCTGGCCCCCCTCCCTCCTTAAGTATCCCCCTCGCCCTCCTCCCTCCTTAAGTACCAACCCGAAAAAGACTTTTTCCACACGCCCTCTCTCCCCTTTCACCCCCTCTACCCCCTTTTCCCTTTCACCAGTTTGTTATTTCGTAACAGCTCTCTCAGACTGTGTCCCGTCGTGATGAGGTTAGAGGACTGTACTTTGTTTGAGGTAGCACGCAACTTCCCGTCTGTTCCTCCTCGTGTCTTGTTTTCTCTTGTCTGACAACGTCGTGTGGCTGTTTTCTGCCTGATTTGGCAGCAGTGTTTGCTTTTGCCGCCAGAGCGGTGTCTATCTTCTTGTCTGATTTGTAGCTTTTCTGGAAGTCGGAGACCCAACTGTCCTACAGTTGTGTACACTGAAGACTATGTCCTGTTTTGATGTAGGCTGTACGTCTTTTTGCGTCCTGTTTTGCTTTCATTTCAGTCTGCTTTGTCATATCTTCAGGGGTTTTTTTTGTTTTGTTTTATATTTCTAACTTGAAGTATTCAGCTTTGCTATTTATTTATGTCAATTCCATGGTCTGGTTTAGAATATGGTTTGTGTAGTTGTGCGCGTTTTATGTCGTCTTGTTGTTGCTGCTGTTGTTGTTGCTACTTTAATAAACTTGATGACCGTTACAACCAATCAAAGTTGTAGTCAGGCAGTACAGTCGGTGAGGAGCCAGACGCCTATATAGCAAAACAAGTTTGGATGTTTTGGCGTTCTTGGCGGAGGGTTGTTTTTTGTGCATAACATCAAGTAAAGGAGATGTGATAGATGATGAAGAAATACGGTAGATCATTGATGTGACATGTTGGTCACAGATGCGAAGCTATACTATAGTGATGACACCAGAGAAAAAGGTCCAAGTGGTGAGGTTTAGCCATACTAACATCCACTCTTGCAAGATCTAAAGCAATACATACATGTTAGTCTGTGTACATGCTTTACGTGCTTTACATTTGAGTAACGACTTTAGGAATTTCAGTCAAGGTCTTATCTGAAAGAAAAAAAAAGCTGCTGCTTATGATCAGCCATGTCACATCAAACTGCCTGTCTGTGACTACCGCGTCTGATGGGCTATCTATCTATATCATGCTTTAAGCGCTGGTCGGGTCAGAGGTCAATGTCGTCAGTCAGACAGAAAGATGAAAAAGTCATAGCAGTCTGATTGGCTGGAGATAGGCTGCTCAGGGTTTTTCCTTCTGATCAGATTGGACTGGAGAGAGAAATGATGGCAGCTTCTGAAGCCTCCATTTGTGCCTGGTCTGACACCAGTGGTCCTAGCAGTGTCCTCCCTCCCTATCCACTGCCTCCCACCTTCTTGCTGTGGTGGTGAAGGGCAGTGCTGTTGGTGAGGGGTGCTGGCAGTGTGGAGAGCAGGCCTGGGTTTTATTGGTGGCCAGAGCATGAGGGCAAAGTGAAATGAAGCAGAAGAGGGGTGGACCTGAGTAAAGACTTTTTTCTGCACACAGCATTTCCCTATGCCCCCTCCCTGCCCACCGCAGATAAGTGTGTGCCCTGTTTGGGGCAAGATGGACTTTTTGCCTTTGCTGTTAGTTATCACAAGTTCTGGCCCCAGTGGACTGTGGTAGCTTTGGGTTTAGAAAAAAAGTAAATGTGGGAAGTAAGTTTAACAGTATCCTTTAGAAGTCCTCCCTTCACAACCTGTGTCTTTGGGGGCCGGCTGATGGGGGAGCCTTTTGAAGGTTATCTGTGTTATGGAGCTGGTGTCTACTGGAAAGGAAGTGTGGAGATGGTCATGGAGGCAGTTGATCCATCCACTCAGATCAATTACCAACCTTTGTTCCCCCCCCCCCCCTCTCTCTCTCTCTCTCTCTCTCTCTCTCTCTCTCTCTCTCTCTCTCTCTCTCTCTCTCTCTCTGTTTTGTGGGGGGAAGCTGTAGATAATGGGAAAGGCAATCGCAGTTCGGACACCCATTTGATTAGCTAGGTGTAAGGGAAGTGAGGATGGGACACAGAGTGCACAAGCAGCAGCAGCAGCAGAGACTGTGGAGAGAGGCCTGCACACGAGTAAATCTGCCAGGAGTGAGGATGGAGCTAGCTGCATGTGACCCACTTCAGTCCATCACATTGCCCTTTCGCCGCTTATTTGGCACCATGTGCATTTGTAGGAATGAGGAAACTTGAACAAGTTTCAGGGAATAATTATAACCTTTCCCTCCGGGTGTAACTTACTTCTATGTGTGACACACACAGTAGTATGCATGTGTTTCTAGGTTTGTTTGGTTTTTTTCAGGGAGGAGGGGGAGTGTTGATGTGGTGACATGAGTGTACATTATGGGCTGACAGAAGATGAGTGCCGCGTACACAAATTCCAAACAGGTTTAGATGCATAGATACCTAGTGAAGGCAGATGGTTGTGTAGTTTGTTGTGTGGGGGTTTTGTTTGTTGTTTTGGTTTTGGTTTTCTCGTTTGCTGGGTTTTCTTTTTGTTTTTGTTTGTTGTTGTTTGTTTGGTTGGTTTGTTTTTTTTTAGAAAAAGGCGGAGAACATGATTAACTACTATCTCAGCTGCCGTTCCTACCAGTGTTGTTACCAATGTTGGTTCCACCACAGAAATGACGACTCGCGTTTGCATAGAATACCGAGAGTCCTTGGGCTTGTTGAGCACTCTGTGATGTTTAGTGTGTATATTTTGTTTCTGTTCAGTTTTCTTTATCGTTTTAATAGCCATAGTTTATAGTAGTATCCAGTTGTTGTTTTTAATGTAAGGGAAATTAATATTAAAGAAAATGAATATGAATTATGCGTTGCTTGTTACTAGCAAGTTTTTATCAACTTTTTTGTGCTAGTCTGGGTAAAGTTGTGGACTAAAAAAGAAAACAAAAAAAGCCCTTGACACTTTGCTGTGACTCTAGTCTGGAATGGTAGTTATGCAGCATGACCTTACGGCATATTGCAGGAAAAACAGTGAATCTCAGAGGGTCTACCTACACAAAGGCGGTTAATCTTCAGTTTCAGAGGTCGTAGAGGCAACAAAGAGCCCCATTGCCCCTGACAGTTCATTGATTCCTTCCTTTCTGCCTTCATTCCCTGGGCGGCAGTTGACCATTTCTAACAGCTAGACTCCAGACATCATCACTTTTCGGCTCCATTTAGCCGGCTGGGTCATGGACATAAAATTGTCTTATGGTTTTCTTCAAGGAATGGAACTTAAGGAAGAAGAAAGGGAAGGGGGGGGGGGGGGGGGGGGGGGGGGGGGGGGCTTGTTCCATAAGTGCTTTCAGATAATAAACGATGAAGAAAACTTTCACTTGAAGCATCCTTGTGTAAAATATGTAAGAAAAAGAAAAGAAGGGTGAACAAAGCGAGAGGCATTTGCGCAGTTTCATAATGTGCTTTTGTGGTGGTGTGTACTTGGTGACATTACCATACTTACCTTCCATGTCACTTGTCCCTGTCTGGCCCTAATCCAGTTAGAGGAGAGAGCGACGTGTCAGACAAAACCCCTACCTATTTCCCACCACGAGGATTACTTACAAGCTGTCTGTCCAGACTTAGGGAGGGAGGCGGGGGAGGAGGAGGTCCAGACTGGGAGGGAGGGAGGTGAACACCCTAACTAAAGCCAGTTGCCGGCCCCTCCATTGTATTGGGAAAAGATGGATGGTCCATCAAATTGCCATGGCCATTTTGCTGGGGGAGGACTGAAGTGCAAGTGTCAGTGAGACGGGGAGCCATAGAGAGCAGACATTGGAGGAGATGGCAGCGTTTTGACAGTGTGGTGGACAGAGGGCCAGAGACAAGGGTGCTCTGGTCAGAGGGAAAACTTTAAGTTTTTTTTTTTTAATGGGCTGTCAGATTGTTCCTGTGTGAAGGCGGGGATGGTAAGGGGTCGAGTATAGGACTTAAAAATTTTTTTTTTTAAGCCTAATGGTTTAAACATTCTCTTCAAAGAAATCATACATATATGCACACCTACAATAGAGCAACAACAAGCTTGAGAGAGTGAACAAAGGAATGATTGATATCAAAGAAAAAAAAGATAATGATGAATAAAGAAATAGAGAGACCAAGGGAGAAAAGACCCTCTAAATTTTATCGATGTTCCAAAACACCAAGTAGGTTACCAGTAGACACAAGGTTAAAAGGCTTATACTGCTCTGTACTCTTTCATTCATTTTCGGTATTTTGGATTTCTTTTTTTTTTTAAAGTATTATATTGGTTTGTTATATAAAGTATTATGAAAAGCCAAGTAAATAAAATCTAGCGAACTCTCTCGATCTCTCTCTCTCTCTCTCTCTCTCTCTCTCTCTTCTCTCTCTCTCTCTTCTGTCTTGTCTTTCTTCTCTCTCGTCTCTCTGTCTCTGTCTCTCTCTCTCTCTCTCTCTCTCTCTCTCTCTCTCTCTCTCTCTCTCTCTCTCTCTCTTCTCTCCATCCCGCCCCACAACAGGAACATATTGTGGACACTGATTGCAATAGAATGGGCACAGAAATAACGTTTAAAAGGCCGTAGGGAAATAGCGGCTTTAATAACGAGGGCAGTTTGTGCAGTGTAAGTACAGTGGTAATTGAAGGTGTAATTGTCTGTTACGTGTGTGTTTAGTGTGTGTTTGTGCCTGTGTGGGTCCATATGCCCAGTATGTGCGAACCCACATGCATGCAGGAATGCTACAGTACAGTCTTGAAGAGGTCTCTCAGAACAAAGGATCAGTGCAGCAGAAAGTAGACTGAGACTGGCATTGCTAGGCAACAATTTTCTGGTTACATCTTGCAAGTCATGATAAGGACACCATTCATTTTGCAGCGTTAGATAAGATTAAGTCATCATTACTAGAATGAGAGGCATGAAATACTAAATGTGTGTGTGGTGTGTGTGTGTGTGTGTGTGTGTGTGTGTGTGTGTGTGTGTGTGTTGTGTGTGTGTGTGTGTGTGTAGTGTGTGTGTGTTTTGTGTGTGTGTGTGTGTGTGTGTGTGTGTGTGTGTGATCTAGCAAAACAATAATTTCAATAATTGTATTTCATTAGACATTATGAAAAGAGTGGCCAGATTTTCCAGGTTTAGTGATTTTGGTGCAAAGAGAAAATGTGTTTAAGTGTCACAGAGTGAATGAACCATTACATGCCTTGGGTGATGCAGGAAACACTTTTTTTCTATTCAATGTTGCTTATTGACAGTGAGAAAAGCACAACAGGGAGAGGAATGGAGGGAACTGGTTTTCAAGTCTTTTGGGGTGCTCCTACGGTCGCCAGACTACGGGATAGGCAGATAGATAGTGTTTCTTGAGGTTGTTTGATTCTAACATCTCAGATTTGCTTTTTTTCCCCTATCGTTCGATACCCTTCAAAGGACAAAATTGATTTTGTAATCATTTTTGTACCTGTTGACGTCCACTGTCTTATTTCAATCATTGGAGATAATCATTTTGGGTGTCCTAACTAATGCTACCTCCCAAAAACAACAACAACAACAAAACGCCCAACAATAACCAAACCAAACAAAGCAAACCGAACAACCTTACAACAAATAATAGCAAAACAGCAACAACAAAAACCCACCTATCTACTCCCATCCCCGGCCCACCCTTTGTTTCATCATCTTTGTCAGGATTTATTCAGGGTTGTTGGAAATTCATTGCATGATGTCTTAACTCAAATGGTCAAGCCATGTCAATAACTTAATTTAAGATGTGTTACTGGAAATAGCGCATGATTTGAATAGTCTGTAAAAAAAAAACAAAAAAAAAACACCCAGCTTTTTTTGAAAGAAACTTATTTCAACAGTAAAGTTATTTCAGGAAACGTTGCATTACTGATGTCGGTTTTGAATAATTCATATAGATTTTTTTCTTTCTCTTTATCAGAAAAGTAACAGTAGAACTGTTTATGGAGATTATCAAAATAAATCGACATCGAATTTACTACCTCATGTCCTGCTTTTGACATTGAAGTGAATGGATTATTGACTGAACAAATCATCCTTCTCTGCATGCTCTGTAGTTAAACCCTCGATCAGTTACTGGGGTAAAACCACCACAAATGTGCAGGGCAAAAGCAAACAGTATGTTTTCTTGCCTTTTTTGTGCGTGAAGACGATGTGAATGGCTGTATTGACTCCACGCGCTTTGCACACACCTTCATTCCCTTCCCTTCCGTTCCCTCCTCCTAAAACCTATGTTGTGCAGCCGATTCTACTAATTGCTGCTGTGGCAGAAGGTTTACCAGCCTTCTCTCCCCTGCACGTTCCATCCCCGCTTGTTCAGCCTATTGAAAGGACCCCCTACTCGCAGAGGAAATCAGGAAGGAAATGAAGAGTGTAAAGAAAGGCAGAAATGGAAGAAGACGAAAGCCTCTGTGGCCATTAAAGTGATGATGTTGGAGGAAAAGCCAGATGCATCCCACAGAGCGTTCCTGGCAGGTTCTTTACATACATCAGCCCCGGCTCTCTGCTTTTTAGACATAGAGGTTTCGGGAACAGAAGCAGTGAACATTGACTTGTAATTGAACCAAGAAAGTAAAAATGGAATAAAAAAAAAAAAGAGATGAGTACAGAAAGGAAAAAAAGATGAATGGGGGAAGCATAACGTCATAGACAGGAATAGTAGTAAGACGGCGTGAGATAATAAAAAGTGTTTGAACAGAAAAAGGCTTTGTCAGAAAACGTCTGTGGGAGAAAAAGGACTGTCTGGTTGCTGGCTGTGATTTAGTCAGGAATTATGAGCAGTGCCATGACGCCTCAGGGCATTGACATGGCTGAAAGGAAGCCCAAAGAAACGTAGGGACCCGGAGATACAGGTCTGGGAGAAGAAGGAAGCCAAGTTTTCAGTCCTAGTCTTCAGTGGAAGGAATGGCGGGGGAGGTATCGATCAGCGATACGCTTGGCTGTCGTCTGTTTACTTTTCTCCAGCTTCGCTCACTTCGACCCAAACCCAGACCTCTTCCATCTCTCACCCCCAGCCTCCACTCTCAGACGGAGAGGGGGAATAAGTGGATGAAATGGAGTGGTTACAAATGGAATAAGTAGCACAGCTTTCGCTGAGGGAGAGCCGCTTCGACAGGATAAATATTAGCTTGTGTTCTCTCTTCTGGGGGGGAATTAAGAAAACAGCGCGAGAGGTGGGGATTTATTGGTTATGGCCCAGACTGTTCTGACATCACTTATGTGATTTGAACCGGGAAAGAAAAACCAGTTGAAGATTGTCTCTTGAGGACAGGAGGCCCGGTGATGACAGGGCTTGGTGGCTGAATGTCTCTTGGGCATATTCCTACCCCTTTTATTTTGTTGTTTTTCTACCCTATGCTCTGTGTTCCGTTTGCACTCCATCACCTTCATTTTTCAAATGGTGGGGAAAGGGGGAGGGGGCAGGGAAAAAGTTTTTAAAAATTGAAATCAGGGA
>CM060316.1:28001577-28014077 GCA_030674155.1 Stramonita haemastoma | reverse complement strand
CTTCGTTGTGCATTGTTATTCTGTATCATCTCTTGGAAAAGCATATACTGCAAGGGAGCACGTAATGTCTTTTTCGATTCTTTCCTGTCGTATTCTCTCCTGTATCGGATGGTTTGGCGTTTGAATGTTTTTCTTTCTCTGTTGTGGTATCATTTTTGTTATGCTTTGTTGTTTGAATAAGGAATTCTCATTTGTAATCTGAAGGCTGGAGGCGGGATTGCGTGGCGGTTAGACGTTGAGCTTGCGATCTCATGGCCCGGGTTCGATCCCACGTTTCGGCTACTACCGTTCAAGGGGATTCTTCCACTGGAAGAGAGTCACAACAGGGAATATCAAGGCCGAAATGAACTTTGCGTGCGACGGAGGTGTGTTTTGCTTTTCTAATTGCAACGGTCGAGGAAGCAATGCTTTGAGATAACCAGATTTCTCGCACTGACGGAAAAGTACAAAGCTCCAATTTACCACAGAGTGAAATCACAAACATTGCTTTCACTCTGTTGTGATAATTATATGAAAAAAGTAGCTAAGGGCATTTGGAGATGAGAAAATGGTCTTTGAACTGAAGGAGCAGAGGCACAGCTGATGTCCCATCACTGACAGGCAGCCCCGGACACCGCCTCTCTTTCTTTCTCTCAGATTACAGAGCCACACCTGCTCTTGCCTCCAGCACCAGAGCCCTGGGGTGGGAATCCGTGGTTTTGACTTCAGTGCCCACTCCACTCCCCACAAAGTCCTTCGGATGAAACAATAAACTGAGGTCCTCTGTGGAGAGAGACACAGAAAACATCTTGCTCGCACATTGAATTCCGTTCTGCCTTTGAGAAGAGTAGGCTATTGTGTGCTGGTGGAACCGAATGACAGATTCTAAAAACAAACGCTTGCACTCTGGTGTAGTGTGTATTTTGTTTTGTATTTTGTACCACTTTATGTCACAGCAGATTTCTCTGCGTGAAGTTCGGGCTGCTCTCCCCGGGCCCGGGAGAGCGCGTCGCCACAAGTGCAGCGCCTACCCATTTTTTTTCCCTTTTTCTTTTCTTTTTCCTGTATGCAGCTGTATTTGTTTCCCTATCAGAGACATCATCCTCGAAGTCGGGATGCGTCTACCTTAATGGTGGGCAGGAAAGAACGGTCGAATGCGCAAAATCTCACCATTGGTGAACCTCGGTGCTGTAGCCGAGGAACGAAACAAAATCTGAAGGGTACAGTGGTGTGTGTGTATGTGTGTGTGTGTGTGTGTGTGTGTGTGTGTGTGTGTGTGTGTGTGTGTGTGTGTGTGTGTGTGTGTGTGTGTGTGTGTGTGTGAGAGAGAGAGAGAGAGAGAGAGAGAGAGAGAGAGAGAGAGAGAGAGAGAGAGGAGTGTGTGTGTGTGTGTGTGTGTGTGTGTGGTGTGTGGGTGAGAGAGAGAGAGAGAGAGAGAGAGAGAGAGAGAGAGAGAGAGTTGTGTGTGTGTGTGTGTGTGGTGTGGAGAGAGAGAGAGAGAGAGAGAGATGTGGGTTGGAGAGAGAGAGAGAGAGAGAGAGAGAGAGAAGAGAGAGAGAGAGAGAGAGAGAGTGTGTGTGTGTGTGTGTGTGTGTGTTGTGTGTGTGTGTGTGTGTGTTCTGCTTTTCCTTCTGATGTATAGTTCTATATCCTATGATTTATAGTTAATGGTTTTTACTGTCAGCCATTTAACATGATTCTTCCTTTGACCTTCTATCTCCGCTGCCTGTCGTGTTTTGTTTTCGTGTGTGTGTGTGTGTGTGTGTGTGTGTGTGTGTGTGTGTGTGTGTGTGTGTGTGTGTGTGTGTGTGTGTGTGTGTGTGTTCATTCCTAGTTTTTTTTCCCCCGTTGTGTCTTTCAGTGCACGCTCTCTGTCTGTCTGCTGTCTGTCTGTCTGTCTGTCTGTCTGTCTGTCTGTCTGTCTGTCTCTCTCTCTCTCTCTCTCTCTCTCTCTCTCTCTCTCTCTCTCTCTTCTCACACACACACACACACACACACACACACACACACACACACACACACACACACACACACACACACATACACACACACACACACACACACCACTTCCTACCTTTCTCTCCCTCCCTCCCTCTCTGCATCACCCCCTTTCCCTCCCTCTTTCCCTCCTGGTGCCATCCCTGACTCCCCCACCCCCTTCCTGTCCAGTAGTGCAGTGAGCACACACTGTGAACGCATGGCTGAGTAGGCTGACATTGGTTATGTTCAGCTCTGCTGCACTTGGCAGCCTGATGATCCACACCCTTACCACTGACAGATGCTGCTGCTGCAGCTGCTCATCTGTCACGCTCCTCTTCCTCTACTCTCCCTCCCTCCCCCTTGCTCACTGTATTACCCAGCACTGGCAGCTTTAATCAGGGATGCCGTTTGTTTACAGCTCTGGCCGCAGTTGTACCGGTTGCATTATGGCAGATTGTTTATAGCTGGAGATATGGATTGTATTTACCCCCAACTGAGGAAACCACGATTTGTTGGTGGTTGTTTTTTTGTTCACGAAGAAAACATTTTATACTGTATGCTATCTTCATTGTTACTGGTGTTCAGTTTTGTTGTATTTTGTCTTCATTGCAGAGATATTGGGATTAATCAGAAAGATAACACTGTTTTCTTTTGGTAGTTCTCTTAACTCGTGAGTGGTTGCTGTTATCTCAAGAAATGTTTTTTTCCCTGTTTGCTTCTTTTACCTTAGTTTTCCCAAATGATATGATAACTGCAAAGTTAAGCAGGAGTAATATTTTAGAATTTTACCGTAGAGATTCTCATGCATTTTCTTTTGGGGGTCATTGCAGCGGGTCTTCGAAGGAAACCTTCATCCTCGTTTTTCTTTTTTAACAAAATGAGCTCGTGAAATAATTGCACTGTATCAAAAGCTGTCAGTTGAGTCACTTTTTACCCCCAGGAAATGTCTCACTTGTCATGTTCAGAATCAGTCATACCGTGATGAACGTGACAGTCCAAATAGTTTGGAAGTTAGCGTTCTTTCGAAGCAGCGAGATCATAATCCTCTGCTTTGCGCTGCAGCAGTGCAGCACTGACTGTCGTGCCGTGCCATGCCGTGCCGTGTGGGCGCTGTGTTCTGTGAAGTGAACAAGTCAGTTGGTCTGCAATGGGGTTGATTCACAAGTGGGAAAAGGTGCGTCAAAGTTTGATCACCCGAAAAGGTGTACATGAAAGTACAGTCTTTTCAAGAGCTTATATGGAGAATGACTTGTGGCAGGCTGTTCGTGCTTCAAATTCATTGGAAATGGAAAGAAGGGGGTGGGAGGTAAAGATGCAGGGTGGACATTGGGAGAAATGGGACCACCAACCTTTTCCCCAGAGGGAGAGAGAGAGAGAGAGAGAGGAGAGAGGGGGGGGGGGGGGAGTTCTCATTCACAAGGGTGGTTGTAGTTTTGTAGTTATAAAAGGAAGCATGTGGATCAGATCTCTGCCTGTCTATCTCTCTCTCTCTCTTTCTTGCTTGCTCGCTCACTTGCTCACTTGCTCGCTGTTTCCATTGTACGCACACACTCACACTTGCATACACACACTCAGAGAGAGAGAGAGAGGAGAGGGAGAGAGAGAGAGAGAGAGAGAGAGAGAGAGAGGGAAGGAGAGAGAGAGAGAGAGAGAGAGAGAGAATGAGTGTTTGTGTTGTGGTTCAGGTTTAATGGAAGAATATGCCCTTAGGGAGAGAGGGGACAAATTGGCTATGATTACACAGAAACACATGGCACCGCAAAGCCATTCAATACAATCGATGGCACACAACCCCCCGAGCATCCCGCCATTTATGCAACAGTAATGCAATAGTGCTTCATCCGCTGGGTAGCTTTGCCTTGCTTTGTGCACGTTGTGTGTGTGTGTGTGTGTGTGTGTGTGTGTGTGTGTGTGTGTGTGTGTGTGTGTGTGTGTGGTGTGTGTGTGTGTGTGTGAGAGTGTGTGTGTGTGTGTGTATTTGTATTTTTGTATTTTGTACCACTTTATGTCACAGCAGATTTCTCTGCGTGAAATTCGGGCTGCTCTCCCCGAGGAGAGCGCGTTGCCACAAGTGCAGCGCCTACCCATTTTCTTTTTCTTTCTGCATGCAAGTGTATTTGTTTCCCTATCAGAGTGGCTTTTTTCTACACAGTTTTGCCAGGGTCAACCCCCTTGTTGCTGTGGGTTCTTTTACGTGCGCTAAATAGTGATGTTTAACACACGGGACCTCGGTTTATCGTCTCATCCGAAAGACTAGCGCCCAGACCACCATTCGGGTCTGAATGGATGGGGAAAAAGGTTTGGGTCCAAACGGGGTACGAACCACCGCACACCCCGACCCAGACTTTTTGCTTTCTAGGCAAGGCGCGTTACCATCTAGACCACCGATCCACCTGTGTGTGTGTATGTGGGGCGCGCGCGCGCGCGCGCGGTGTGTGGGTGTGTGTGTGTGTGTGTGTGTGTGTGTGTGTGTGTGTGTGTGTGTGGCTCTGGGTGTCATGCTGTTAGCATGCTTATATATTTATATTATGCTTTATGCCCCACATTGCTCAATGTCTTTTTTAAACTGTAGATATTTGCTATTGATCAAGACTCAGTCATTACATAGTGGTCCATCACAAATATTGAGAATAAATCAAGAATTGTTTTGATACTAATCGGGAAATGGTTGAATAGTCAGTCAAAAGTTACAGCTGAAAAGAAGAGATGAAGTGTTCATGCTAAACTTTTGATTTTTATGAACATTATAATGATTTTTTTTTTGGGGGGTAGCTGCAGGTTGGAAGGAATTTGGAGCAAAGAATGGTAAAATTATGTCCAGTTTGCTTGAAGCAGGCTGTGAACGTTCCACTAATGGCAGTTTTCCTAATGGCAGTGTGAACACACACACACACACACGCACGCACGCACGACGCGCGCGCGCGGTGTGCGCGCGCACACACACGCACTATAGCCGGTGGCTAGAGCGTTGCGCTTCCGATCTGACGGCCCGGGTTCGAGCCACCACCGAGAAGCCTGTTCAAGGGGATTTTTTTTTCTCTGGCGTTAACTTCAGTGCCGACTCCACTTGAACTCCTTCGAGTGAGACTTGAAACCGAGATACCATGTGCAAATGCACGCAGAACGTCTTGCGCACACGTTAAACCCCATCCACTCTCCGGTAGAGCAGGCCATTTGTGCTGGTGGGGACGGATGATAATTTTTATAAAACCCCATGCACACAGGAAATGGATGTCAAAAAAGCCCCTGAGTGCTTATTCCATTATCCTCGAGATAGAAGAATTTAAAAGAAGAAGGAGAAAAAAAAAAGCAGTAAAGCTTCCATGACATTGTTTCATGCTTGTTATAATTCTCTCTCTCTTTCTCCCCCCCTCTCCCCCCAAAACCATTATCAAAGTTGTTTTATGCCTGGTTCGCGGAAAAAATAATCATTTTGATTTTCACCTTACAGGGCTGTCATAATGTACACTTTTCACGTGGGAATTTGCTTTTTAAGTTATCCTTTTCAGGAAATCTTTTATTTTTATTGTAACTCTTTAAAAAATGAAATAGTTATTCACCTCTGCCGCAGAGCAAACTCTAGGCACAGAGGCCGGTTTTGCAAACAAAATGTAATGTTAGAGAGAGAAGAAAATAGATGAGGACAGGAGAGCACCAGTGGCCAACTGTTGACCCTCTTGCCTTGTTTTGAACTCTTTTTCTTGATGCCCCCCCCCCCCCCCCCCCCTCTCATTGTACTGTAGTCAAGTCTGTATTGCTTCGCTTGTGTACAGACTAGGATTTATGAAATAAAATGTAAGTTTTCCTCACACAGAAACGCCACCATAGAAACATTTTCCAACGTTTCACAAAATACGGACAAACATGGTTGTTGTTGTTTTTTTGCAAACATACAAGTTCTTTTGAAAGAGAAACAGACATAGAGACAGACACAGACTAGTACAGAGAAGACAGACTGACAGACAGACAGAGACAAAAGCAAGAAGAAGAAGGACAGTGTATCCCCAGCCCTTTGTGACCACACTGTGAAGTCTTGGCATCAAGTGAAAGTGCCAGAGATGCAGAATGATGTGAAAATTATGGGTAGGACAGTGCTGGGAAACCTGGCACTCCTGTCCTGGACCTGTCTGTCGCCATGTGAGGCCAGCTTAGTGTAGCCTCTCTTTATTATTATTTATTCTGGCGGCGAGCCCCTCGGCTTTCTGTGTTGACCAGGCCAGGGTCAGCGCTGCTCTCCATTCCTGTCTTCCAAGTCCTCCCACCCACCCTCCATCTTTTCTGAGGGTATTTTTAGATCTGGACCTCGAGGGACGGAGTCAGAGAGGAAGAGACAAATTGATACAGGTCGCCTGTTCACACCTTTTTCATCCCTCACGTCAAGGTGTCGATAGCTCCGGGGGGATGGTGCGTGGTGTATATTCATACATACACGTCGTGTATATCCCAAGTGATATAGATAAGGCACAGCGGTGTTACTCTTTTGATCGCTGAGCTTTACTATCTTCAGGTTGTTGTTGTGATCGTTCTTTTTTTTTTTTTTTTTTTGCTTTTGGTGTGTATTTGTTGTAGATCGCTCAGTTTTGACTTTTTCACCCCATGCATGCAGGCTGACATGAGTGTTTGGCCAGGGTGCAGGCAGGCAGGGCATGCAGCACTGTGTGCAGTTGCGGAGTGCATCAGTTGTAGTGATGTTGATGAGCCAGCCGCCAGGATGGCTCCGTTTTCTTGTCAGGATCAGCGATATGTCTGGCCTTTAGCAAATCAGACTTCAATGTATCTTTTCCCCACAGACATGTATCTCTCTTCCCTCCCCCCACCACACGTAACCCTTGTCACGTCACTTTCAACTGCCGTCTTCTCTCTCGTCCCGCCGCCGCCCGCCCCCCGTTTTCCGTCAAGTTGAACTTTTTACAACTTCCAAGTTTTTCACAAACTTGTCCAATTTGGGACAAGACTAAAAGAAAAAAGTAGTACATGTGCATCTGTGTGTGTGATTTTAAAAATACATATTCATCTTTTATTTCGAGGATAATGGAACAAGTATTCATTTAATTTTTTTTTTTTACATCCAGCCCACGTGGGTATGCAGTTTTGCAAATTTTGGGGTATTTTCCGTTTTGTAAATTTTATCGTTCCATTCCCACCGGCACACAATGGCCTACTCTTCCGAAAAGCAGAACAGGTTAACTGATTTTGACGTGAGCGCAAGATGTTCTGCACACGGGACCTCGGTTCATAGGCTCATCGGGAGGGCTTTTGGCGGAGTTGGAGTTGGCACTTATGTTACTCCAGGAGAAAATATCCCCTTGTGTGTGTGTGTGTGTGTGTGTGTGTGTGTGTGTGTGTGTGTGTGTGTAGTGAGAGATGGAGAGTGAAGGAGAGAGAGAGAGAGAGAGAGAGAGAGAGAGAGAGAGAGAAGCAGAAGAAGAGAGAGAGAGAGAGAGAGACTCTGTGTGTGTGTGTGTGTGTCTGCCTGTCTGCATGTGTGTATGTATATGTGTGTGTTTGCGCGAACATAGAAGTTATCGTTCTGCCCGCTCACGTGCACTTGACTGCACACGTCGATTATCCGTAATTATGAAAGTGATTTTAGCAACAATCGACCGTAAGACTGCATGTGGGGCTGAAGGTATGTTTTAAGAGAAAGACTGCTGTTGATTGTTGATGTGTCTGTCAGTCAGATCATAATCGCTAATGGTTGAGTAATGAGAGTGTCAGCTGTCAGAGTGGGGGGGGGGGGGGGTGGTGTCTGCGCCCTGTGGAATGAATAAGTGGTAGTGGTATTGTCCTTGTGGGACTGGGATGATGGTGACAACTTTAATGATGGCGAAAATGTTGTTGGCTCGGCCCCCCCCCCCCTTCTCCCCCTCTGTGTGGTGTGCGCGCTGCGCGACACACGCGCGAAAGCGCACGTGCCTTTGTAACTATGTACATAATTATTTCGTCTTTCTTTTTTGTCATTCTTTTGGGCTGATTACGCTTTGTGTGTGTGCGTGTGTGCTTCCGTGCGTGCATGCGCTTATAGATATGCTTGGAAGCGAATATGCTTGCCGTTGAAAGCTCGAACACGTCCTACAATTCACACTAAAAGGACCAAAGAAGGTGTAAATCATTGAAACAAGCTTCCCCAATGAAGACTTTTTTGATTCTGGGTTGGTCCAGTCACTCATAGCCTACGATGGCCTTTATGACACATCTCTTCTCTCTCTCTCTCTCTCTCTCTCTCTCTCTCTCTCTCTCTCTCTCTCTCTCTCTCTCTCTCTCTGTCATAATTTATCTCCGAGATCAGCGGGACACATGGGCAGGCCTGGGGAATCAGTTCAAAGACATGGAGGGAGGCGGAGATAAAGAGAGAGGAGAGAGAGAGGAGAGAGAGAGAGGAGAGAGGAGAGAGAGAGGAGAGAGAGAGAGAGAGAGAGAGAGAGAGAGAGAGAGAGAGAGAGAGAGAGAGAGAGAGAGAACGGGCTATTACTAAATTAGTGGGGAAGGAAGGGTGAGAGAGAATTATCTGTTTCACACCTAGGTGTTGCACATACGGAATGTTTGGGACCACACAGTTTTATATGAATGGGCACGAACACACATACATACATACATGCATGCATGCTGGCGTGCGTGCGTGCGTGCGCGCATGTTGATCCCACACGGTTTTTATATAAATAGGCACGAGCACACACATGTTAATAATTATGCGTACGATGCCCCCCCCCCCCTCTCACGGGGAGAGAGAGAGAGTGAGAGAGAGAGAGAGAGAGAGAGAGGAGAGAGAGAGAGAGGAGAGAGAGAGAGAGAGAGAGAGAACAAACACACAGATGGAAAGAAAAGATGTAAGAGGAGAGTGATGTTGTGAAGGAAAAAGTGGTAGAGTTGATGATAATCTTCTCTCGCCGTCAAAAACCCATAATGGCGTGTGATTTCATTCAAGCTCCGTACGCCCACAGCTTAGTTCAGGCACAATTAGGGCTGATGATTTCATCAAGACCTGTCTCCCTGTTTGTTTTGTTGTAGAACGTTTCGCTTTCGCAAGACGATAGGATGACGCACGCAGCATAGGCAGGCTCACAAGGGGTTAACTTCACACACTAAGAGACCGTTGGGAGGACAAAGTGTTCACTTTATTTGGGCTTCATCACTTTGTTTTGGCTAAGCTTGACTACATAGAGTGATGTTTTAGATGCTAAGTTCTTTGTTGTTCGTTGGTGGGAATTTTCTCCCCTAATGTTTGTGTTTGTTTCCCGTGCTTATACGTTGTTGTTTTTTCCTGATTATTTTTTTAAATCTTTTTGTTGTGTTTCGCTGTTATCGTCTTTCCCTTTCTCTGCATCTGCCTTTGTTGCTTTCTTTGTATGTAGCTGTCTTTCTTCCTGTCTCTTGGTGGGGAGGAAGAGAGAGAGATAAGACAGAGGAGACAGACAGACTGACTGACTCACTGACTGACTCACTGACTCTCTGACTGACTCACGACTCTCTGACTGACAGACAGACAGACAGACAGAGCAGTTTGTGAAGAAGTTTGGGCAGTGCTGAACGCAGATCGACGAATGAAATCCTTCGAGCTTCATAGCTCCGCGGTTTACTTAGGAAGAATTTCGCCGATAATTTCATCAAGGTCTGTCAGTGTTTTTGCCCTACTTGTGTCACAGGATGTTTCGGTTTTGCAAGGCGGAGAATGGCACAGCAGGCACAAAGGGGTTAATTTCACAGGCTGGAAGACCGCAGCAGGGAAAAAGTCTTTGCATCATCCGCGCTTCATTGCTCCTTGTGGCTAAGCTTGATTACATTGAGTGATGTTTTAGCTGTGAAAATGCTGTCCGTTTTTCTTTCTTTTTTTTTCCCTCTCCCTTATTTTTTTTTTTTCTGTACGCGTTCCAAACTTGCTTAGTCCGTCACTTTCTGTGTTCTTGTTCACCTCTGTCTCTATCTGTGTGTCTCTTCACTCTTGTCTCTGTCTCTCTCTCCTCCCCCCTCTCTCTCACCCCCCCCTCTCTCCGTCCCTCCCTCTGTCTCCATATCTCAGGCAGGTAGTGACAGTTTATGTGCAGTTTGCCTCAAAGTGAACACAGCACAGGGCACAGTGAATAGTGCGTGAGCCGACCTGTGCTGACTAGCCTGTTATGTGTGACTGTCAATATGGCTGCTCTCAGACACTTCTGGTGTGTTGACGGTACCGCTGTGACAGTGCTGCTAGATGCTTTTAGAGCAGTAACTGTGGGGGATGGGATATGGCGTGCAGACACATACAGAAGTGAAAGAGTGGCGGTGTTAATGTGTCACACACAAACTGTACAAAGGGGACTGTAAATCTGTGTTCGTGAGTGTAAGAGACAGTGGGGACATGGGGATTGTATCAGTCAGTGATGGTGTGTGGTGTGTGTGTGTTGCAGGATGGAGGACATGGTGCGTGACATGCTCCAGTACAAGACCAAGATCGACCAGCTGAAGCAGGAGAAGGCCAACCTGGCTGCCACCTATGAGGTCAGTGGCCGGCCCTCTGGCATCGTGGGATTTTGTCAGTCACTGTCCCTTGGGATCGTACTGATGTGTCACTGTCCCTCTGTTGATCGTGACGATGTGTCACTGTCCCTCTGTGGATCGTGACCATGTGTCACTGTCCCTCTGGGCATCGTGACGATGTGCCACTGTCTGTCTGTTGACTTTTGATGTGTCACTGACGCTGTGTTGATTGTATGTGTCATTGTCCATCTGTTGAATTTATGATGTGTCACTGTCCCTCTGTTGATCTCGTACTGAGTGTCACTGTCCCTGTGACGGTAAAGATGTGTCACTGTCCCTCTGTTGAACGTAATGATGTGTCAGTGTCCCTCTGTTGATCGTAATGATGTGTCACTGTCCCTCTGTTGATCATAATGTGTCATTGTCCATCTGTTGAATTTATGATGTGTCACTGTCCCTCTGTTGATCTCGTACTGATGTGTCACTGTCCCTCTGTTGACGGTAAAGATGTGTCACTGTCCCTCTGTTGAACGTAATGATGTGTCACTGTCCCTCTGTTGAACGTAATGATGTGTCACTGTCCCTCTGTTGATCGTAATGATGTATCACTGCCCCTCTGTTGACGGTAAAGATGTGTCACTGCCCGTCTGTCTGTCCGACTGTTGAATGGTTTGTGGCGTAACGCTTAACAGTCTTATTTTGAATGAACTTTGTGCTGGAAATCTGCCTTTTTTTTCCTTGGCGAAAGAGCAGTGTCAGAGTACACTACCATTCCTTTTTCATTGAATAGTTACATTAATTTAAATTTTGTGTCATCTGTGAAACATTTTCCTGCAGAATGTTGCCATCAGCAGCTGTCATTTTGTCGTAGTTCTGACATGAAAAGCGCTTGTAAACATGGGGGACCTTGGTTACCGGTTTCATCGTGAAAAAGCATGCAGATAGCAACCACAGGAATTTTGGGAAGGAAGAGACGGAGAAAAAGTCTGACTCCTGTGCTATTTGAACCCACGACCTATCAATGTTGTTGTTTCGCCTGCCAGAAGAGAACGTCATCTCTTGGCCCGCTTCCCACTAGGCCATACACTTCTGCCCTGCGCTATTTGTGTATTAGCCATCTAGTGCCGTGCCTGTCTGGTTTATTCTGAACAGAATATGCCGTTTTCCATGTTTTACCCTCTCTCGTCTTGTCTGTCTCGTATAATCACATTGCATTGTTTGTTTTTCCTGAATCAGTCTTGTTTTCTATGTCTGTTCTACGCGCTCCTGTTCTGTCCGTCTGTATCTTAGAATGGTGCGTTCTTTTCTGATTCTGTGTGTTTTTTGTGTCTGTTCCGTGTGCTCTGTTCCTGTATAACTTGTCTCTTGGGGTGGCGTTGCTCTGTCTGTCGCTTTCTGGATCAAAGTCGGTCTCCTGTGTTCAACGCAATCAAGTCCTATCCTTGCCCTAACGTCATATTTGTCTGTTTCTTTCACTGTTTTCCGTGCTTTGTGTCATACACACTGCTTTTTTTTTTCTCTGTACTTTCTTGATCCGTTTTTTGTCTGCTGTGGTCGTGCGTTACACTCTAGCCCTATGTTTGAGTGTCCTACTGCTCTGCGGCCCTTGGAATCAGAACCTGTCTGTTGTGTCTGTTCACATATTCCAGATTTGTATATCTTTGTATGATATTGCTCACTTTAGTCCAAAGAATTATCTTCTGCAGTTATCTGCCATCGTGTCTCAGCATCATATTGCTCAGTGTGCCTGAAGCATTCCATTATCCTTGATATAAAAGAATAGATAAATAAATTAAAAAATAAAGCAGAATCTGTTTTCTGGGTCTGACATTCCTTTCTCTCCTGAAAACATCTGTCCTCTCTTCATTCACCTTCCATTTTCTCTGTTTTTGGTTCATCTCTCTCTCTCTCTCTCTCTCTCTCTCTCTCTCTCTCTCCTCTCTCTCTCTCTCTCTCTCTCTCTCTCTCTCTCTCTCTCTCACTTCACACCCTAGTTTGTTCTCCTTTATTTTCATCCCACCACTCATTTTGTTTCCCCTTTCCCCCATCGTTAGAGCAAGTAATGCGGGACACTTCTGTATGATTGG
>CM060316.1:27959077-27996577 GCA_030674155.1 Stramonita haemastoma | reverse complement strand
AGAGGATATTCCACTATAGATCATATGTTTACTCTGCTTGCGTTTGTACAGAAACAGTTTGCTCTTAACCGTAAGCTCTATGTGGCATTTATTGATTTTGAAAAGGCATTTGATTCTGTTAATAGAAACTTGTTGTGGCCTATTCTCCTGAAAAATGGTGTGAAGGGTAAATTATTACGATGTTTGAGAGCCATGTATCAGAATGTCAGAAGCAGAATAAGATGTGGTACTAAACTGACTGATATAATATACTGTACCACTGGTGTTAAACAGGGTGATGTATGTAGCCCTTTACTGTTTTCGGTTTTTATTAACGAGTTAGCCAGAGAAGTCATCAATAATGGTAAACATGGTGCCACTTTCCCCCAAGATGCCACAGAATTATCTATTCTTCTACTTGCTGATGATGTTATCCTACTATCTGAAACAGTTGTTGGCTTACAAAAGCAGTTAAATAGCTTGAGCAGTGCTGCAGTGGCACTTGATCTTAAGGTTAATCTGAATAAGAGCAATATCGTTGTATTCAGAAAAGGTGGTCATTTAGCTGCTCATGAAAAATGGTTGTACAATGGAAAAGTCATGCCAGTGATTAATGTATATAAATACTTAGGAATCTGTTTTTCTACAAAGCTTAGTTTCACAACTGCATGTAAAGATCTGGCAAGTCGAGGTAAACGAAGTTTGTTATTGGTTTTGAGAAAATTACGAATATTGAATAATAACTCCTTTGATTTGTTCATTAAGATATTTGATGCCCAAATACAACCCACTGTGTTATATGGTGCAGAAATATGGGGTTTGGATGCAGCTGCAACACATTGTGAATCGGTGCACCTCTTTGCTTTAAAACAGTTTCTAGGCTTAGATAGACGTACGCCCAATGATCTTGTGTATAGTGAAACTAATAGATATCCTCTCTCCGTTAATGCTGCTGTAAGATGTATTAGATACTGGATTAAGATTCTATATATGGATGAGAATAGGTTACCTTTTAAGTCTTACAAGATGCTTTATGATCTAGACCTCAAAGGGAAAAACAACTGGGCTACACAAATACGTACCTGTTTATGTGAACTCGGTTTTGGATTTGCTTGGCTTAATCAAGGTGTTGGAAATTGTAGAGAATTTATAAACGCTTTCAGGCAAAGACTGATTGACTGCAGGTGGCAACAATGGAATGACCATATACAAACCAGTGAAAGATATCATATGTATAGACAATTTATAAGTACTCATGATATTAAACCTTATCTCAAGCTTGATATGGACATTCATTTGAAAAGAATTATGTCTAAATTTAGACTTGGTGTATCAGATATAAATGTTCATAAATTCAGATACAGAGGATATAATGTTGATGACACTAGGTTACTATGCCCATTATGTAAGCAAGCACCTGAAGATGAAGTACATTTTGTGTTATGTTGTCCAGTGTTAGAGGTTGTTAGGCAGAGTTACATCCCTGTAAAATATAGTAGGCAGGCTAATTCTTTTAGACTCTGTTTACTTATGGCGTCAAGTCAGCCTGAAGTTGTGCGCAGCCTCACTTTATATTTGTGTAAAGCTTTCAAAATAAGAGATACATTATTATCGTAAGTCATATCTTTGTAACTGATGTTGCTGCTGTATAATAAGTCCTTTTGTTGTTATTACTGTTGTCTTAATCCAACAACAAAATACCAAAGCAGTTTGGCAACCCCCTTCATGTATGGGCCAATGGCCTTTTTGTGAATAAAGTTTTCGAGTTCGAGTTCGAGTTCGAGTTCGAGTTCTCTCTCTCTCTCTCTCTCTCTCTCTCTCTCTCTCTCTCTCTCTCTCTCTCTCTCTCTCTCTCTCTCTCTCTCCTCTCGATGCCGTGACGATTATTTGAGCTTGAGTTAATTTGTTCCTTAGTCCAATATGTGTTTTGTGCCCAGTCCCTCCTCACTGTTCCCTTGTGAATGGGCTCAGAAGCTTATCACAGTAAACTGTTGTCATTCTGTCTATATCTCTGTAAATACACACACACACACACACACACACACACACAGCTTTTTTCTGACAAGTTCAACCAGATGGCAAGCATTATAAATCATTAATCAAACACAAACAAACGCGTGTAATTGCCACCCAAGATATGCTTATTTTAGGCAGTGGAGGAAAGTGTTCCATGACTACGCATTTCAGTATGGAATAAAATAAAAAATAATATTAAAAAAACAACAACTGTAAAGCCTGTTTTATTGAATTTGAATCCTTTATTTTTCTTCTCTTTTTTGCACTCTGTAAATCTCTTCAACCATACTGAATCACTGCCTGACAGCAGCTTGAATCAGCCAACAACAGCCCGAAAGTTACAAAACTAAGGGGAAAAGTTTAGCAATGTTTATGAGTGAGAAGGGCTCTCTTTATATTGCAGGCCTTCTGTGAAGGAGAGTTTGTGACAGAAGCGTTAGCAAGGTCGGCCATTTCTTCATTGGACCAGTCGCCACTGGTTGACAGTTGTAGTGATTTTATTCTTTTGAAAAGGTCAGGAAAAATCATTCCAAATTGCTTCTCTCTGGCAGTATAGATACGATGCCCTCAAAACGGTTTTAAAAAAAGAAGAAAAGAATAGGCAGCAAATGAGAAGGGTTAGTTTCATAAATTATAAGAGCAAAGGAGAGAAACTGCAGCAAAGAGCAGAATGGTCACCTGAACATCTTCAAATTCTTCAAGCGTAAGGTGTTTTTGCAACAGTGGGCAATATGACCTTGGTCAGGCGGCTGTAAACAGTCTGCAGTTTGCCTCAAAGCAAAGGCTTGAATTTTAAAGTCAAGACAGGACCTCTACTCCTAGCAAACGGTTATCACCACAGCTCGTGGGTCTAGTTAAAAAGTAGGGCATGCTGTGATGTGAGCAAAAACAAACTCTCTCTCTCTCTCTCTCTCTCTCTCTCTCTCCTCTCTCTCTCTCTCTCTCTCTCTCTCTCTCTCTCTCTCTCTCTCTCTCTCTCTCTCTCTCTCTCTCTCTCTCTCTCTCTCTCTCTCTCACACACACACACACACACACACGCGAGCGCGAGCACGGGCTTGCTCACTCTCTTGCTGTTATTGTCATTTCCCCTACGGTTTGCATTATGATTTTAGTTTTTAACTGTATTGGCAGTAAAGAGCATTTTATATACACTTTTTGCTTTAAAAGTTATTTCTTCATCGGTCTGTTTTGATTTGTAATGGAAATTTCTCGTATACCAGGAAGCTGAGTGGCAGGTTGAAGAGGTTCTTTAGTAGCCCTGAGAGAGGTTCTGTAGTGCCCTTGACAGTCCATACAATAAGGAAAGAACTGTCCCTTGCTTTTGTTCATCACAAACCTACGTCGCGAAGGAGGCTGTGGGAAAAAGCGGAGTTCCTTTTTGCAGTAATGGAAAAGAAAAGTTAATCAAACTTCACACTGCTACATTTTCGTAGCTTTTTTTCATTCTTCGAGTCCAGCTGTCTGAAAAAGATTGCCAGTGGATTAGTGAAGAGATTGTATTCTGACACTGCCATGAATGAAAAAAAAAAGTTACTTTCACAATTTGAAAGCTTTTGCGGAAACTTCCCGTAAGACGGTAAAGGCACATTTTTTTTCTTTTCACTTTGAATGGGACAAGTAGGTTGTGGGAATGGAACAACGAATTGTCTGAGAGGGTCGGTCTGGTTATTTCATATACGATTTTCAGATGCGGTTTTGTTTGGTTTGATTTGGGGTTTAGTGTTGCTTATTCTTAGTCTTTTAAATAATATCCCATGCTCTTTTACTAGTACGGGTTTCTTTTTATAAATAAACATTCTTTTAACACAAGGAAAGACACTTTCCTGATCGTGGTTCATTATATATATATATATATTATATATATATATATATATATATATATATATATATATATATATATATATATATATATATATATATATATATATATATGTGTGTGTGTGTGTGTGTGTGTGTGTGTGTGTGTGTGTGTGTGTGTTATCACAGAAAATGCTGAATAATAGTGAAAAAGCAAATACAGTTGTTTTTTTTAGTTTGCTTATCCTCCTTTTATTTATATTGTGGAAAAAATTTTTTAAACGTCTTTCCTGTACATCGTTTGAAAATGTAAGAAAGGGGCCACAAATGTAATTAACGTAAAAAATAAAATAAAAAACCCCAACCCCCCAAAACCCCGTGTGTTCATTAAACAGCGGCCAGTATGATTTGGGGGAAAAAATACTGTGAAACACACAGGTGCTGCTTCTTTTTCCATTTTTGCTTCATTGGCGCCAAGCATCTAATGCAGGATTGTTTTGAAGGGGAAAAATAGCGGAGAGCTGTATAAGAAGAGACTAATTGGACGTGCGCTCAAAGCACATAAGCCTCTCAAAAAAAGATTTTTGTCTCTTCATCTCGTTCTTCATCGTGCGTTTGTCAGGCAAGACAGAGGAAACTCATTGCCTGTTGTTTGGTCTTCTTGGCATGGCAGCGGCGCAGGGTTCATTTCCTGCGGTCTTCACTGTGGAAAGATCTTAATACCGCTCTCTCTGGGGAAGGTGCCTCCCCTTTAAATCAGACCTGTATAGGGGTGAAAAGGACTGGCTTGGTGCAAGCAACATCATGTCAGTAGTTTAGGAACGAGCAGAGTTGGGAGGTAGGAGAGGGTTGGTTGGCTTAACGGAGTAAAAACTGGAAATTGAGAGTGAGGGCAGGGGGGGGGGGGGGGGGGTTGTTATAGATAGCCAAGTGGTTAGCGTGCTGTGCTTGTGATCTGATGGCCCAGGATCGAGCCACCACTGAGGCACCCCTTGGAGGAGTTTTTCCTCTGTAGTTAACATCTGTGCTGACACCCCCCATTCCCCCGGTATGTCCTCCAGATGAGACTATAGACCGAGGTCCCTTGTACGAACACTCGCAGAATATCTTGCGCACACGTTAAAAACCCGTTCCGCCTTTCGGAAAAGTAGGCCAATCAAAACTTGGAGAGCAAAAAGAAAGACGTGTCATTATTTGTTGCCACATTTTCCTGCTGGTGTTGTCAGGCTGTGGTCAAAACGCCAGTGGAAACTCTGGCTGTCCAGTTGGCAAATGGCAGGTGAAGGGAACAGTGTGGACGTGGTATTCTCACTGCTGATGTCGGCCACTTCACACACTGTCTCTTGTTACACATCTCCCTTCTTGCTTTGGGTTCAGTGAATACAGCTTTTCTCCTTGATTTGGGGACAGACAGCACCAATCGTGCATCTTCTGCTTTTGTTCATGATCACCTATATTACGTAGTCTCGGCAGTTGATGCTGTGGAAGTTTACCTTAGATAGCTCTCTATGATAGAAGGTTGAATTGATTTTCTATGAGGATCGCTTTTTTGCTTTGTTTTAGTCCATAGCAAGCGGCTGTTTTGATAAGAGTTGTAACATTTTTGAGATAATGTTTAGATGTCACCAAGTTTTACTTAAACGTTTTCGTTCTTTTATTATTATCATTATTATTTTTTTTTTTTTAGTTGTATGCTTTTTTTCTAAAATGAGAAAGACGAATGTTTTGTGTGGCGGTAACAGACAAAAATAAAGAATCATGCAAAAATATTTTTAACTCATTGGCTTGCATTGTGTTTTGAGCATGCATGTCTCAATCAGAAATTGTTTCCCCTCATCCCAGCAATCCCTGTTCCTGCATTGTGTGTCTGTCAGATAAGGGGAAATCCTTGTCACTTGTTTGTGGCTCTTGTCATAAAGACACATGCTTTATTTCCTTGTGCCTCCATTGTGAAATGGTCTCCCCACCCCTTTCCCCCTGGCTGCCCCCTGCTCTCTTTCTCATCAGACCTTTGGGGGAATAGAAATGAGTTGCATGCACAGAAAGCATTTCAAGGTTTGGAGGAAGGGGGGTGGATGGGGCTGATGTGACAGAGATATGAAGAAGGGAAGGGCTGGTTGATGGAGAAACAGAATAAAAGACTGCACAGAGAGAGAGAGAGAGAGAGAGAGAGAGAGAGAGAGAGAGAGAGGAGAGAGAGAGAGGAGAGAGAGAGAGAGAGAGAGAGGATAGACCGGCCTTAGATGTTCCTTTCTTATTTGGGTCAGATCTGAAAATAACATTGGTTGACATGTTTTGTCCGGCGTGACAGAAGGAGAAAGCAATGAGTAAACAAAAGAAAAAGGCAAGAAGAGATGTGGAAAAGGCAGCTTCAGCAGTATGTGCTGGGGAGGGGGGGGGGGGGGGGTAAAAAATTCCACAGAACTGTCTTTTTCGTCCATATTGGGTTTCCAGAACTGTAGTGCCAAATTCCAGAGTACTAGAAAAAAATATTGCAGAAGTAGGAAAAAGAAAGCATAATTTATATTGAATGATTGCTGCATTGCCTGTCCTGCTGAAGTGAGGAGGCTGTGGTGAAGGAAGACTGTAGGACAGGACAGGACAGGAACAGCAGCAGAAGGGGACAGTGTGGGCGTGCTGTTGCCTGCTGCCTGTGATGGGCCTGATGTATGACATTGTACACACCACACATCGCAACCATGAGGAGGCCTTCACCAGACTCGGACAGTAATGTTAATGCTTCTCTTAGGATGACCTCTCCTTTTCTGCTGTTAATGTCAAATTCAAAACCTTTGTTGTTGTGCTTTTTAATCGTCCTCTGGTACTCACTATCTGCAGAATCCTCTCTCTCTCTATCTCTCTCTCTATCTCCTCTCTATCTTTCTGTCTCTGTCTCTGTCTCTCACAGACGCGCGCACGCACGCATGCACATACGCACGTGTGTGCGCGCGCACGCACACACGAACGCACAGGCAGCAAGACAAGAATGCTTGAAAGTTAAGAGGCTGATGCTGAATAGTTAATCAAGGATTGATTGAAGCTTTGCTCCAACACGCATTTCTCTTTCAGATTTTTATCCCCCGGCCATCATGTATCTCATTGTGTGTTTATCAGGCGGTGTGGGGGAAATCCGTTGTCAAATCCAGCGATTTGTTTATTTTGACATGATGGCGCCACGTTCATTTCCCTCTGCCATTGTTGTGAAATAGTCTTTCCATCAGATGGTTAGCTTCTGGCTGCTTCCCCCTCCCTTTGGGATCAGAGCTTTATGAGGGCGAAAATGAGCTGCCTGCAAGAAATATCCAATATTGGAAGTTTTAATTTAGGAGGGACCAGAGACGTCGAAAAGGCTATTTGCTGTGAGCTGAATGGAAGAGAAGAGTGTTTATTGTGAAGAAGGGAGAACATTAAATGAGAGTTTGGGAACGTGGGTAAGCATCGTTTGTCACTACCTGAAAAGGTAGATCAGTTGTCAGCAAGCTAGAAGGATGAAGTTGCAGAGACAAGGGAAAACTCCTATTTGGAAGAAAAGGTATAATGTTATATCTGGCAGCACCATTTACCACAGCAGCTTTCGTATCGGTTCTTCAGTCCAATGATTCCACGCTGCAAAGAAATGTTCGGTGCTTTATCCATCCCTCCCTGTTTCAGCTGTGAGAAAACTGAAGAGGGCAAGAAACGAGATATGTTTGCAGTTTGTTGCAGTATTTTGCCTGCGTGATGGTTTCAGGATTTTTTTTATATTGATGTGGTCCGTTTCAAAGGTGGGTGTAGTGACAGCAGTGACGTAGGCAGTGTGCACAGGGCATCCCAGCTGTCTGCTGGGCCCTGGAGCAAGACTCTGCATACATCACTGATGTCAGTCAGTCCCTGAAAGCTCGCCAGTCACATGGCGTCTGTCATGACACATCTGCTTCCCCTTTAAAACCAATCGTTTTTCACATGCAGGAAAAGAAAGCCCTTTTTGACCTTTGAATGTGCTGAGTTTTGAAATCTGGCTATGGGAGTGAAAAATATTACAAATCGGGTTAGTTGGTTGTTTCTGTTGCTTACTTGTGTCTTCATGCTCAGTATGAGAAGAGGTAAAAGCCTGGGGCATGATCCATTCGTTTCACAGGTTTCTTCTGCCCAAAACTGGAGTAAAACTGTTGTATTGAGAGATTTCTATATTCATCAAAAAAAAGTCTAACAGAAACTAGGTTCTTAAAGAAGAAAGCTAATTAGCTTGGTGCTTTGAGCATTATGGTATTCATTCAGGCATGACAAATAAGTGACAAAAATTGTCTCCCATCTGACTGACACACAGTGGCTGAATAGACAGAATGCCCAATGGGATGATGTCACTTATTTGTTTCTCTTGTGATGATGACCCACGCTTCATTTCCTTGTGCCTCCATTGTGAAATGGTCTTTCCACCCCTTTCCCCCTGGCTGCCCCCTGCTCCCTTTCTCATCAGACCTTTGGGGGAATAGAAATGAGTTGCATGCACAGAAAGCATTTCAAGGTTTGGAGGAAGGGAGGGATGTGGACACGTCACAGGAAGAAGGGATTAGATGGGAATCATAGTGGACATTGGATTAAGAAAAAAAAACCGGAGGGAGGGGGATCATCTATGTTGGATACGGAACAAAAGCTAAGAGGAGGCACAGCCAGAGATGTACTTCAGGTCATTGTAACAGAATGACTCGGCGATGAACAAAGTTAAGCAGGCTTAAGACTGAAGGAAACGGAAACGATGCTCTAGGGAACCCAGACATGTAAACTCCAAACATTTACCATCTGCTTCTATTTCTTTCCTGAACAGATTCCAGGTTAATAAGCATAGAATACTTAAGTCAAGGATTTTTTATTTTTTTTATATATATATATTTTTTTTTTTACTGTATTCTTTTTCAGATTTGACCCAGCTGTAATGAAAGGACCAATGGATGATAAACTGGCACCCCCCACCCCCTGAAACATACCGAAAACCCCAACATAACAACCACTGAATTTTATTGTTGTTAAAAAGCAACCAGACTAGAATTGAAAGCAATGTAGACAGCAACTGAAAGGGGACAAAGTGGATATGGTTATTCCCAGCTGTAACAGTAACTGAAAGGGACAAAGTGGATATGGTTATTCCCAGCTGTAACAGTAACTGAAAGGGGACAAAGTGGATATGGTTATTCCCAGCTGTAACAGTAACTGAAAGGGGACAAAGTGGATATGGTTATTCCCTGCTGTAACAGTAACTGAAAGGGGACAAAGTGGATATGGTTATTCCCAGCTGTAACAGTAACTGAAAGGGACAAAGTGGATATGGTTATTCCCAGCTGTAACAGTAACTGAAAGGGGACAAAGTGGATATGGTTATTCCCTGCTGTAACAGTAACTGAAAGGGGACAAAGTGGATATGTTATTCCCAGCTGTAACAGTAACTGAAAGGGGACAAAGTGGATATGGTTATTCCCAGCTGTAACAGTAACTGAAAGGGGACAAAGTGGATATGGTTATTCCCTGCTGTAACAGTAACTGAAAGGGGACAAAGTGGATATGGTTATTCCCAGCTGTAACAGTAACTGAAAGGGGACAAAGTGGATATGGTTATTCCCAGCTGTAACAGTAACTGAAAGGGGACAAAGTGGATATGGTTATTCCCAGCTGTAACAGTAACTGAAAGGGGACAAAGTGGATATGGTTATTCCCAGCTGTAACAGCAGTTGAAGGGGGATAGTGTGGATATGGTTATTCCCTGCTGTCTTCTTTCTGTGGTGTGTGACACTGACTGTACACACCACTGGTGTCCACCAGTCTTCTTTCTGTGGTGTATTACACTGACTGTACACACCACTGGTGTCCACCAGTCTTCTTTCTGTGGTGTGTGACACTGACTGTACACACCACTGGTGTCCACCAGTCTTCTTTCTGTGGTGTGTGACACTGACTGTACACACCACTGGTGTCCACCAATCACAGAACGCCAGGCACATGGCATCTATCAGTATCATGACTGCTTCCTGCGTCAAGGGCTGCCAACAAACTTTTTTTTTCTGCATGCGATTCGGAAATGAACGTGTTATCTCAACTCCTTGTTGTTCTAATATCATCCATCACCATAAACGCCAGTCTAACAGAGGAGGCTTTCCCCTACCCCCTGCTTCTCTTTTACTGGGTTAGAGCATATTGGAGTATCATAAAACGGGGATTGAGTAGATGGCCCTTTGATGTTCCTCTCTTTATGTATGATGGTGGCCTTATCGGTTCATGCCGTGAAATGAATGAGATTACAAGTTGTTTGTGCTCTCATCTTTGTTTGTTTAGTTTGGGTGGTTGACATGAAATTGTGTGTGTGTGTGTGTGCGCACGCACGCGTGCGCGTGCGTGCGTGTGTGTGTGTGTGTGCGCGCAGGTGTGCGCATGCACTAGCACTACAAAAACAAACAAAAAAAGAAACAACGGAATGAAACACAGGGTACTTGCAGAAAAAAATACTGTGCTGAGTTTGTTGCCTGCCTCCTTGCCTGTGAAGAAAGCAAACATTCATACACATGCATGCACGTGCGTGAGCACACACACACCACACACCACGCACGCACGCACGCACGCACGCACGCACGCACGCACGCACAGCAAGCAAGCAAGCAAGCAAGCAAGCAAGCAAGCAAACAAACAAAAAATAAACACACGCACATGGCATGCGCATACAAATAATACATAGTCTCATTAAGTATCAAAATGCCTGTCTGATCTGTTTGTGAATTGTTTAAAAGGTGAACCATAGATATTTAATATGAAGATAAAATGTGTTGATACTGGCGTGTTGACAGTGCAAATGTGATGATGAAATGTGTTGATGCTGATGTGTTGACAGTGTAAATTTGATGATGCAATGTGTTGATGCTGGTGTGTTGACAGAGTAAATGTGATGATGCAATGTGTTGATGCTGGTGTGTTGACAGAGTAAATGTGATGATGCAATGTGTTGATGCTGGTGTGTTGACAGTGTAAATGTGATGATGCAATGTGTTGATGCTGGTGTGTTGACAGAGTAAATGTGATGATGCAATGTGTTGATGTTGGTGTGTTGAATTTGATGATGCAATGTGTTGATGCTGGTGTGTTGACAGAGTAAATGTGATGATGCAATGTGTTGATGTTGGTGTGTTGACAGAGTAATGTGCAGAAGTGCAGAAATCACATCAGCACACTGGAACGTGAGAACATGATGCTGCTGAACCAGGTCAAGAAGATGGAAGCACAGGTGTGTGTGTGTGTGTGTGTGTGTGTGTGTGTGTGTGTGTGTGTGTGTGTGTGTATGTGTGTGTGTCTATCTGTCTGTTTGTGTATGTGTGTCAGTGTCTGTGTGTATATCTGTGTATATGTGTGCGCATGCTCATTTGTGTGTGTGTGTGTGTGTGTGTGTGTGTGTGTGTGTGTGTGTGTGTGTGTGTGTGTGTGAGTTTATGTGCATATATGTATACTGTGTACAGACAGATGTTTTTAACCATGTGTTAAAAACCTGAAGCATTCATCAATTAATGAGTTTCCTTTTAAATGGTTTCAGGATTGTCCTATCACTTCTTTGTGTTTCTCTTCCATGTATATGCCCATACAATATTCAAATCTGTAACGGAACAAAAAGTCTGTTTAATGTGAAAAATCTATTCTGTCCGTATTTTTTTTTTTTATCATCATAGTTGTATATCTGACATCAAAAGTGCACCAAGCAGTGATACGGACAGGTTTCTGTCATTGCTGTTGATGATGACTTCATTCAAGGGGTTGTCATTCACCACAGTCCTTCCTGTCTTCCAGCTTCACGGCAAGGGAGATGATCGAGACAAGTCCCGTCTGCTGCTGGAGCGGCTGAAGATGGTGGAGGGAGAGAACTCCTCCCTGGTGCTGGAGAACGAGCAGCAGCGGCAGCAGTACGAGAAGTGTCTGGACCAGATCGCCAACCAGGTGGTGCAGGCGCTGCTGGCACAAAAGGTGACCTGACCACCCTCCTTCCTCCCTCCCTGTGCTTTGATTGTAGTGAAGATTGACAGATAACTGATGAAAGAACCGGTAAAATGTGACGCTCCACCACATAATAAGTCGGAGTGCACCAGAGGTCAATTTTTAGTTATTGACATGTTATTAATGTACAATAAAGTGGCTATCAAATGCAAAAAACAGATAGAAAATCGGACAATTCTGTGCAAAGTTATTACAAATTGAAATGATAGACTGCAGGACGTGACAAAATGAGAAACAGGCAAGTTTATTTTTGTAACAGGTTGTCAGAATGAGGGCTTGGGTATTTTCAAAACACATTTAAAAGCAAAAGGAATAAAAATTATGCCTTGATTATTTTATTATAAGGTAGATAAACGGATATTGTTTAATAATCAATCAAAATCTCAAAATTGACAACTTGACCCCCAACTGCCTTTAATGGCTCCTAGCGCAAAATTGGGTAATGTGCTAAGCGACTCATTTCGTGGTGGAGCACCACAAATATCAGATTAGAGGGGTGCCGGTAAAATATCAGATTAAGAGGGGGGAAAGGTAGGTGGATCTTGGTAACAACCCCCCACCTGTTTTCATACTAATATTTGTTATTTATACAGATTGGTCCTTGTGTGGCAGAAACAGTCCCTTCATCAGAAATGTTGGCTAGCATGTAAATATGATAATGATAATAAAAGTAATGCTGAAACAGCAGCAATAAATGCTAAGAAGGAAACGTGTTGTGTAGCCTTTTGTTTGTTTCTATGTCTGTCTTTGCTGCAGCAACATTTCAGTGCTGTTACTCCAATGCTGATCCTCCTATTCTCACCATACACAGCCAGTCTAGGGCTTGTTTTGCCACACCCCCAGTACCAGCAGTCTCTGGGAAGCTGTCAGTGTGTGGTGACTATGGTGTTGGCTAGTAATCAGCAAAAGAAGCCTTGCATCGCTGCTTCATTATTTTGATAGTTTTTGGTAGTGTTTATTGATACTTGTTCAGTATATAAGCACAACTCCACATAAAGCGCCCCCCCCCCCCCCCAAACTTCAGAGTCAAATGCCCTTTATTTTTAGAATACAAATTCAATGTATATATGCAAAAATCTCACCATTGGTGAACTTAAGAGTTGTAGCTGAGGAATGGAGGAAAAAAAGATTAGAGTCAGTGATAGTATTGAGCATTTCTTTCATATGCCATGCCACGTTAATAATGGTGGCAGTATGATGGTCGTGGTGACTGCTGAACTAACAAACAAAGATGGTGTGTGTGTGCATGTGTGTGTGCGTGCATGGTGTGTTGTTTATGCATGCTGCGTGTGTGTGCGTGCATGTGTATGCGTGTGTGTGCATGCATGCAGACCCTGCGGGAGGAGTGCCTGAAGCTGCAGAACCGGGTGCATGACCTGGAGATGCAGAACCGACAGCTGAACCTCATGTTCCAGCAGAGAGTGCGCTTCCCCTCCCACCCCTCCCTGCAGGTGAGGGCCACCACAGTCAGGGTCATGGGGGGGGGGGGGACGCTTTCAGAAGTCAGGGTGTGGGGGTGTGTTAGGTGGTGTGGTTGTGTTGTGTTGAAGCTTTCCGAGCTTCAGTGTGTGTATGTGTGTTGGTGTGTGTGTGTGTGCTTGCGTGAGTGCGTGTGTGCAGGCGTGTGTATAATTTGTTTTTTTTTTTAATTTGCTGAGCTAAGTTGGTTATAATTCTCAGAATTTTGACAAGCAAAAAAAAAAAACCACACCCATAAATGCCAATCATTTGTATTAAAATAAATAAATACTCAGCACAGTGATGAGTGAAATGTATTTTTCTTGGGGTTGGGGGAGACAGGCTAGAGCAGGTTTGATGTGTTGTACAGAAGCCTCCATTGAAAATGACTATTTATATTATTTCTGTCAATACCTGTGTTAGGACCATAACACAGTTGTTTGTACTCACAATGGACTCACACCAATCAGTTGAAATTGTCTGTGTTAATGTTGTATGCCAAAGAAATCACTTTGAAATAGGAATAGTTTTTGCCCAGTGATTTGGTCAGTGTGAGTTAGGTTTTTTTTGGAAACGTTATATATGTGGAAGCACAGGCTTCGGCACAAAGACAATAATAGTAAAGATTTAGACTAGATAAGATAAAAAAACAGAATTTTAAAAAATTATCATAATCTATCTATTTCAATTCAATTCAATTCAATTTTGACCTTATTTGATATGAACCTTCAATTTTATTTGCTGTGTATGTGTCAGTCAACACATGGTTTGAATGGATTGCCACAGACGCCAGGCACAGGGGGCACAACCTATGTCTGCCATGCAGAGGGTGGTGAAGGGGAGGCAACTAGTGCACAGTTCCTTCAGGGCAGTGCTGTCTCCCTTCAGAGCATGTTCAGTGAAACAGTAAGTCATTGTTTTGAGTTCCTTTTCTCTGTGTTTGTCTGTCTGTCTGTCTGTCTGTCTGTCTGTCTGTGTTTAACTCTGATTTGAAATTGTCTTGGAATTTAAACAAGTATTAATCCTAGTTTATTGATTTTTTCTTCCTTTTGGTTTATGACTTTAACCAGACATGTGCCTGTCAGTGTTTTGCTCTGTAGTCACCCTTCATGACATGAATAGTGTGTTTTTTATTTGACCTAAACTTGACTTTTTAAATGTTTTTTTCATGGAGGGGGGGGGGGTTATATCAGAATTAATACATTTGTCTCAATTTGATGTTTGTTTAGGGTGAGAAACAAATAAAACATGGACAAACCAAAAGATGTGTCTGAATAACAGGAAAAAACAGGAACTAAAAGAACCAGCCTTAGGCTGCAGTGATGGTTTTGTCTAATTTGTCAGTCTGTTCTAGATGTTTGGAAGAACCTCAGAAGGCTGCATTGGAGGGTATCTCAAATTTGTCAGTCTGTTCTAGATGTTTGGAAATACAGGAGGCTGCATTGAAGGGTATCTCAAATTTGTCAGTCTGTTCTAGATGTTTGGAAATACAGGAGGCTGCATTGAAGGGCCTCCTGCATTGAAGGGTATCTCAAATTTGTCAGTCTGTTCTAGATGTTTGGAAATACAGGAGGCTGCATTGAAGGGTATCTCAAATTTGTCTGTCTATTCTAGATGTTTGCAAATTTGTCTGTCTGTTCTAGATGTTTGGAAATACAGGAGGCTGCATTGAAGGGTATCTCAAATTTGTCTGCCTGTTGCAGATGTTTGAAGACGCTCCAGGCTACCCCCAGATGAGCACCCCTCCCCCCTGGCTGCGTGATCGCCTGGAGCTGCCCCTGGATGACGAGATCAGCCTGTCCAGTTCTGCCAGTGGCTCCCCTCCTCCCCCAGCCAGCCCCCCCACCTGGGCCCAGGGACCAGCAGCAAGGCGGGCCCCAGTCCCTCCACTTCATCAGTGGCCATACCAGTGCCCGGGCTGACCACCAAGATCGAGACCGAGTTTCCCGCCACCAACGCCAGCCCCAAGATGAAGCACATCAACGTGGCGGAGAGAGGGACGCGGTCCCTGGAGCGGAGAGGGGAGTGGTCCCCGAAGACTGGGGGCTTCCATCCCCTCATCTGCAGCGTGGGGCCCTCGCGGGGCAGCACGGGGTCGGTGCGCAAAGGCAAGGTGCGCGGCAGCTCGGAGACGCTGACCATGAACCAGCTGTCGGAGCAGGCCTGGCAGAAACTGGAGGCCCAGGTCAGGGGCCACAAGAAGGTTGTGCAGCAGACGCTGAGCTCGTCAAACAGTCCACGTCAGCAGAGGTCATCGTCAGCGCCGCTGCCACACCAAATTCCTCCTCTGCCCCCAAAGACCGTCCTGCGGCCCCTCCAGTGAGGCTGGGGTGGGGACAGGGAAGGGGGGGGGCAGGGCGAGAGAGAGGGGGGGAAGGGCAGCCCTCGCAAGGCGGGCGTGAACGGCAAGTCAGCACAGGTGTCTCCTCTGTTCACCAAGGTCAAGCTGAGGAGGAAGGGGTCCAGCAGCAGTCGCGACTCCTCGCGCTCTCCTCACCGCTCCGCTGTGCGCAACTCCATGCCCCCCTCCATGCCTCACCACAGCCAGTATTACTACGACTACAGCGACGAGGACAGCGACTCTCGCCCTGTGTCTCGCGTCTATTCATGTGCCTCCACCGTCTCCCTCAATGAGCTGCTGGACACCAGCGGGGAGGGGGACTTTGCTCTGGACGAGGATTTCTTTTCCGATTGGTCTTCCATGTGTCTGTCTCCTCAGCACCGCCTGCCTATCCTGCCCACCAACACCCACCTCCACCCCTCCTCTCTGGACCACTCCAAGGCTGCAGGGCAAGGACAGGGGCAGGGCGGTGCTCCAAGATATGTCCAGGGCAGCGGTCATCCTTACCTCAAGCAGCTGTCTCAGAACTTCAGGGAAAACAAGGAGAGAGGTGGGAACGGTGCCAAGACAGAGAGGGAAGATTCTGGCTGTGAGGTGGAAGCTAGTCATTCGGACAGAAGTGAGTCCTGGCAGTGCAATAATGGGGAAGGGGGTGGTGGTCAGAGCGGTGACAGTCCCAGAGGGGAGACACAGCAAGTCAGCACAGCAGAGGCAGAGAGGGGACTCAGGCTGCCCTGGATGGGGCATCAGTGTCAGATTCAAGTGGTGTCAGATCGCACTGACTGCAGGGCATTGTCAAGATGCCTGTGTTCAGCAAGCACCGGATTCTGCTGCTGTGGTGTGCACTGTGTCCCTGCCCTCCAAAGCAGTCACCAAAGTCCCTCTGCCTGCTCCTCAGGCTGCTGTGCTCATTCAGACAGCCAGCCTGGAGCCGCTCTGACTCTGAACAGTCCCCCACCTCCGAGTCCAGTTGTGCAGGGTCACCAGAAAAGCCTCCATCTAGTGCAGCATTAGGACTGACCTCTGTGGCTCGTCTTCCACAAACACGGACAGAGATCAGCAGATGCCCAGCAATAACAGTCTCAGAACATCTGGTGCAGATGCACCCTTCATTGCCACTTCCAGTCCCTCAGGCAACCGAAGCGAAGCCTTAGGGTCCACACCCAAACTGCGATCGAAAGCCTCTGACTGCAGAAGAAAAGTCGCGGGCGTGTCGGCCTGACCAGCTGATCCTGGCCCCCGCCGACAAGGTTGTGCACGGCTTCACCTCCTCCAGCTCCTGCAGCAGTGAGGACAAGTCGCCCTTCCCCCACACCTCTCCCCAGACACCCATCACCGGCCCTGCACCAGAACAGTGGACAAGGTCTGTCCCCTGGAGGAATCACCAGCAAGCAGCAAACCAAAGAGAACTCCACCAGCAGTGCCTCACAAACCTTCCCAACCTCACCCTGGTGCCAACCCGTTCAATTCCCTGGGTCCTGTGGAATTGTCCAGCAAAAGCAGCAGCAGTAGTGTTAGCAATACTGACAGCGGTGTAGGGGTCACTAGCATCAGTGGCGTTGGTGCTGATGGTGGTGTCAGCAGCAAGAAGGGGGCGGGCGTGGGGGAGTCTTTCCCCCCAGAAACCACGCTGACGGTGGGCTTCATGAGCGTAGAGGCTCAGCAGCTGATCAGGTGGCCCGCAACCCAGACACCGTGCGTGACTTTGTCAACTCACTGGTGCGCGACATGAAGGAGAGAGTGGCCCGGCAGAGTGAGTGGCCCATCACCACCTCCACCTCCAGCACCACCACAGGGCCTCTGGCCTACTGCAAGTCCCTGGACTCCAGCTTTGAAAGCCTGCGTGCCGAGAGGGTCAGGGAGTAAGGATGACGGCTACTCCACCATGTCCAGTGACATCCACCCTGTGGCCATGGAGAAATACTCCTATGTGGACATTGTGGTTGCCAAGCCTACGGCCGAGGTGAGCGGCTCTGTGCGGAAAACGCCTGATCTGCCCCAGGAGCTCAGCCTGGTGGGGTCCCCCAAAAAGAGGAACAAGTCCATAGAGGCCAGCGAGACGGACTCTGCCATGGAGACTTCAGCCCACAGCATGGACACGCGCAACTCCAGCCACAGTCTGTCCTCCCAGGTAAGTCTGTCACCACTCTGCCTTAGTTTCATCAGCTGGCCTCTCAGTTCTCATGGCTTGTGGTTGAGAGATTGTAGATTCTTAGTTCCTTTCTGTTTTCACTTTAGTTAATTTACTTGATACAAAGTTGGGCTGTGCAACTTACCATGTAAAAACAAAATATGTTTATATGTTTATCCTTTTCTATAATACATTTATGCTTAGATTTTTAAAAAAAAAGAACCCCCCCCCCCAACAAAAATAACAAAAACTATGTTTTCATTCAGAATAGAAAAAAAACAAAATTCTGTCTTGGTTTTGTTTATAGCTAGTGTCATTAGATTATCTCTTTTAGTGGTACGAAATTGTTGGGGGGTTATCTTATAGAAATTTTGCTAATATTGAGGACATGACTGAGTACTCAGTGTGTTGATATCCATTAAGTTTCTGCAATTTACTGTGAAAGAAACTTCTGCAGTTAACGTTGAAAAAAAAACTACAAAAAGAAATGGAGGAGAAAATATAAGAAGTTCAGCACCCCCCCTGTTGTTTTTGTCAGGTGTCGTCGTCATCAGGGGAGAACATTTTAAGCCCAGTGGCCAAAGTGACGAAGATGGCACGGTTCTTTGAGGAGGACTGCTGCAAGAGTTCGGGCAGCAGCACCACCACCACCACCCACCCCCTGTCTGTGGGCACCCCCAGCCCCCTGTCTCCCACAGGGACTGCAGTCTGGTGTCGGGGGGAAGCTCCACCTGCCTCAGCCCCAAGTCCTCTGTCACCTCCCCGGAATCGGAAGGCTCCTTCCAGCAGATGTATGCCTCAGTGGTGTCCAAACTGTCCCCTATGCCTGCCAAATCTGCTGTGTCTGACTCGGGGCAATCGCCTCTTGCTGAGGGCCCAGGCACCTCTGTCTCCTCTCCTGTGGCGTCTCCCCCCCTTGGTGCTGCCAGTCCCCCTGCCTCGTCCCCCTCTTGGGGTCTGTGGGGCAGAGGATCCAGGACATGGTGCACAGCTTCCAGGCAGGCCTGAAGGACAAGGTGGGGCCGGCACTGTCTCCTGCTGACCAGGCCTCAGAGGCTTCAGCGGCCAGCACCACGCCAGTGCCCGCTGTGGCCCCCCAGTCCTCAGAGAAAACCTCAGCCCCCAGTCTTCCCCACAGACCCACCGATTTCAGGCTGTCCCCGGAAAGGAGGATGGTGAGATCCCCAGTGTGTGACTTTAAAAAATACGAGATTAACGATCCCTCCAAACGCAATGTGGCCCACGGCCCACACGCTGATGCAGCATCCAGGAGAGAGAACATCGTGTCCTGGCCCCCCAGGAAGATCACCCCTCCCCTGACCCCCTCCCCTGTTCTCCCCTGTGTCCTACCCTTCAAGTCCAGGCTGGGACACCACCCCATCCTCTCTGCTTGTGATAGAAGACAAACTGCTGGACGACATCCCTGAGGAGAGCGGCGATGAAGGGGAAGCCCTGTTCTCCTGCTCTCCCCAGGAACGGCAGCAGCAGGCACACCTGCAGCCAGGTGCCGGAGAGGGAGGCAGGTCAGCCAGCAGTTCTGGGGGCTCCTCTCCTCGCCTGGCACACCGCACCCTGAAAAAGTGCAAGTCGGAGAGCTGTCTGTGGGAAAAGCCCCGCACCATGTCGCTGTATGATGAGATGATGACCGGGAGCTGGGACAGTGGCAAGGTGCTGGAAAGATCAGCCTCTGTGTCAGAGGTAGGTGTTGTGAGTGTGTGTGTGTGGTTGTGTGTGTGTGTGTGTGTGTGTGTGTGTGTGTGTGTGTGTGTGTGTGCAGGAGTGGTGTGCAGGAGTGTGCACATATATGCATGCATGAGAGAATATTTTATAATCAGGTAGTTTTGAATCATTCTCATCTTTGGTTTAGATTCTACTTTTTTTTGCAGACCTGCTTGGATTCCTTTTGGCCTATCTAGGCCTTTAAAAAGAAAAAAGTACATACTGTGAAAAGGTTAAGGTGTTCCCATAACCTATGCAGTCGTAACGGAGCAAGGTATCACAGACCTCAGCATCTCTATTAGGGCCAGCATATTGAGGATGATATGCATCTCCTCTCCCTCACTGCTTTACTTCTTCTGTCCCTAAAGAAGGCAAATACTCATTTACAGCTGAGTGACTATTGACGCCAATGCGCATGAACCACCACCTGTCCGTGAGGCAACCACACTCGACGCTGCTTAAACTTCACTTGGGCAAGTGCTGTGACCATGAAGCTAGCCATCCCTCTTACTGCACAGATCCTTAATTACGATTATAACAACGTGTGGGGGCTGCAGAAACATGACAATACCCATTGCAATACAGATTCCACATGTGCATTGGGTTCTGTTGTTGATCATCCATCTTCTAAGTGAAATTTTTTGTACTCATGTTTTGTCCCTTACATGAAAAGCTTTAATTAATGTGATATAACATTAACAGCCTCTTGAGGAAGCTGGAACGGAAATTTCCAAAGTTGGTTTTTGAGTCAGTCTTGTTAGTCATGATGAATAGAAGGGATGATTTTATGTATGTATATTTTTTTAAACAGGTGGATTTTCGACCCACTGGGAAGTGCTTTGGAGGAGCAGGATTATTTTCATCGCAGTTTTCTTCATCTTTCTTTCGACGACTGTGAACTGGAGGAGAAAGTGGCAGCACTAGTTCAGCATTCAGTAAGTTGGACATGCCTGAAGTGAAGTGTGTGCTGTGTGTTGACAACAGGGGAAGTTAGATCAGTCATATTATATGGACCACGGTTAGTGTTGTGTGGGTTGTTTTTTTATATCATTGTGATCATCAACAGTGAAATGGTTACTGGGTGTGGGGGTTGTTGTGTGTGATGTTAACCATCATTTCTGTCTTGTTAGTGAGGAATTGTTCATTTGTGTGTTTGTTTAGATTGTGTAAACGAAACAACAAAGAGCCAGTGCTTACAGAACATTTGGTTTTTGTGTTAAATTCATTATTTCATGGCAAGTGAATGTGAAACAGGGCCATTGTTTGATCATTAGATAACTCAATAAAGGAACTGGCATTTTTATTTAACTCTGAAAACCCCCCTGATAAAACCATTTCCATATTTAGTTCACTTTGTGTGTGTGTGTGTGAGTACTTGGGTGAGTGCATGCATTCACATGTGTGTGTATCCATGTGTATGTATGTATGTGTGTGCATGTGTTAATTTTGTTTGAGTGAATGAAACTGTATGCTTTGTATGTGTAGATATATGCTTTTAAAAGCTATTTTAGTTCCATGTATGCATGAGTGTTGTAGTTCAGAAGCTTTTTATATATATATATGTATAAAGATTTGTTCATAACTGTTGCAGTACAGACAGCTTCATTTTGAGCCGAGTTTTTAAGTTATTGCATGCTCGTCTTTTACATCGTATTTTAGCAGTGTTTTTGCATCATAGTATAGTACATGTATATTAAACTACCAATACTGAATTGAGCATTCTGTGTATACCGGATGAGAGTATGTTTGCATTAACAGTTTGATCACTGTTTTGGTTCATGAGCACTGCTGTGTATACACTTAACACTGGACTGTGAGCACTTGATTTTCTCTCTAACCCTTCTCAAACCTGAAACACACACACATATGCACACATGCAGAATAAACCAGTCAGCATTCATGTTACAGTAGTTTCTGTAGAGAGCCACCATTGGACCATTCTCTGTCATCCTTTACACAACAGCCATGTCTTTATTTAAAGACAACTTTGGGGGGACACATCATTGCATGGAGAAGAATGAAAATGAACAAGCAGACAGACCAGAAGTTGAAACAAAAATCTCATAAAGGTACCCATGAGTTGTGGGCTAGTTTTCCAGTAGCACCTCGCAGGTACGTTGCACTGAGTGCTGAAACATTCGTACCATTTTACATGGAAGGGTCATAAGAATTCAGAAAGGCAGCATTATAAAGCAGAGCATGTTGTGCATGCTGAATGTGATGTTTCTTTTCAACCATCAAGGATTCACACTTAACTAGCGAGTAAAGACAGAATCCTATTCTCCCAAAGTCAGTTCAGAGGATTGTTGATCTGCATGCCAAGTTTTTAGGGGAAAAACTTCCCCCCCCCCCAGTTTTTAGGATTGTTGAAATATGAACAGAAAATGAGACAAAGCAGAAATATTGAAAACTGAAAGGAGGCTGTGTCTCTGGCATAGTCTGTTTTTTTTTTGGTGTTCATAACTGATACATGACAAATGGAAGATTGTTTTGGTCATCAGAAGACAGATAGTGAGTGTAGTGGCTGTGTTGTGTTTTGGGTAGAGGTGGACAGAGGGATGTGACAGTGAGGCAGAGGTGGAGAGACAGCTGACTGATCTATGGAACATTCTCATGGCTCAGAGGCCTTCTAACTTTCCTCCTCCCAGGACATCAACAGATTCTACTGAGGCCTGGAAAAAGGTAGCACATTTTGTGTTTTCTGGAGACTGCCCTCTACTGTAGTCGTGATTGAGATTATAGGTGATAATCATGTAGTCACTGAGTCTTTGCTGAGGTGCCCATTTGAGATTCTTCCCCTGGTACTGACTCCACTCCCGTGCAAGTCCCTCAGATGAAACTGTAAACTGCGGTCCTGTGTGTGGATGCATGCAAAACACATGTAAAGACCCATCCACTTGTTTTGTAAATCAGCAGACCGGCTATGGTCATTGAGATTGGTAACACAAATATACCTAGCATGCATCCTGCTACCTGAAGAGGGATGGGCACCACCAGATTCAGTGTGCCCACATCACACAGACATCTCAGGATGTCCAGCGCAGTGCCCCAATGACTCCTCAAGGAGTTGAGAAGTCGAGGCAAGAGAATAATTGTTAGGTTGGGGCATCAAAGAAAATGGGTCATTTGACATTGAACTTTCCATGATGAAACAGATAATAGGCATTTCATAAAGAGAGAAAGCTAAAGTAGATACAGACAGCCTTTGAAATATATATAGAAAAGATTAGACATTGATACAATAAAAAAAACAACTTTTAAATTGATATAGAAAGATTTTGAGATTGATACAGAAAAACTTCAAAATAGATTTTTAAAGGATTTGAGATTGATACAGAAAAAAAATTTAGATAAGGAAAGATTTGAGATTGATGGAGGAAAACCTTTAAATAGAAAAGCTTTGAAAAGATACAAAAGAGTTTTGAAATAGATGCAGAAAGGTTTTTTAAATTGATATAGATTTAGATTTTTAAAAGTTACAGAAAAGTTTTAAATAGATATAGAATGGCTTTAGATTTTATTAGATATGCTCTACAATATGTATAGAAATGCTTTGATAGAGATATAGAACAGTTTTGAAATAGATTTAAAACAGCTTTAAAATAGATGTAGATATGCTTTAGAGTAGATATAGATATGCTTTAAAATAGATGTAGAAAAGTTTTTGAAATAGATGTAGAATTGCTTTTAAATAGATATAGAAGATTTTAGAAGTAGATGTAGCTAGGCTTTGAAATTTCTATTTCATAGAAAAGTTTTCTGTTATGGTAGTGGATGTGAGCAGTGAGGTAGGTTTGGTAAACTTTGGTTTTCTATAAAAAAATATATATATATATATAACATCACTGGCATACTTTTACTTGTGTGTACTGTTTATGTAACTACTGCACATTCTTGTTTTGCACAGGAGGTATATAAATAGAGAAAAAAACTCACTGGACTCACCATTAATTTATCACCCAAATATTAGGCAGGGCACTCAAAGTTAGCAGACGCACACTAGGCGGGTTTTATCGATGTGGATTGTTTGATATTCACAGTTAGGACTTCCTCTTACATAGCTGTTGTCAGCGTGTTTGTATTTTGATTTTGATTGTTTTCTGTTGGTGCCAATGCTTGGACATGCTTATTTTCTTATGTTATCCATGTCCATTTATTATGTAATTTGAGTCGTGGTGTCAATGTGTGTGTTGTGTGTGTGTGTGTGTGTGTGTGTGTGTGTGTGTGTGTGTGTGTGTGTGATGTGTGAGTGGTGAGTGAGTGAGTGAGTGAGTGACAGAGAGAGAGAGAGAATTATATGTGGAAAAAGGCTTCAAAGAAGCTATTGTATGACTTGATAGTAATTAAGAAGTACATGGCCTGGGAAGGATATATACCCACGACCATCACATGTGTTATGGCACAACTGACTAAACCAAGCAATGGCAGATCTGATGGTTTATGGTGAGACAGTGCAAATAGATAGGATAGGGCATGATCTATGTTGTCGGGTATTGATATTGTCTGTTTTCATTATCTTAACGCTTGTGTGTTGTGATGCTTTGGTGTATATTTAGTTGCCACTTGGTCTATGTGGAATGTGCTTGCTATTCTTCTCACGTCATGTTGACTGTTTTTAGGAGTAGCTGAAGTAGTAGCTTTTGGAGTGATGGTGTGCATTGCTTAGGTCTGTGACCATTGGCTGAGATTTCAAACCTTACCTCTTCAGCCACATGAGAGGCTTGAAAAAAAGGCAGTCAGTGCTTGCATGCATGTGTTGGGTCACCATGAAGAATTGGACACACTTATGCTGATAATATTTGGTCATCTGAAGTGGGTTTCATTATTTTTTGTTGTTATTGTTTTAGCATTATAGTGTTGGTCACTGATGATGCACAGTAGGTTTAGAGATACTTGAAAGTGACTGCTTGGTAGTTTCAAATGTGTTAAATTATGAACTGTTTTTTCAGAAGGGTGTACCTTCCAGTAAAGCCATCCTCCCTGTCACCTCCAATGAGACGAGGCCTGGGGGTAAAGAAGTGACTGGCATAGACCTGTCCATGTCTGATTTGGAGGGGGGACGGAGCAGAGCTACTGACGACAAAGATGAGGACTCCAGTGACGACGGCCACCAGTCTCCGTCAGTGACGCAGAAGTTGTTCCACAGCGAGTTCTACAGCCTGTGCCCTGTGGTGTCCAACCGCAGCCTGGCCTCCAGCATGGGCAGCCTGGGTCAGCGCAGTCGGGAGCACCTCCTGGAGGACCAGGCTGCTGCAGGCACCACCTCCGATGCCGAGTCCTTCCAGTCCCGCCTCCCCCACCCCTCCTACATTACGGAGGGTATCCATGCCCGCGAGTTTGATGAAATCTCCAACCAGATTGCCAACCTGTCGCGCACAGTGGACCAGCTGAACCGCAGCCTCAACAGCCTCAACAGCGGGGGATCCAAGCAGGATCTCCGCGACAGCGACGACACTGAGGAGGGACAGGAGAAGGAGGCCAGTGGAGGGGGAGGGGCATGGTCAGCCAGCAGACAGGTGAGGGATCATGGCATTATTGTGTTTACATGTATAGCCAGTTGGCCACAGTCTCTCATCCACAGTCAAGGGATAGGAAACAGGCTTAGATCATTCAGTGCGTTGACTGGGGTGAAAAAATGATAGATCAGGAATTGTGTGAGTTTTCTTTGACAGCAGTGTTCTAGCATGTGATAAAGCTATAGATTCCCCTGCCTAGGAAGACTGCTTTGCCACTGTGTAACATATTTGTTGTCCATGCCCTGAAAGCTTTTTGTGGTAGTGGTTTCTGTTCAGTATATAGCAGAGGAGCTGTGCACAGACACTCAGTGTATGGTGTCTCCTGAAAGACTGGCACCTTGCTGATCCCCCTTAACACTGGTGATGGGGGAATGATTGCCTGTCCATATAGTGTATCTAAACAGTGCGAAATGGTCACACTCCACACTTGTATTATTCCATAGGAATAGCAGCTTTATGCCAGTGACTGGCACTCTCTTAACCGTCTTGCATTTGAATTCTCTGAACACAAATTGCCCGTAGGTTTCGTATTCCATCATGAAATCAGGTCAGGCACACATGCTTGCTTGCCTTTTCCTCCTAATTACATACCAGCAACTATAATTACTTCCAGACTCTCACAGCAGGCTTTTTTGTGTCTGGCCTGATATTGCTTAGCATGTGGTGGTGATTGGTGAAGGTCACTGTGCGATGAATAACTACTGTGTGTAAATCCTGGTAAATCATGGGTTGGAATTTTGGGGGGGGGATTCATTTAATCCTGGCAAATCCTGGTCAGGACTAAGAGGGTTAAAGAGGTTGATTGGTGTTGTGTTGGCAGGAGTGCATCGAGGGCTATCACTGGGTGGAAGACGAGTTCTACCTGACCTCCTGTGGAGGGGAGGTCATCATTGGCAGCGCCGCTCTTCTGGCAGAGGAGGAAGGAATGGAGGAGTACTGTGATGGTGGAGGGGGGGAGGCAGGGGGCATGTTCGCCATGGAAGACAACGATGACGCCATCGCTGACGATGCTCAGGATGATTTCTACTGCATCCGCATACCTCCGCGCAGGGAGCGCCTGGTGACCGGCCCACTCCCTGTCAGGCCTGTGTCAGGTAACCAGCTGTCTGTCCTCAGGAAGCCATGAAGCCAGGGAAGGAGGGGGGGACTGGGGTCGTGACAGGGGGGGGGGGGTCTGTGACTGGGGTGTGGGGGCTGTGACTGGGGGGTGTCTGTGATGGGGTGTGGGGGTCTGTGACTGGGGTGTGGGGGGTCTGTGACTGGGGGGGGGGGCTGTGACTGGGGTGTGGGGGGGTCTGTGACTGGGGTGGTGGGGGGCTGTGACTGGGGGTGTTGGGGGGGCTGTGACTGGGGTGTTGGGGGTCTGTGACTGGGGTGTTGGGGGGCTGTGACTGTGGGGTGGGTAGAACAAGATGGGTGGGTGAGGGAAAGTGTGGAAATAGATTGCCCTGTAAACCCCAAATTCAAAGTCCTTGGGAAGGATCTGTATCCAGATTTTTGGGGTGTCATCCAGTTATTGAGGTCTCCCTCCCCCCCCCCTCTTGGTGGCTGCTTACCTATTTCACCGATTTCATAGTGATAACAAATGAGAGTTGACTTAACTTTTTTTTTTTTTTTTTTTAAAGACAAGAGAAAATTCATATCATACTCACATTTGGATTTAACAAGGGAAAATAAAGAGGTTACTGACATGTTCTTTGATTTGAGAATCTGTCCTCGGGGTTTGAGAAGTTCATAGTTAAAATACATGATAATGACACTTTCTTCACTGTGCACCTGTTCAATCAGTCCAGTCTTACGGAAGTCTGTGCTGTGTGTGTGTGTAATTTGTTCCCACCTTCTTTTAGTGGCAAATAGATTTCAGCTTCCAACCTTGAAAACCAAACAGGGTATCAGAACAGGCTAATGCAGAAAGGTTAGTCACACTTTGAAAAAGTTTTGAACATCATATCTTGCACCTTGTGTATCATGGTATTTTATTTTCAAGTGTCATCATCTTCAGCCCATGGCTGCTGCTGCTGCTGGTTATGTTGAGAAGTAACCCCAGGATCCCTGGCCTGTGTGTGTGTGTGTGTGTTGTGTGTGTGTGTGTTTTGTGTGTGTGTGTGTGTGTGTGTGTGCACAGGGGGCAGTGACATGGACCACATCCTCAGCAGCCTGGCCCACTTTCGGTACAACAGCGACGGGCAGCTGTCCCGACAGCCGGCCGATCATGGCGGCGCAGCAGTCTGGGTCACTGCGGGATGGGCTGGAGGATGGACAGCTCCTGCTCTCACTCCAGCCTCAGCCAGGCCCTGCACGCCACCACCTCCATCATCACCACCCCCACCACCAACACTGCTGACAGACTGGCCACTGGGGGGATGGAGGGGGACAAGTTGGGGGGGGCCGTTGGGGGAGAAAGGAACCTGCTGGCTGACAAAGAGGTGAGGGTGGATTGAACAGTTGTGAAAAACAGGGGGGGGGGGGGGGGGGGGGGTTCTTCAGATTTTGTGGACAGTTTTGAATATGTACATGTGAAAATGTAGACCTGCATTTGCTTTTGTGATACTTGTGTTCTTTGTGTGTGTGTGTGTGTGTGTGTGCGTGAGCCATGCGAAGTGGGTGAAGATGTGTGATGGTGGTTGATTGTTGTGTTGTTGTTGTAGTGGTGGTGTTGGTGGTTGCAGCACCGTGCCAACATGCTGGACTCCATGCTGCCCTCTGGGGGAGAGAGCAACGACAGTCTGTCCAGCGACATTGGCCTGGATCACATGATGTGTCAGCGTTTGATCGGCAGAAAAGGTACCCCTGTCTGTGTGTGTGTTTGTGTGTGTGTGTGTGTGTGTGTGTTGTTGCTTGTGTGTCTGGTGATTGTGTGTGTGTGTGTGTGTGTGTACTGTGTGTGTGTGTGTTGTGTGTGTGTGTGTGTGTGTGTGTGTGCAGGGTGATATGTAAGTGTTCAAGTACATTTTCTTTTTAGAATTTGCTTTGAAGAGAAAGATGTTTTCCAAAAAGCTGTACCTTTTTTCTGTATCCTCTAATTTGATGGTTTCTTTTTATATGCCCATATAGGTTTGCATATATTTATATATGTATATCTCCTAAAGATTTCTGACAGCAAGTGTCCTCAAAGGACATTCCCATGGGGATGCCAGGGACCTGTCGGTATAAATAGCATCCCCACATTCTGAAAATTCTTTGCGAGAAATTTCCTCTTTTCTATCACTCTCTTTGTTTCTGCCTTGTTCCTTTTCTTTCTCCACTCCTTCTTGTCAGTTTTCTGCTTTCATGACCCATTCTCCTGCCTTTTTTTCTAGAAAGACTTAAAGATAACAATTCTCTCTTAAGCCTAAGTCGGATGCACTGGCCTGACTTGTAAGACGCTTAATGGCAGCGTGACACATTTTCGCCCATATAACGGATAACACTAGTTGCTGTATTTAGCATTCAACAAAGAAGAAGAAGAAGAAGAACTAAAAGACATCGCATGTTCAGTGTAGTGTAACTGTTCCCACTACTTGAACAAGCCCCTCACTGGGCTTTGTGGTGTGCAGGCAAGAGAGACGTGGTTCGATTCTGGGCCCCCAGACAGCGGCCGGCCCTGGATCTCTCCCACTTCTTCCAGCACTACAGCAAGCTGGAGCAAGACGCTGTGGCGGCTTTCGACTTCCTTGAGGACCTTTCGACCTCTGAATCCACAGAGCAGCTGGACGCCCCGGCGGACAGTGCCCCAAGGAGGTGTCGCAGTGCCAGCCAGCCGCTCAGCCGAGAGGTGGTCATGCGACAGACGCAGGTCAAACAGCAGCAGGACAACCACTGCGCCACCAGGAACCCCAGACCCTTGTCGGACTCAGGACTTTCGCAAGTTCCACCTGTACGCCCAATGCGGCGGTGGTGAATTCGCAGGCCTGGCAGGGCCAGAGGTACCCCTCGTACTACAGCAACCCCCCACCCCCCTCCCTCAGACAGGCGGCAGCAGGAGGAGTGTGGACAGTCTTCCGCTGGAAGCGGCGGCACCCCCCCCTGCCACCTCCACCCCTCCTCCTCCTCGGCGACAAAAAGTTCGCCGCCGCAGGAAAAGGTCGCAGGTCAGAGGACAAGGTCAGGGCAAAGACTCGAACACGGGCACCGTCGTCAGAGTCGGGGGCACAGGAGGGAAGGCGTCTGCTGCGTCCAGCCGAGCAGGGGGGGGTCGCGGGGTCGGAGAGGGGGGGAGAAGCTGCGGAAGGAGTGGCAGACATCAGAGTGGGGGACCCTGTGGCCAACACCCTCTCCCTCAGTGACTCCTGCTGTGACTCCTCCTCCTCCCCATCACCCCCAGTCTCAGCTACACCGACCTGTCCAAGTTCTGAGGCGTTGGCCTCCCTGTAGCTAACCTTAAGCTGTGGGTCATAGGAGTTCATGCTGTTGGTCTCCACTTGGGGGTGAGCTCACCTCACAAGTGTTGCTTTCATTTCTGAAAGCTGTGGTTAGTTAACCAGGGGACTCCATCCAGTCCTGCTGCCCAGGGAAGCGTTGTCCTCAGTGGTTGACTCCTGGTTTGGGTGCAGTGGGTCTGTCTGTCTGCACCTCCCCAGGGAGGTGGTCCAGGAGAAGGTTACAGCTACTCCCCCTCTTTCTCTAGGCCATGGTGAGCGCTTGTCGGTTGTCAGACAGCCGTGCACAGGTAGCTGATATTCCCCGTCAAACAAGAATAAGGGATCAGTAAGTGATCAGTCTCGCGCCAAATTGAATTCCGAATGAAATGAAGGCGGGTTTTGTTTCAAGCTATCCTTATGTGATCTTGAGACGGCTGTTTCATTCTGGTTTTATTGATTTTGATCCAGGTGTACCACTGTCAGATGTCGGGGGTCCTTGTGGAACCCCTCAGTCACTTTTGTCAGGGCAGGCTGTAGGTTTCGGTTCAAACAACGATCTGCATCAAGGAGGCTCCTGGCCCCCACTGTGACACATTCTCCAGCTTTGACTTGTCAGGTATTGTCGTCACCCCCCCCCCCCCATGCCCTCTTCAACAGAGGTGGTCAGTTAGAAGTTGTGTGCTTTGATGCTTCTTGGTGTGGGTAGTGTACATTGGGTGTAGAGTCTTGCCAATGTGTAGCTTATCCGAGGTATTTTGTCTTCCTTCTGAAAAAGTGTGGAATTCCTTCTGCCCTTGAAATATAACACCTCACTTGTATCCATATAGAGATGTGTCTAGATCATTCAGAATTCGTGTGGGGAAAACATCCTACCTATTTTTAGTGTTAAATATTGTCACTAGAGAAGGAAAAAAACCAGAGTGTGTATCTCTTGTGGAAAGTCAAAGAAAAATGAAGATATTTGTTGCACTGAACGAACATTGCCTACACAGGTATGTGTGTGTGTGAGAGTGTGGTGTGTGTGTGTGTGTGTGTGTGTGTGTGTGTGTGTGTGTACCCGTGTGTACCCGTGTGTAGGTGTGTGTGTGTGTGGAGAGAGAGAGAGAGAGAGAGAGAGAGAGAGAGAGAGAGAGAGAGAGAGAGAGAGAGAGAGAGTGCATACATTTCTGGTTGCATAAACGTTTGTCTCCTTGCATGGTGTCTACATAGTGGGCCACACTGTCACCACAGTGTACACTGGGGCTGAGGATACAAACAGGAAGCCCTGATTCTTCCTCTGGTGGACATCCTCCACTCTCCTCTGCATCCTCTGGCCTCGCTGTCTGCAGAGCAGGCAGGGAAAGCAAGAGGAGGAGTAGGTGGGAAATGTCCTGCAGCAGGGAAAGCAAGAGGAGGAGTAGGTGGGAAATGTCCTGCAGCAGGGAAGCAAGAGGAGTAGGTGGGAAATGTCCTGCAGCAGGGAAAGCAAGAGGAGGAGTAGGTGGGAAATGTCCTGCAGCAGGGAAAGCAAGAGGAGGAGTAGGTGGGAAATGTCCTGCAGCAGGGAAAGCAGAGAGTAGGTGGGAAAGTCCTGCAGCAGGGAAAGCAGAGGAGGAGGAGGTGGGAAATGTCCTGCAGCAGGGAAAGCAAGAAGAGGAGTAGGTGGGAAATGTCCTGCAGCAGGGAAAGCAAGAGGAGGAGTAGGTGGGAAATGTCTGCAGCAGGGAAAGCAAGAGGAGATGTGGAAAGTCTGCAGCAGGGAAAGCAAGAAGGGAGTAGGGGAATGTCCTGAGAGTTCAGAGGAACAGAGAAGGGATTGTAGAGAGAACGGAGCCAGTGGGTGTGGTGCCCAGTCACTGTGGCTGTGGGGCATGGAGCTGAGGGTAGCAGTGCACTGAGCACTGTAGGCAGGGTTCATCCTAGAGTCTCCTCTCCTCTCCCCTCCCCTCCTCTCTTCTTGTAACTACTGTCATTGGCTATAACATGGGTGTCTTATTTACTCTGTACAGTTTGTCATACACAGATATGTGTACATTTGACCTTGTACCATTTGTATCCTTCCCTACATGGCCAGAGTTGTGTGGTCTGGATAGGTACTGCAGTACGGTTGTCTCAAAGAGAAAGAATCAGCACATGGGAGGAGGGAATGAGAAGACTGAGGGATGAATTGTGATGTAGGCCATGCACAGCAAGAAGGAAGGCTGGGGTATCTGACATCTGATCTCACTGACTGGCCAGGTAGAGTAGTAACAGCACTGTGGAGTGCTAGGGGGGGTATAGGTAGGTAGGTCAGTATCCTTATTTATTGGGTGTGCAGCAGGAACGTGTGTGTGCGTGTGTGTGTAGCAGCCTTCAACAGTGTTGTGTTTCAGAGAAAGGGAATCTTGATTTTTTTATTTTTATTGGTTTTTCATGGTTTGTACAGATTGAGAAGTACATTTTAAATTTGTATAAAAAAAGAAGAAGAAAAACTCTTTTAGGTTTGTTTTTTTACTGTAGGATTTATATAACATTTGGTGTTATTGTGATATTTGAGTCATTTGATTTCAATGGTCAATGCAATGAGTTTTTATGGAGAACATGTATGTTGATATGACCTGACGTTTGCATATATGTGATGATAAAGATTCTGTGTTGTTTGCTTGGATCGGAGAGTGTATATGGCATGCATAGACATGATTTTATGATGTATTATTTCATCTTCATATTTTCACAACAAAGAGAAGTTTGTTTTGTTTCAGTAGTCTTTCCAGAACATTATCATGAACTTCCATTTTCCCAACCTGATCATTATTTTCAGCTGCTGACAATTTCTGAACTTCAACTGACCGACACCTGTCATCAGTCTCGCATCATAGTGAACCCTTTCAGATTCTTTTTGACAGTCTTGTCACTGTTGTTAAAGAACTGTGAGTGTAGTAGCAAGTCATCCTATGTCATTCACCTATTTCAGACTGAAACTGCACAGTATGTGGCAGATAGCACAGCAACTGTTTCACCCTTTCCTCTTCTTCTCTCAGTCAGTGCAGAAGACAATGAAGACCACCACAGAGAGTGCTGGCAGCATGTCCTCTCTACTCTAATGGCCACTTCTCTGTGTAGCAACAACGAAAATGAGATATTTTGAGATTTTTTCTTTAGAAAAGAATGAATCCATTACAATGACATCTTCATGTTTCGCAGGTTTCAGTCAGTTACGACTTGCAACATATGCTACCTCCTGTCTGGGACACTCACTTTCCATTGCCTTTGTAAAATGATTTCAATATGGCAAGGGTTATGAGCAGGGTTGTTTATTTTGTTAGTTTCTGATGTTACTGTTCCCATTGCTGAACTAACCCTTGCACTCACAACCTTTCTTGACTGCAGCAGTTCTGAATGGCAGCTGTTTTCTAAACATGTGAACAACAGAAAAGTAATCCTGCTTACTCCCGATGTGTAGATTTACTGTCGCCTTCACTTTTTCCTTGATTGGCCAAACAATGATAGAAGAGTCTTTTCGCTTGGTTTACTTATTGAAGAAAGGGATGGCGGATGAGGAGACTGACCTCACCTCACTTCACTGTCCCGTAGTGTAGCAGACCAGCGGGGCACCACTGAAGACTTTGCAACCAGCTTCCTGAGCTGAGGAGACTGCACATTGTTTAGAAATGGAGCCAGCCTGTGAGGTAAAGGACCACATCCACCTCCACTTGGCTGTTCAGCCTTTGTTCTGCTGCCTGCCCTGTCATCTACCTCTTGTCTCTGACAGGGGGAACAGCAAGTCCTGCTGTCTGTCTGTCTGTCTGTCTGTCTGTTTCTGACATCCTGCTGCTTCCTCTGACTGAGGCAGTGACATGGCAACTTGGTCAGTAGTTTTGATGGAACTCGTGTTGCATTTTGGGGTCTTAGCTCTGGCAGTATCAGCGATGGTGCTCAGCTGTTGATGTGACTGGACAGTGTTCATCAGGTTGGGCAGTATTTCAGGTAGCCAAAGGAGCATTGCTAGGACCTGAATCAGGTGACTGTGTCCAGTGCTCTTTCAGCGGGTGGAAACTATTTGCTTTTACAGTTGTAGGGGTAGAGAAAACTTACCTTATTTTCAGAGTTCATTTATCAGTCGGTTTTTCAGTTGACATATTCTTATGAGTTCATTTATAGATAGATTTTCGAGTTACATATTTTTAAAGTTTATTTTGAGATACATCTTCCTGTTTCATATTTTTAGAGTTCATTTCTAGAGCTGCATATATGACCAGGTATGTAGTAACTGATTATGGTGAATTTGCTCATGAACGCAGGAAGACAAAGGAGACCTTATGTTGTACAGCCAAAAGAGAGAACCTGAGGATAGGGCATGGCATCTTCATACCAAAGAGTCTTTTGTCAAGTTTTGTGCTCAGCGGCTTGTTTGGGGTTTTCTGTGGAGGTTTTCTCTCTCTCAGGTCTAGGCAGGAAATTTGTACTGTCCTCCTGGATAGAGAGAGGGAAGAAGATAGTGTCAATAGAAAGAGACAGAATGGCTTTCCTAGGAAAAGTGGCTGCATATGGTGGTGTTCAAAGTTTCTTTTGGTTTTTTTTTATGTAAGTATTAACAAGATCTCGCTAGAAACAGAACAATTTTTAATACAGTTTTGTACTTTAATTGATAAGTTTAACATTTCATTTTACATTGACTACTTTGCATGGAAAGTATTTTATACAAAACTCCTGTATTGTGTGTGCATCTTGTGATATGATAAAACATCAGGAAAGCAGAGAATGTCAGATTTCAGAACGCTTACACCTACAGGCTGCCCTGTCGTTCTGTCTGCTCAGTCAGCTGTTTTCATACAGCAGTCAGAATCTGAAGGCCCTTCTTTTCCAGCTTTGATCTCTATGGCCTAGCTGAAAGAATACTTTGTTTTTGATGATAAAGGATTCTTCTCTGTTGTGGCACTTATGATGATGCAGATGGATGTGCACAGAAAGTGCAGATCAAAGAAAAATGATGTGTGTACATGGTTGGTAAGGGTTTAAGGTTTGAGAAAATGTACTGTTCTGTTGAAGACTTTACTTGTAGCCATAGCAGGTCTAGAAAGTTTCATGTGATTTTTATGAATCATGGTGAGGGAGGGGGGGGGGGGGGGTTAAAAATCAAATTGTTGTTATGATCTGTTATGAATTAGTGATATGGTTTTCTTTTGGTTTTTCTCCAAATTTAAAAAAAAGTGTTTAAAATAATGGTGGCCTAATTTTGGGGGTAGTCTTTTTTTTAAGGGTAAAATTTGTATTAACATCTATTTCATTTAAGTCTTAAATGATTTTCTTTCATAAGATTGGCTTGAATTCATAGAGAAAGTTGACTTTTGATGAGGAAAAGAAAGGAGTTAGTATGCTAGATTGTAAAGTGGTAGATACAAGTCTGACTGCAGTTTGCTTGCTGTGAAAGGCCATGACTTTAATCAGCACAAGATTAGCAGCTGACAGATAGGTTGCAAGGAAGAAGACCTAGTGCAGATTGAGTTTCTCTGATTTGAGCAAAACAGAAATACAAAGGTAACAATAGTTAACATTCAGAAGGAATTTTTCATGTTTTGAAACATTTGTTTGAAAATTGCCATCACTAGAGTTGTTGGGGGGGGGGGGGGGGGGGTATTTGGCTTATTTTTAACACCTAATGCTGCAGATTTTGTTTTCAGTCAATGACTAGAGGGAGGTTGGGAAAGTGAGTATTGTTGGAAGGAGGGGAGGCCAGGGAGTACTTGTGTATTAGTCTGTCTTTGCCAGGAAGCCTTCTCACCAGCCAAAGCAATAAGTTTGTCTGTCAACTGCACTGTGCAGAAAGAAAGCTGTTTTCGTGGTTACTTGTCTTAGCTGTACTGCCCCTGTTAGCTGTTCTCATTGTATGTGACTGTGTATGTACCTATACTTCCAAACCAAATACAAGTGTGAGAGACCGTAGCACGCAAATAGTCTTCATGATCAAAATATAACCTTGATTGCTTTCAAAAGTGAGCTGAAGTCCATCAGAAATTCTATACAGTATAAACCATCATAAACAAGTACCAATGTAACTTCCATGTAAACAGAAGGACTGTATTTGACATACATTTTTGTTTTTCTGCAGAAAATATGTAACAGCGTTATGCAGAAGATCATACTTGGCAGAAAATGCTCAGCAGCAATCTGCTTCCTACACTCTCAGAATATTGCTTTGGACTTCTTTGCAGTCAGCAGGGAATATGGACAGAATCTATGCAATCATCACCCTGATATTTCCCCATTTTCCATCTTTCGTAAAGACACTACAAATGCTGCAGTTGATCTTGTAGAAGTGCAGTCTTGCCATTCATCACCTCTCTCTTTTGAATGAGAAAAATGACTCTGGATCTTATTCTTCAATGGTTTTCCTACGAAGTGTCAGGTTGTGCTAGCTTTACACACTCTCCTCTTTCTCCTCTTCCCTTTCTTATGGGGCAAGGGCAAGTGACCTATGTCTATGTTGGCCAATGATTTACAGCTTAGTAACCCTTGAATGAAATCTTTTTTTCCTTTAAGATGACTGAATATTCTTCAACTCAGAATCAAAATTATGGTTTCTTGGTGTGTTTTTTTCTAACTTTATTTCCCTTCCTTTTGATGTGATGTGTTTTGTAAGTAGTGTGGAGATAGAATAATGGAGAAATTCATAATCTGAGGACCAATTTCTGTTACCTCTGGCTTTTATGATTAAAAACCTTGTTTTTTTGTGAGGAAGTATTCTTTTTGTGAGGCTTTTTCTTACCCCAATTTCCATTATTTCCAAGCGCCAAATTCTTACACTTTAGCATTCAATGCAATAGCTTTGACATAAAGTCACTCTTTCCTGTACATGTGTACAAGATAACTCAGGAGGTTTTGATGAAATTGTGTGTGTTGTGTTTTGCTGGGAGAATCAACTCACTAATTGTGATTGTCTTACGTGGCGATGTTGTCAGCATTTGTACATGTTCAGTGCATTTGATGAAAAAAATCCCAGACATAGAGAATTACCCCCCCCCCCTCCTCATTAATTATCCTATGGAAACTTCATGAAGCTTTCATTCTGTATTGTTTGCATGCAAAAAGTGTACTCAGTGCTGGAGAAAGTAGGAGCAGTGTACAACATTGGTGTGAATGTGGATTTTTTTTTTTTTTTGGTGCTGCACATTAATTACTCATAAATTAGAAAAGAATAAGAAAAATATATTGTTGAGTCCTGTTACAAGGATGATAGGGGATGTGATGATTTTTAGAAGTGTTCTAATAGTTTTTAATATTGATGAGAATTTGTGGACCACAACCTTTTCAAGGCCTTTTATAAAAAAAAAATGCTTTTCAGAATTTATTGCAAGTTTTTCAAACTTTGAGAATACTGGGAGAGTAAACATGACATGCCATCAAAAAGTACCCGTCAACCACAATTTGTGATAAGAATATTAACAAAGAAAGCAAGGTAAAGACTGATGGCTTCAGAGTTGCCACATGCAGCAGAAACAAACAGCATCATACTTTAGTCCATTCAGAGTGAATACATACTATGATATCAAATCCCATATTGCTATGTTACCTTTCATCATAATATCAAATCTGATATGAAGTTACTTTTCAAAATACTCATGGTATTGTCAGATCAGATCTTACATCAGTAGAATTGCTGTCTGCTTGTTCATTATGTTGTGTATTTCACACATACAGACAAACTGACCTAATCATGAAATTGGGATTGTTCAAGATTGTTTAATTCAAAAAAGAAAGAAAGAAAGAATTGGCCTTTTAAAAGCCCATATACTGGTACGCTTGAACTTATTTATTGCGTTATTGTCACATCTGACTCAGTTAGTCTTTTTTTTTTTTTTTGGTGGGGGGGGGTCCCTTAGCTCATATGCCACTTAAGTTTCTGCACATAAAATGACAGGACAAGGGAAAACGTCTTTGCATTCTTTATGGAGTGAAGTCTTTACTTGGAAACTTAACCACTGATTGAAATTTCACTCAGAACAGTGTTGATTTGATACGTTACATGAGTGATTGCATTTTTTTGTCCATAATCTAAATTTGGCAAAGTTTCATACAACACAATGGATCATTGATAGCTAAATCATGAGTTAAATAGGAAATTACATTAAGGCTTAAAGAATTTGTTGATGGTTGAAATGAAGACGTTAAACATTTCTGAAGTAATTCAATAATGGTATAATGTACATTGATATTATGTGTGGTATGGCTGTGTAGGCTGTTTCT
>CM060316.1:27954077-27956577 GCA_030674155.1 Stramonita haemastoma | reverse complement strand
GTCCTGTCCACAGTGCCAAGAAATAAATCGTGGCGATAATTCAAGAACTTACGGCGATAATTCAAAAACATCATACATCATTGAAGTTTTGGGTGGGAAATGTTTTCTAACAAAACTCACCAGTTTTAAAACAACCGATGCGGTAAAATGACATGATGATAATGATGCTTAAAGAACAGAGACAACGACAAACAACAGTAAGGACACAATTCTGCAGGGTCTTCAACACTGGTTGTAATATTGCACATCACCCTCACGTTCTATGTCCTCAACAGCTCTCCACCACTGATGAACCCAACATGGATACTTTTCCTCAGGGACAAAAAAAGGACGCTCCAAAATGAACAATGATGAACAAAAGGAGAAACACGATTCATTGCCAGTCTGGTTGTTTTGTCCTAGAAGGTGTATCTTTTTATACCTGGGTTTTGTTTTTGTTTTGTTTGGAGTGTCTGTTTGTGTTTTATTCATTTTCTGTAGATAAAAACTCACACACACACAACCGTATAACGCAAATGCACAGAGACCAGCGAACATTTAAACACACACACACACACACACACACACACACACACACACACACACACACACACACACACACACACACACACACATGCTGTGGCACCACACTCCACACTCCAGAATGGAGAGAAATGCATACACCTACACACTCCTTCCTTCCTTCCTTTCTTCCTTCCTACCTACCTACCTACCTACCTCACACACATACACACACTTACACACACACACACACACACAGCGCGCGCACACACACACACACACACAAGCGCGCGCGCGCACACACACACACACACACACACACACACACACATCTCTGTTTACTGTAACTGGGAGCTGACCATCACATGTGGTTACACAATGGTCCAGAACCGGCCGTGTGATAAACTTGTGAGATTCTTCCCCCTTGTCTTCACATCTCCTTTCCCTCCCTTTTCTGTGGTTGTATATGACGTTGTGTGGTGGTGTGGTGTGGTGTGGTGAAGACACTGATCTAGACAATAATGGTCCGCAAATATAAACACCTTCACCCTCCAGGAGCTGAACAGGAACGTTGTCTAAAGCGCAGGAGACCAACAACTGACACATGTTTCCAGTCAAATCAAGACCCCCAATAAGAATTGTAGAGATATTGTCAGTGTACAGTACAGACGTTCTGCTGCAGACTTTGCGCAGCAAGTTACTGTGGGTCACACACGAAAACAACACTAGGCACTATGAGATAATGACGATGATAATAATAATAATAATAATAATAATAATAATAATAATAATAGCAATAATAATAATAATACAAAGAAAAAAGTGTAATAAAAAAAAGAAAGAAAAAACCTACAAGGTGTTCTATAAAGACGATCACATATATTCTCGGCAATCTTTAATGAAAAGTATACAGAAAAATAAAACACAGGATGGTCTACACAGCCTTCACTGTTGATTACATACTCCTAACACAACACCACCCACAGAACAAACTAACAAACACTGTTGATGACATACTCCTAACACAACACCACCCACAGAACAAACTAACAAACACTGTTGATTACATACTCCTGACACAACACCACCCACAGAACAAACTAACAAACACTGTTGATTACATACTCCTAACACAACAACACCCACAGAACAAACTAACAAACACTGTTGATTACATACTCCTAACACAACACCACCCACAGAACAAACTAACAAACACTGTTGATTACATACTCCTAACACAACACCACCCACAGAACAAACTAACAAACACTGTTGATGACATACTCCTAACACAACAACACCGACAGAACAAACTAACAAACACTGTTGATGACATACTCCTAACACAACAACACCGACAGAACAAACTAACAAAACACTGTTGATGACATACTCCTAACACAACAACACCCACAGAACAAACTAACAAACACTGTTGATGACATACTCCTAACACAACAACACCGACAGAACAAACTAACAAACACTGTTGATTACATACTCCTAACACAACACCACCCACAGAACAAACTAACAAACACTGTTGATGACATACTCCTAACACAACAACACCCACAGAACAAACTAACAAACACTGTTGATTACATACTCCTGACACAACAACACCGACAGAACAAACTAACAAAGAGGAAACAAAGAAGAGAAACTCAAATCCTGAACCGTAAATAAATACGGAGGACACGGGACTACACCACGACACAGAGGTAGAACTGTTTGGGATCCATTGCTAGGAAGGAGAATGGTCACACTGTCATGTTTCTGCGGGCGTTACTATTATTTATTGCATTGATAGCTACCTACTGGTAGCCTGTGCAAGGCAAATGCCACCAATTTGCACACACGTGCACGTCATACAAGCGCGCACGTATATGCATGCACATCACACACGCACAGGTACACAGACAGACACAAAGGCACGCGCACACATACACACAAAGGCACGCGCACACACACACATGCGCACGCACGGACACAC
>CM060316.1:27939077-27949077 GCA_030674155.1 Stramonita haemastoma | reverse complement strand
TAGTCTGAAAAATGACACAGCATCGATATCCCTTCTGAAAAATGACACAGCATCAACACCCCTTCTGAAAAATGACACAGCATCAACACCCCTTCTGAAAAAACACACTGTGTGGTCTGAAACATGACACAGTATCAACACCCCTTCTGAAACATGACACAGTATGAACACCCCTTCTGAAAAATGACACAGCATCAACACCCCTTCTGAAAAATGACACAGTATCAACACCCCTTCTGAAACATGACACAGCATCAACACCCCTTCTGAAACATGACACAGTATCAACACCCCTTCTGAAAAATGACACAGTATCAACACCCCTTCTGAAAACACAACAACACCGTGCATGCTCTTCCTGTCTTCTGACATATCAATAACAGCAACTTGAATAGCAGTATAGATCTAGTATATCATGCATAATAGCAATCTCTAAATACATCACAAACAACAGTCTCAAATTAACAATAACTTGTCTAGAATGGTCCCCGTTATTCCAGAGCATTACGCAAAACGCTTCAGAAAAACAAGTCAGCAACTGTGGCAGAATGTAAGAAAAGGATGTACACTAACAACGATTCCAGGATGCAGTAACAACCTTACTGTCGCTAGGAGATACTGGCTTCAGCGTGCTATATGCTTGTGGCAGGTAAGGCACACGTTTATTATCGCGAGGACTAGATACAGAATCCAGACTACCCCCTCAAGGTTATGGTGGGATGGAACGTTAAAATCCAGGCGCAGGACAAGATGCGATCCCCAGACCTTTTAACATGCTGGTCGGATGCCTTGACCACTAGGCTACCAAGCAAACAGGGGAATCTGTGGTTCAGAGCTAACGCACCGGACTACAAAGCGACAAGTCGTTGTGAGTTCGATGCCTGCTTGAACCCGAGCTTTTCCTCTGTCTACCAAGCCATGAGTGGTGGTCTGAGAAAAAATATATTAGTGGTGGTCTGGATGCTAGTCTCTCTGATGAACTTAACAAGGTCTCTGTGCTGCACACATGTAGCGCAAAGAACCCCTCCCCTCTGCTACAGAGCAGTTGTCCCTGACAATATTTTGCACCCCCCCCCCCACTCTTCCAAGAGGAGACAAATAGACTTGTATACAGAAATGTACAAAAAAAAGTGAAAGGTGGCGCTGCTCTTGTGGCGACACGCTTTGGCCAGGGAGAGCAGAAGAGTTTCAGGCAAAGAAATTTGCCACGACTGAAAGTGGTATTCAATTCCTTGCTCTCCGAAGTCAGAATGCGGCTACCTTACTGGCGGGTAAACAGTCGCATAGCAAAACCTCACCAGTAGTAAACTTCGGACCTCTAGCTGAGGAATGAAAACAAACTCGATTCAATTCAACTCAATTCAAACGAAAGCCTGATGTCTGCGCCCAGTTTTCGAAAGAAACACAAAAGATATGAAGTAGATAAGCTAAACACTGTCCCCAAACATCACTTACTGACGGGACATTTGAGGTCAGGGGCCCAGTTATTACACTCCTCGTTACTGGCTTTGTTGTTACACGTCCAACACGTTATATCTGCACACATAATGCACACGCAAATGAATCCATGCACGTTCACACCCGTGGACAAAATTAATAATACATCACTACAGCCACATACATAGCTAAATGTCACAAAGTCTACGGAAAATATCAAGCCAGACACACTTCAATATTTCATGCTTTGTCTAAAATGTTATTGCTCTACTTTTCATTCACCCTCCCTCAACTACTACTACTACTACTACTACTACTACTATTACCACACACATTCTCTCTCTCTCCTCTCTCTCTCTCTCTCTCTCTCCTCTCTCTCCTCTCTCTCTCTCTCTCTCTTGACGCGCGCGCTTGCGTGCGTGCGTTCGTGCGTGCGTGTGTGTGTGCGTGCGTGTGTGTGCGTGCGTGCGTGCGCGCGCGCACGTGCGTGTGTTGTGTGACAGAGAGAGAGAAGAAGGTGGGGGGGAAGAAAATGAAGACATAAGCACGTATGTAAGCGTACACACACACGCACGCACTCGCACGCACGCACGCACCACACACACACACACACCCCCAAACGCACACACACACACACACCACCACCACACACACACACACACACCACACACACCACACACACACAGAGACAAATAAAACCCCCAACAGACTAGACTATAAGACAAAACTTCAGGAAGAAAAAGGAGATGAGGCTTTCAGAAAACAGAGAAACAAACAAACCCCCCAATAATGGCACACGGCCAACAGTCTACCACTAGTGGGCGGTCTGGTGGGTGACCACACCACAGCGCGGGCTGCCTGTCCCGGGGCCGCCATCGTCATCACCACACACCAGCACCGGCAGCAGGACAACACCCCACTTGTCTGTCCACCACACCATCCTCCTCCTCCTCCCCCGCCCTGTCCCCATACCACCATCACCATAACTTCCATGGAGTCCTGTCCTGCTCATCTTGGCACAACACTTGCAAAACACTCACGTCACAGTTGAAGCTGGCTCCAGACTAATTAATTCATTAAGCGTTCCCACCCACGATCAGTGGAAATTAAATTCTAGACGTGGTTTTGCCTGCTAAAAGAGAAGATTCACGTTCTTCGCAAAAAAACGTGTTGTTGAAGGACGTGTTCTTTGTGTAAGTCACTCTCGAAGACAATGGTTTAAAAGTGTCTAAATGTAGATTTCATCCAGACGGGGGTTTAAAAAACAACAACATCAGGAAGGTCGAATTGCTTGGTCAGCACCCATTATTCCCGAAAAACCATGAGCGTTCATCAGACTTTTGCCACAGTCGTAGCCACTTTTCACACTGGAGATACCAAACCGACAGGTCAATTTAGTGTGATTTTCTGCACCCTGCCCGCTTCGCTTTCTTTTCCTTTCTTTCTTTTTTATATTTTTTATTTTTTAGGAACTAATCGATCTTAGTGCCCGTGTCTCTTGCTCTTTCTGAAGGCAGGGAGGCGGCCCTGTAATGAGGCGGCAAAGAAATGGCCTGTTTTTCCCTCCTCCTGTCCCCATGAAGCGGAATCTCTTTCTCCCAGTTGCCACTTCTTGACAAGTTTATAGCAGCAGCCGCCCCGGGCCAAGTGCTGGGTTTTGTGAGAAGAAAACACACTACTGTGGCGCACAGCCCCCTCTACCATCGATTCCATGGCACACACATGGCTATTGGTCTCAAAGCTGCTTTTGCCCAGAGAGATTTGTTTGCTTGTTTTTTTTTCGCCGTATGGGGATTTCTTGTTGGTTCTCTAAACAGCAAAAGGGCGGTTCGTCCGATATCAAAACATGTCCGTCACTTCGGGTTTCTGTTGCTGCTCCTTTCTGCCTCCCTCACTGAAGTCATTGCTCTGCGGTGTTGAAGCCTCGTGGAGCAGTCTGAAAAATAACACCAACATTATCAACATGGAAATTCAAAGATACTGATGAAGGAATGCGTTTAGTTGCGTGGGTTTTTCAGGCTGGTATAAATGAAAGTACGTTATGGGAAACTTATAATGATTACCATAACAGCACATATTAAAATGTGTAGATTACAGGAACACAAGTACAATGCATTTTTTTTGCATCCACTGAAGTGACGGACATGCATACCTCCATCAGTGTTCTTTTTTTTCTCTTTGATATTTTCAAAGTCAAGTCAAGTCAAAAACACTTAAATCATCCCTGAAGGGCAATTACAATTACAATACTGACAGGCATATTGATACGAATCATACGAATCATAATCAAAAGATACAAGATAGCTACATTTCATCATATCATATAGGGTCTATGTTCTACATAAACAATTTTCTTTACACCACTGATGTTTTTAATGAACGACCAACCTTCGTAATCACTAAGTAATCAACTCGCTTAAACAGCCAAACAAAAATCTGAGTGACTGACAGGGTGATGCTGTATCCGGACAAGGGCTTTGTATCTGCAGCATGCGCTAGCAATAAATCCACGGAAAGCCCAAGTGACAGTAAAAAGGCAGACATACCTAATAACTGCCACTGCCAAGACAGTGAAGCAGTCCTGGAAAACGATCAGAGGTTACCACATGAGAATAAATAAAAAAAAAGATACAAAAAAGCGGCCACGACCACCGAATTCAAGATGATGTTTTTAGCTGCGTGAAATTCTAGATGTCAGCTGATGATAAAAACGAAAATGCAGAGAATAACCACACAGATACCAAACTTCGTGGCAGGGATGTCTTCTCCACCTCCTTTCTGGATCATCATTATCTCAGCATCAACGAACCAAAAGAGACACGGTGGATGATGCTCACTTGCCTGGTCTCAATGTGAGCTACAGTATGAACGTAGATGTGGAGCCCGATAAAAAAAAAAGCATGACAGGATTTGAACCCAAACTTCTCAACCGCCAGTGTCTGCTGCTCTTTGTTCTAATCATTGCACAAAACCTGGTCTCAAGTTGATCTCCTATAACTGACCACACGGACATTCACTTCAGAGAGCTAGTTTGTGTCTCACTTTTTCTGCAGATTTCTGCATTATCCCGACCACACAGACATTCCCCAAAGCAGTTAGTACCTCCCTGTTATGTTGATCTCCCCAATTACCGACCACACAGACAGCCAAAGTTGTATGATGTGAGTGACTAACCATGCCAATGTTTTTTCTTTTCAGATAAACCCCTCTCTTCACCCTGCTTGAACCCCACTGCAGGGGAGATTACTGGTGGCGGGAGGGGAAAGTTAAGCGAGGTCAAGTGTAGGTAGCTACAAGCGGAGCACCAGGTCCCGACGATAATGTCAACAATGGCCGACCTCCCGTTACTGATCTGTCTTATCTGCCCGGGACAAGGTAGCTAAATCTCTCTCTCTCTCTCTCTCCTCTCTCTCTCTCTCTCTCTCTCTCTCTCTCTCTCCTCGGTATCGTCTTAATCCGCCCAGTCTATATCTTTAAGGGACGACACTTATTAGTGACAAACGCCGCTGATAAAAAATAATAACGATGTTTGGTAGTTGCAGGGAGATGAAAGTGGGGATTCTTGTACAGAGGGCCAAGGGTTGGGGGAGGGGGGAGGAGGTGTTGATAAAGTGAAGTGAGTGATGAGTGTGTGTGTGTGTGTGTGTGTGTGTGTGTGTGTGTGTGTGTGTGTGTGTGTGTGATTCTTTTTTTTCTTTTTTTAAAGAAAATTCTTTTATTTCGATGATAGATCTAATGAAAAAAAATATTCATGTGCCTTAATGTGTGACGTGAAAAGCATTGATGTGGTTAAATACATGCATCATACACAATCACAAACGCACGCACACACACACACACACTCACACACACACACAAGCACGCACACGGACAGACACACACACACACACACACACACACACACACACACACACACACACACACACACACACACACACACACACACACTAGCATTTTCAGCATGTGATTGATTATTGATCAATATCATTCCTCTTTCTTCTGAATCATCCTGGACAAGTAGCCCCCGCTGTAGTCTAGTGGTTAGGGCGTTGGTCTCGTAATCTAAAGGTTGCGGGTTCGATCCCAGCTTTCGGCTATGGCGTTGTGCCCTTGGAAAAGGCACTTTACGGCTATTTTCTCACCCCACCCAGGTGTAAAAGGGGTATCAACCTTGTGTTGGGGTTAACCCTGCGATAGACTGGCGTCCTATCCAGGGGGGAGTCTATGACTCTCAGTCGCTTAACGCCACAGAAACCGGGATAAGCACCGGCCTGATGAGCCTTAGGCTCGGGACAGACTTTTATCCTGGACAAGTGACCGTACATGCATACATACACAAGGCTGCACGAGTTTGGCAGACCATCCAACAAAGCAGTGATGGTCTTTCCCCTAAATCAGCGTCTATGCCATAACACGCTGTGCGAACAAAACATGCAATACTTCTAGTTTACTCATTGCATGCACATGCATACATGGGTGCGTGTACGCACACATATCCATATACATACACGTTGTTAGGAGAGAGAGAGAGAGAGAGAGAGAGAGAGAGAGAGAGAGAGAGAGAGAGAGAGAGAGAGAGAGAGAGAGAGAACTCGAACTCGAACTCGAACTCGAAAGGTTTATTCATGAAAAAAGGCCACTGGCCCATACATGAAGGGGGTTGCCGAATAACGATAACGATAATTACTTTAAGCTGACACACAACACCATTCCATGCCATGGAAACCACAGCATTGATTTGTAATGTACATGGAGACACGACACTCTTTACAGTCCGGATATGTTACGGCATTCCGAGCCTTTCTTTCGTCCAGTCATTGTCACAGGCCCTCCGCCTACGCTAGCCAAGACAGCGATGTAATAGTTCTCTAAGTGTCGCCAAGTCCCTTAAAGCACACGAAAGGGTCTCCGTGTGTAGTGTGTTCTGGATTCGCTTCCCATTCCGCAAACTGGCGAGTTTGACACGTTCCTCTTTTAACATGTTTTTCTCTTGCTGTTTGACAAACCAGTACACACATACTGGCTCAGTGTCTGGTTGGCATGCGAGCTGGATCACAATGTCATCTGATTCACACGTCACAATATCTTCACCATCTGAATGATGTAGGACAGATTTTCTAAAGTGTGTATTTCTTTGTCTGTCTCTCAGCCTTTTCTGTACTGATCTATCAGTTAGAGTAGCCACATACTGTTTGACATTTCCTTTGTCGAATGCACCAACAATATTATCATCGTTCACCTCAGGCTGCAAAACACACATATCAGCACAGTCACTACAATCAGACATACACGGAGGTTCTAAATCAACTGATGAAGGCAACTTAACTGATGTTTTTGTGTTGATGTCCTGTGTGTGTGCTGTTGGTAGGTCTACTCTATGCGTATCTGCGCATGCTGCATTCTGCTGTTCTACACTTTTGTCAGGTGGACTCGAGGCACTGAAGACACAGTCACTTTCACACACAACACTTGCCTGCTTCTCTTTATGCTTTCGAGCGCGTTCCAAATCCCTGCGGGTTTGGGAGTAGGATTTTTTCCTATAGTATTGTACTTGTGTGCTGGGATTCACTGTTGGATCCGCCATGTTGGTTGACACTGCTGTGTCCACTGGTTTAAGTCGCAAGACAAAAACCACGCTGTCCCCTTCTCCTGCCACTTTCCAGCTGGAGACTGCATTGTCAGTCAGCAGGGCGCCTAAGGTCCTCTCCACAGCCGCTGGAAGTCCAGTAACTGGCATTTTTGTATGAATTACGAGTTTTACTGTAGCTCACAGAAAATGTACGCCCTGTCCGCTTCGCGTCTCGTGACCCGAGCGAGAGAGAGAGAGAGAGAGAGAGAGAGAGAGAGAGAGAGAGAGAGAGAGAGAGAGAGAGAGAGAGAGAGAGAGAGAGAGCTACAGCAAACAAAAACTAAACAGCAGTGTGTCTTCAATATCCAATGAGGTGACAGGCATCTAGCGGGCCGTTGTGACAACACAGCACAGTGGAACAGCAGGATTTGTGCCTCCTGCAACGATACAATGACTGCACCAGCTATTAACATGATGGAACTATCGACTGCACTGCCTCTCAATGCTTCTCTCTGTCTGTCTGCCTGTCTGTCTGTGCCTTTCTGTCTCTGTCTCAGAGTCTCTCTTTGTCTGTCTGTCTGTCTTTGCCTTTCTGTCTCTGTGTCTGTGTCTTTGTCTCTGTACGTATGTCTCTTGTCTGTCTATATCTGTCTGCCTGTGCATCTCTCTCTCTCTCTTCTCTCTCTCTCTCTCTCTCTCTCTCTCTCTCTCTCTCTCTCTCTCTCTCTCCTCAAAACCAGCCTACTGCTTCGAATTCTAAAAGAAAAAAAGGACAAATTTGAGGAGGGTGGTAGGGAAGAGAAAGAAGAAGGTGGGGTAAGAGAGACTGGGAGGGAGAGTATGTTGGCATGGGTAGGGGTGGGGGGTATGATGTCATTGTTGCAAACAATAACAAACCAGACACGGCTGCCGAGATTTGAACCCACGACTTCAAGGGACCACAGGGAAAAAGTCAAGTGCTCTATCCACTTAGCTACAGACTGCCCCAGATTCCTCCAGTCAACTGGACTACAATCAAGGAATGATGGTCCAGTCCCCGCGCTATTTGTTCTGTTCTCATTTTCGATGAGACGAAAAACTGAGGCTCTATATAAAGCCCTATTCAGCACTCAAAAAAGAACCCACACTAACAAAAGAGTTGACCCTGTCAAAATGATGTGTAACACTCTGAACAACTGTACACGCAGGCAGACAAAAATCTCACAAGCATTCGATGGGAAAAGATACATTTTCAAAACTACATGCACACAGGGACTGGATGTAAGAGTGCTTATTCCCTTATCCTGGACCTAAAAGAATATATAAAACAGATGACCCCTCCCCCCAAAAAAATCACCAACAATTAACAACCCCCCTACCCCCCAAAAAAACAACAACAACAAAACAACAACCCACCCTCCCCTAAAAAACAAACAAAAAACCCCACCACCAGCATACACATACACACGGGAAACCGCTATCATACGTGAACCCTCTTGTCTGGGAAAATATCCCCTAAGAATTACGAGCAAAAAAATCTGCTGTAACGATAAACGTTACGTAATACTATACATAATTCAATACCCTGACAATAACCGATATAATTCCATGATGACAACACTGAACAATACACTTCTTGAAAGGGCGCACATGTTTAAGCCATCACTCTCTGACTAGTCAACCCACTCCACAAACTTTACTCAACTTTTCCCTCTCATATACCGCTACCTTTGATCACAGGCAGAAGGAGATGCTGGGAGGGACAGAAGACACAGGTTCAGCGGTCAGATGAAAAGAGCCTCTAGTGAGACACACAGAGAGATACCGACAACGACAATGGCAGAGACTGGCCTCCCTGATGATTTGTGTCGTCTGCCGGCGACAAGGTCCTTAAGTCTACTTCCGGGCTGGGCAAAAGGAGTTGTCGCCCTTGCCGTATCTTCCTTTAGGCCTATTGGACAACAATAGCAAACCACAGTCACAGCGCTATCGGTGTGGTTACGTTGCCATCACAGAGAGAGAGAGAGAGAGAGAGAGAGAGAGAGAGAGAGAGAAGAGAGATTTACTGTGTCTTCCGGTACTTCAAAGGGAAGGCAGGGTTCATGAAAGCTGAATGGGATTTTCGTTTCTACCTGTCATCCTCTCCGCAACGCTAGTTGTGCTTGTCAGCTCCATTCACTGCTGTCTTCTCATCAAAATTGATGTGAAAGACACGAATTATCGCTACTTGTATTTTTTGTTGTTGTGCTGCTGCTTGGCTGTGTTTTCAGTTTCTGCGTGTTTTTTTTTTTTTTCGTTTTTCTTTTCTGTTTCTGGGCTAAAGCTCCATGGTATACCCATTGTGAGATTCTGCATAACCGACTGTTTGCCCACCGTTCATCACTCCTGAGGCTTCTTTCCTCTAAAACGTGATAGCTGGATTTACCAAATTGAAAAAATATATATGGATCTGAAATGTAAATACAAGACAGCTTTACAAGGCTGCCCAGAAAGCCAAATTTTAATAGCTCCTCTCTCTCTCTCTCTCTCTCTCTCTCTCTCTCTCTCTCTCTCTCTCTCTCTCTCTCTCTCTCTCTCTCTCTCTCATCCTCTCTCTCTCTCTTACACATGGGGTCATACGCAATTTTGCAGCTTGCACATACAAACTTGCTCCCCTTCCACACATTCAACACACATGTGCACAGTCACTGATACAGAGACACTGGAAAGCATGTCACATTAGACAATGTGTTCACGCACACATCATGCACCTGTAGGTCGCCATGCAGAGAGAGAGAGAGAGAGAGAGAGAGAGAGAGAGAGAGAGAGAGAGAGAGAGAGAGAGAGAGAGAGAGAGAGAGAGAGAGAGAAGAAGGCAAGGCAAGGCAAGGCAAAAGCAAAATTCTTTTATTTGAGGATAATAGATAAGCACTCGTGTGCTTTTTTACATCCAGTCCCCGCCCTTTTCAAGAGAGAAAGAGAGAGAGAGAGACAGACACAGAGACATACAGACACAGACAGACAGGCACATAGATA
>CM060316.1:27906577-27926577 GCA_030674155.1 Stramonita haemastoma | reverse complement strand
ACACACACACCACACACACACACACACACACACACACACACACACACACACACACACACACACACACACACGATAAGAAAAAAACAACAACCCAAAGAGACATCAACGCTCAATATGACATAATCCCGTACAATACCAAACAAACCTGGACACCGATCGGCAAACAATGTTTTGATCTTCAGTCCATCACCACCCCGGCTTCCAGAGACACAAATACACATTATACACACAGGGGAGGGGGGGGGGGGGGTTAGTGGCGCTGCTCTTGTGGCGACATGACGTGTTCTCCCCGGGAGGAGCACTCCGAATTTATCGAAGAGAAGTCTGCTGTGACTGAAAGTAGGGTACGGCACATGACCTTCACAGTTGGAACTTCAAAGTTTTCACCACATCAATAACGAGCCAGCGCGCTTGCACACGCGCACACCACGCGCGCACGCACGCGCGCACACGCAGGCACACACACACACACAACACAGCACCACACGACACACACACACACACACACACACACAACACACACACACACACACACACACACACACACACTCACACACACACACACACACACAGCGCGCACACATATTACACACACACGCACACATCATTCACACACACACACACACACACACACACACACACACACACACACACACACACACACACACACACACACACACACACACACACACACACGGAGGCAGCTAGCTCACCCTGTCCCAGAACGGACCGTGACTCATAAAAATAATGTTCCGGGCCTGTGGCATCAATGACATCACCCACCTCACTGACTCACCGCATCATCACGTTATCGATTATCATTTCTCCTGCCTGTCAATTCAACGATCTCTCTGTCTCTCTGTCTCTGTCTCTGTCTCTGTCTCTCTCTCTCTCTCTCTCTCTCTCTCTCTCTCTCTCTCTCTCTCTCTCATCTCTTCTTCTATCTATCTATCTTTCTTTCTTCTATCTATCTCTCTAAATGTTTACTCTGTTACCCTTGAAAAATAAAGATTATTACTCTTCTCTCTCTCTCTCTCTCTCTCTCTCTCTCTCTCTCTCTCTCTCTCTCTCTCTCTCTCTCTCTCTCTCTTCTTTCTTTCTTTCTTTCTTTCTTGTTTGGTAGAGTTTTTTTTTTTTGTTTATCTTGATGTTATCCTTGATAAGGGTGAAGACTGGATGTAAAAAAAGCCACAAGGGCTTATTCATTATTCCGGATATAAAAGTATTTGACATTTACTAGATGACTCTCTCTCTCTCTCTCTCTCTCTCTCTCTCTCTCTCTCTCTCTCTCTCTCTCTCTCTCTACACACACACACACACACACACACACACAACACACACACACACACACACACACACACACACACACACACACACACACACACACACACACACACCCCTACACAGGCCTCAGCCGGAATCCCCACATAACGATTTCGTTACAATGAGCTCATGTTCAATGTCCAGAACTGAACTGAACTGCTGCTTAAGCCGGTAATTAACCTTCGCCTTGATCGATTCCACATCTCAGTGCCGCCGTCTTTGTTCTCTTTTGCTGGCTGGAAGGATTGGGGAAGAAACAGCAACCAGCCTCTCCTTTGCCTGAGCCAGCCCTCTTCTCTCCAAATACAAACGCTCTCTCTACCTGTTTTTGTTGGGTTTTTTTTTTACGGTTACGAAAGCCGTGGGGTTTTTGTTATGCAAGAAGTTTGAAGATTGCCTTCTTTTGAAAGTCGCGCTGGTGTTAGTGTTATAGTGTGTGTGTGTGTCTTTGATTTTACGTCTGTACATTAAGGTGATATTGACGTGTGTGTTTGTGTGTGTGTGTGTGTGTGTGTGTGTGTGTGTGTGTGTGTGTGTGTGTGTGTGTGTGAGGAGAGAGAGAGAGGAGAGAGAGAGAGAGAGAGAGAGAGAGGAGAGAGAGAGAGAGAGAGAGAGAGAGAGAGAGAGAGAGAGAGAGAGAGAGAGAGAGAAACAAGTGTGCATGCATGCATGGCTTATGGTACAAATGTTGATATCAGCATGACTGACCTGGAAAGATAGTTAAGGAACCTCCTAAGCAAGGAAGAATGACTGTGTTTCTCCTTCTTTCCTGTTTCTTGCTTCCTTGATATCGCATTACAAGAGCATTGTCGTGTCTATGATAATACATGGAGCTATGAAAACAGATACAACCATTTCTTTAAAAAGGGCATGCAGGCATATAATTTAGTAAGTACGTACATACGAGTCCACCCGTACCTGCACTGTGGCGTGTGTGTGTGTGTGTGTGTGTGTGTGTGTGTGTGTGTGTGTGTGTGTTGTGGTGTGTGTGTTGTGGTGTGTGCGTGCGCGCGGCGCACGCGCGGTGTACGCGTAAATGCGCGGCGCGGTATGTGTGTACTTGTCAGTCTGCATGTATACGAGTGTGCAGATAGCTAGATGCTAAAGAGAAACAATGTCATTATTTGATATTACGCTCCTATCTATACTCTTTGTGTTTGTTTCTTACACTTGTCCTCACTATATTGGCTCGACCTCACGACCTACTGAATGTCCCATCAATGGTGAATTTTCTTAATTTTGGACGCTCTTGAAACGGATACCAATCGTTCCTTGATAATGATTAATAATAACATAAAAAAAAAATAATAAAAAATAAACCATTAACCGGTCCTTGTTTTTGGTATTGTTGCTTATTTTGTCGTTAGTGTAGTGTTGTTTTGTTAATAGATAAAAGTAAAACGTTGATTATTAGGCTACACCCTTGTTTATTGACAAAGGTGTCACACAAAACTTTTTTTTTTACAAGCTGTATTATAGCTTCATGCCTCTCCCCTGCATGCTATGCATTGATGTTCGCTTATGTTGTATGCATATTGAATAAATCATGCCTACACCATAACTTTTCTTGTGCGTGTCTGCTGTACAAGCACAAGACGATTGTGTGGGATAGTGTGCAGAGGACTAAGGCTACAGTGTCACTCTTTAGAAGGTAAACAACACATGCTATGGAGCGGAGTCAAACTGATTTCAGCACTTTTCAATCGCAAGTGGGAGCGGAGCGGCTTCTTTGTTGTTTTTCCTTGTTCTTTTCTCTTTCCTGCTTCAGTCTGCTTACTGACTAGGTCTGACCTGCCGAGATTAGGGTATAGTCCTAGCTAGGCCCTGTGTGTATGAGTGTGTGTGTGTGTGTGTGTGTGTGTGTGTGTGTGTGTGTGTGTGTGTTGTGTTGTGTTGTGTTGTGTTGTGTTGTGTTGAGTGAAGTCTGTGTGTGTTGTGTATGTGTGTGTGCGTGCGCGCGCGTGCGGGTGTGTGTACACGCGCGCGCGTGCACACACACACAACTTTATGCAGCATCACAAAGGCGAAACGTCTTTTCTCCAACACATGCATATATACAAATACAGAATTGCACACCCTTGCATAACAAAAGACTCACCAACACGCACCGACAACTCCAGCCAACCATGCCAATCCATAAACTACACTACCACCACCACCGATACGACCACCACCATCACCACCACCACCACAACAACAACAAACAACACCAAAAATCCCACACACTTGCACCACACTAAACAAACTCACCCTGTAACTCACACAACAACAAAGAAGCAGCGTCGAAAAAAAACACACACAGTATGTTACACCCATTCAAGGCAGAAGTGTAACACACATCAAATAATCCTTGCACTCCTTTAGGCCACTTCCTTCAGAACACACAAGGTGTAGTAGACTACGAGTCGACTACACACACAACGACGTCGCAATCTGCAGTCACGCCTTCAGCAAAGAGCGCAATAGCCAGCCTTCAAGGTGACATGTGGGAGTTTCTTTTCATTCAGCTGGCCACATGCACCTACAATAACTGCACCAGTAGCCCTAGCCTGGTAGTAGTGGTAGTCTAGTAATCTTTCTTCATGTAGTGCTGTGCTGTGCTGGTCTGTTTCTCTCTCCCCTCTCATGTCGGCTTCCAGTCTGTCTGTCAGCTGGTCCCAATCCAACCCACGCGCTAACTAAACTGCGGCAGACGACGCGACTTTCTTGTCGTAGGCCTTAGTGGTGGTGGTGGTGGTGGTGGTGGTGGTTGTGACGGTGGTGGTGGTGGTTGCGGTTTTTTTTTTAAAGCCTAGAAGACAGAGCGAGTCGCGTGGACGCCTTACCAGTGGCTTGTCTGTGCGAGTGCTCGTGTATTGACCAGCTTCACGCCTCTGTGTGGTGTGTGTGTGTGTGTGTGTGTGTGTGTGGTGTGTGTGTGTGTGTGTGTGAGTAGAGAGAGAGAGAGAGGAGAGAGAGAGAGAGAGGCGCTGTGCTCTCTCTCTCTCTCTCTCTCTCTCTCTCTCTCTCTCTCTCTCTCTCTCTCTCTCTCTCTCTCTCTCTCTCTCTCTCTCTCTCTCTCTCTAGCATATATGCTTACAATAACTCATTCAATCACAACATCAAATCTAAATAGTTTCAGGATCAGGCAGAAATAAAATCAGATGCTGTTCCAATAACGTCCCCCACTCCCTCACAGGCTTGCCATCATCAATACCCTATTGCTATCATCTCCTTCTTCCCTTATATGACGACCCCCCTTTCCCTTATCTAATACACGGGTTAATGTGTGAGGAGATGTAAGGAAAAAGTGACAGAAAAAGTTACAGATTTAAACAGAAAAGAGCGAATGAAAAAAGAAAAAAGTGCAATATTTTCACAAGTGCCTGTTAAACCGGATGTTCTAACTCGTTTCTAGCGCTTTACAGAAGGTCTTCAGTTTGCTGATGTTTCTGTCGTACCATACATACATTTTTCAACATAACTCTCTAATCCCCACCCCACCCATCCCACCCCAGACCACATTCTCCTCCCTCCCCCAAAACAAACAAACAACAAAAAAAACAAAAACAAAGCAAACAAAAAGCCCAAACAAACAAAAAAAAACCCAACATCACTGTGTGTGTTTAGCCGAAAGGTGGCAACAGAAAGTGAAAAGTGTTTCTTGTCATTCATCCCACGGAAACGTCATAATGTGCAGAAAACGCTACAGTCCATGTCACACCAAGAGCCCTCCGCTCCCCCCCCCCCACCCCACCCGAAACTGATGTTTAACCGCTGTATGTAAGGTAAAGGTATCCCATAACCTATGTGGTCGTACGGGTGCGAGGCATCAGATATCTCAGCTTCTCCAAGGGCCAGCATATTGAGGGCGGCGCCCATCTCCTCACCCTCGCTGCTTTACCTTCCCTGATATTAAAGAGAGCAGGTACCCATTTACAGCTGGGTGAACTGGGGGACTGAACTGAAGCCAAAGCGTGCAAACGGTCACCCATCCAATCGGTAACCACGCTCGATGCTGCTTAACATTAGCTGGGGAAAGCGAGCGGTCTGACCACGTATGTATATAACATTATTCCTAATGCACTAGATGATGCTTGGAGTACACATGCACTGGCTGTTTTGGCCTTTCCATAACTTCACACATGCTGACATAACTAACATGACGATCATTACGCATTGTGGATGTTGGGTGTGCATGTAGACAGTGTACATACCAAGGTGATTAAAGCACTGCTAGGCAGGTCTGCACACAAACCTACCGAGGAATCTTCACAGTCCACACCCTTGATTTAATCCACCTCCACCCCTGACTTTTTGACTATCAGGATTAAAAGTCCCCTCGTCTTAGTCACTAGGTGTTTGCCCCTCCACCCAAACAAATGAGGTGAAAGGAGAGATATGAGTGTTCTAATTCTGGGCTTTTCCTTCTCCCGTAATAGAGATATACACAAGCAAGTTAATAGTTTATGCAGGTATCACTCTATTGCTGTAGAAAAACAATCATTTCTTGGCTAGAACTCCAAGGTTCACCAATGGTGTTTACGTATGTAGGTAGCCGCATCCCGACTTCGGGGATGGTGTCTAAACAAGACACCTGTGCGTTTGTGTGTGTGTGTGTGTGTGTGTGTGTGTGTGTGTGTGTGTGTGTGTGTGTGTGTGTGTGTGTGTGTGTGTGTGTGTGCGTGCGTGCATGCGTGATGTGTGTGTGTGTGTGTGTGTGTGGTGTGTGTGTGTGTGTGTGTGTGTGTGTGTGCGTGTTTAAATTTGTCATCCAGTCCTATCCAGCATGAAACAGCCTGCTCTTTCGAAAGGCATAACGGATTCTTAAAGTGTGTACAAGATGATCTGCATACATTCACACACGAGATCTCGGTTGAAATAGTCTCATCTAAAGGACTTTTAACAGTCGGTTCGATTTTTCTCGTCAAACTGGGAAGAAAGAGCAAGGCTGGGAATCAAACCCACAACCTCATGGTTTACATGCTAGGCAGGTGAATGTCTTTACCTTCCTGTCACCTTCCTTCTTGGTATAAATGAAAATCGTTTTCTTCCATGTTTTCTTTTTGTATTCTTTCTTTCTATTTTCTTTCTTTTTTGTGGTCTCAGCAGATTTTCTTTGTTGTTTGTTTGGGGGTTTTCCTTCCACTTCTGGTACTATAATATTACCCAATGCTATGTAGGCCTACACCTTGTAAATAGTTAACAGCTGCTATTTCGTATTTAACTGATATCTCATCCATTTGGCTATATATTGCTCTCAATCCACACACCCTCCATCTCTCCAACCTTTCTTTTTTTTTGGTTTTAGTCTCTTTTTACAACACTCTCCACACTACAGGCTTAAAAACAAAAAAAACCCACAAAAAAACCCCTGCACTTGGAAACTGTGTGTGTGGCCCCTGATTAGGGTTTCACAGACACGTGACAACACGATGAAAGGTAAGGGCGAGGTGGAGAAAACAGCACGGGTAGATAGCCTACGTCTGTCTTCCTGTTCATGTTTACACTTCACAAAGAAAAGGAAAAAGGAAAAAGAGAAGGGAAAAACAAAAGCACTGGTTGTAGGTTTGCCTACGTTGTTTGATGGGTTCACGTTGGAGTGGTGCCTCTCTTCCTGCAGTGTTTGCCGCTACGACAAACAGACACGGAGTGTACAGGTATGATCGTCTGCAGGATGCAGTTTGTTCTTCATTTCTCTTTTGAAGTTGGATTTTTTTTCATTTTATTAGGGAGGGGTCACGAGAAAGTCAAACAGATTAAAGGAAAAACCGAAACAAAGCAAACAAAACAAAACAAAAAAAGATTAATGGACGTAAGAATGATGTTTCACAAAAAAAATAAAGAGAGAAGAGAGGGGGGGGGGGGGGGGACTGATCAGACGAAGAATCTACGCTGATGGTGTAGGCCTACACATCTTTATTATATGCAAACATTTACAAGAGGAGAGAGAGAGAGAGAGAGAGAGAGAGAGAGAGAGAGAGAGAGAGAGAGAGAGAGAGATTTGATTTGATTTATTCTTCTATATCGAGGATAATGTGCTTTTTTTCATCCAGTCCCCGTGTATATGCAGTTTGTAAATGTCATCTGTTCCCACCGGCACACGATGGCCTACTCTTACGAAAAGCGGAACAGGAATTAACGTGTGCGCAAGGTGTTCTGCGTGCGTTCGCACACGGGGCCTCGGTTTAAAGTCTCATCCGAAGGACTTTTGAGAGAGAGAGAGAGAGAGAGAGAGAGAGAGAGAGAGAGAGAGAGAGAGAGAGAGAGAGAGAGAGAGAGAGAGAGAGAGAGAGAGAGAGAGAGAGAGGATATAACGCGGAAAACAGTATTAAAGAAACAGCAGAGACCATTTTTAGGAATTTTGATTGCCTTGTCCACAATATTTACTTTATAAAAGGAAATTTAATCGTCAGTAAAGTGCTATCAAACCCTCAAGAGGCAAAATGGTGGACAAGACGGTAATTTCGATAAATTCAAAATAAAACACGAAACTTTGATATTTCACTTCTATTTTCATTTTTTACATAGAAACGTCACAATGTCTATAAATTCAAAATAAAACACGGAACTTTTTATTTTTCACTTCTGTTTTCAGTGTTTTACCCCATAGAAACGTCGCAATGAGCTGGATATTCCATATGCGCCACATGGGCCCAGACATCCATTGGGCACATACTTCAACCCCATAATCCTGTATACCCTGAATAAGACGTTGTAGTGACTAACATCGTGTGTCCTCTCTAAATGAACAACACGACTCTCTTGTCACAGGGCTGGGGCAAACAGACGGGCGTGGCGGACAGGAGATGAAATGACCTGGCTTTCAGATAAAAATTCTCTGGCTTCGAGACCAAATTACCCGGCTTCTCTCTGCCCCGCCCTCTCCCTCTCCCTCTCTCTGCCCCGCCCTCTCCCTCTCCGTGTCCCAGGCTGCCGAAAAGCATCAAAGCTGGCGGTCACTGCCTGAGGAAGAGAGAACAGGCAGGGACAGAAAGACTTCTTTGTGTCCTGGACAGTCTGATGTTTGACCACTGCCCCGTTTTCTGAGCGGGACATTAATTAATTTTTAATAGAGGATTTTTCAGGGTTATGCCCCCTATCTCTATACCATGACCATTTTGTTGAGGAATAAGTTTTTTGGGTGTGGGTTTTGTTGTTGTTGTTCTTCCTCGGCTAAAAGTCCTGAGGTTCATCAATGGTGAGGTTTTGGGTATGCAACGGTTTTTTACCCACAATGAAGGTAGCTGTATACCGACTGGGTGTGTTCGTGTTTCCGTAACCCACCAAATCCTGACATGAATTACAGGATCTTTAACGTGCATATTTGATCTTCTGTATGCCTATAATCATATACATGAAGGAATTGAGGCACTGGCATGTCTGCACTCGAAGTTGACCTGGGAGATCGTACAAAATTCCCACCTTTAATTCACCAGACGCGGCCGAGATTCGAACCCATGACTTCATGGACCCATGAGATTGAAGTCGAACAGTCTTAACCACTCGACCAAAGCGTCTGTCAAGTTAAGGTATAGAAAGTGTCTGTCTTCCTCTGCCTGTCGAAATGAAGTCTTGTCCTTTCGGTTTTAATTTTCGTTAGTGTGATTCTGTCACTTATATTAGAAGTGCTGATGACAGCGGTTTTACATCTTTAGCTTATGTTAAAAATACATTCCCATTTCGCAGAACAGTAGGCCAGCTATGATCCATGGAATGAATGACACAAACAAACCCAGCATGCATCCTGCTACCTGCACAAGGATGGGCTACGCCGCGTTCAGCTTGCCGAGATACACTGAAGGAAAGCGTTGGAGCGGTGCCCCATTGACTGACTGACTCCTGGGAGAAGGGGCAAAACGAGGTCAATGAGGGAGTGACTTGACTATACAACAGCCTACCTGAGAAATTCGCCACCCGCCTAAATGCACCGATCAGGACATCATTATATCTGGCTGATTTAGAAGAGAGATAATTCCCTTGAAAAGAGGATATTTACCACACGGGTGTGATGAACAGCCCATTTGGTGGGTGTTAATGCGGCTGAATACGTGATTATTCCAGCTCTCGTGTGCACACACACCACACACAAATGGCGATGGAAAAGATTGTCGCTGCACTTACACAATTGTACAGACTGGCCCATTTTGATGAAGTAAAGTGATGATTATCGGTGAATGTTTCCTGATTTCGTGGTTTGGTGTTATGGGGATTTGTTCGTTATATAGCTAGTCCCCACTTTTAGTACACGAAACACCTCTTGGCAAGGAAGCACCTACATTACAGCAGAGCATAGCACAATACAGTATGGCAAAGCATAACAGCGCAGTGTAGAGTAGCGTGGCATAATGCAGTGCAGTGCAGTGCAGTGCAGTGCAGTGCAGTGCAGTGCAGTATAGTACAGTGCAATGCAGTAGTATAGTATAGTATAGTATAGTATAGTATAGTATAGTATAGTATAGTATAGTATAGTATAGTATAGTATAGTATAGTATAGTATAGTATAGTATAGTATAGTTGTGCACTGCAATGCAGCGCAGTGTAGTGTAGTGTAGTGTAGTGTAGTGTAGTGTAGTGCAGTGCAGTGCAGTGCAGTGCAGTGCAGTGCAGTGCAGTGCAGTGCAGTGCAGTGCAGTGCAGTGCAGTGCAGTGTAGTGTAGTGTAGTGTAGTGTAGTGTAGTGTAGTGTGAAACAGAACAATAGAGTAGACTAGAGTAAAACCAACCAACAAAACAACAAAAAAAACACACCAATAAAACGCGGTACAGCATTACGATGTGTCTTTTCTCTCTTACTTGCTGTAGACTTAAACAGGTGTATCTCGCCACGTGAAGAAAAAGCAACAGCAACCAGTTATTTGAACATAAAAGTGAAATCGAATAAGATAAAACATCCAGTCATTACATAGTACGGTTACAATAATTATTCAAAATCAGACATTTATTAACACCCTTCTCTCTCTCTCTCTCTCTCTCTCTCTCTCTCTCTCTCTCTCTCTCTCTCTCTCTCTCTCTTCTCTCTCTGTCTGTCTCTCTCTGTGTCTCTGTCTCTCTCTGTGTCTCTGTCTCTGTCGTCTCTGTCTCTGTGTCTCTGTCTCTGTCTCTCTCTCTCTCTCTCTCTCTCTCTCTCTCTCTCTCTCTCTCTCTCTCTGTGGTCCTTTTTTTCAATCACCACAATAAGCCCTCTGTTTCAAACACTGAAGTACTTTCTATCATTTCGTGGACAGTACTAAAAAAGGGGAAGGGGGGAGGGGGCTGGGGGCTGGGGGGGGGGGGGGGGCGAGGGATGCTTCTGTTCCCACATCCTTTCCTTTCTTTTCTTTTTTAAAAAAACTTATTCTTTCATCTCTTGTAATCCACACTCTCTACGCCACCCTCTTCCTTTTTTTAATTTTTAAAAAAAATCTTCTCTTTTTAATTGTGTTTTGGCAAACAAGTCTGAACTAAAGGGGTTCTTTGTGTTGTGTGTGTGTGTGTGTGTGTGTGTGTGTGTGTGTGTGTGGTGTGTGTGTGTGTGTGTGTGTGTGTTGTGTGTGTGTGTGTGTGTGTGTGTGTGTGTGTGTGGTGTGTGTGTGTGTGTGTGTGTGTGTGTGTGTGTGTATGTGTGTGTGTGTGTAGTGTGTTGTGTGGTGTGTGTGTGTGTGTGTTTTGTGTGTGTGTGTGTGTGTGTAGTGTGTGTGTGTGTGTGTGTGTGTATGGTGTGTGTGTGTGTGTGTGTGTGTGTGGTGTGTGTGTGTGTGTGTGTGTGTGCGTGTGTGTTGTGGTGGGTGGGTGGTGTGGTGCTGGTGCGTGTTGTGTGCGTGCGTGTGTGTGGTGTGTGTGTGTGGTGTGGTGTGTGTGTGTGGTAAAGCAACCAAACCCTCAGTAGTTTCTTATGCACGTGATACTAACCCCTAACACCAGTAAGGAGGTGAAACACAACAACAGCACAGCACGGCACAGCACAGTACAGACCCGGTAGCAGAGCACGCGGAGCAGCAGTGGCCCGCCCCCCTGTCCTGTTTGAGTACCGGTAAAACCAGAAGCAACTGTCGCCGGTTTGTCTGTGTGTAGACCTAGACCTAGACCTACCGTTTAGTTTTATCCAGGGAATGAGGTGGCTCTCTTTCAACCCTCCCCCCCCACCCCACCCCACTCCATAACCAGCTGTGTTTGCCCATCTCTTCAGGTCAAACAGACAGTCAAACAGAGTAGCGGTTTGGGGAATGATGATGTTTTTTTTCGGGGTGTTACCGAGCTTTTGAAGTGTACATTTTGATATGAAAAAGGTTTGGGGGGGGGGGGGGGGGGGGGGGAGGGGATTGGGGGAGATTTGGGTGAATGGGGGTGGGGTGGGGTGGAGAAAAGATTACATGAAAAAGAAGGGAGGAGAAGCGTGATTGAGAAAGGGGTGGTTGAGGTATTTAATATCACACACACACATACATACACACACATACATACACACACGCACGTACGCACACACACCTATTTGTGGAGAGGGAGGAAGAGAGAGAGAGAGAGAGAGAGAGAGAGAGAGAGAGAGAGAGAGAGAGAAGAGAGAGAGAGACAGACAGACAGACAGACAGACAGACAGACAGACAGACAGACAACAGACAAGACAGACAGACAGACAGACAGACAGACAGACAGACAGACAAATATAGACTCAGGCAGACACAAAGAACAACAACACAGGAAAGAGGAGGAGGAGGAGAAGACAGTAAAACACAACCCCAAACCAAACCAAACCAAAACCCTGACAACCATTGAATTGTCAAGCATACACTTGTCAACTTTTCCCACGCCACTACAGCAAGGGAAACAGACAGACATGAAAGCGTTCCACAATTCGATATTCCCCCAAAAGGATTCCCTGATACTAGTGATAGAATCAAACTTCTGGAGAGAGAAAAAAAGAAGATTAAAGACACCTAGTCTATAGCAGATAGCCTTTTCCCTCCCAGCGACTCCCATTTCACATCCTTAGTTCCCACGTTTCACCTCCAACCAACACAAGGCTGGTCAACAGATGGCGGTATCCCTCGTGTTTCTACATAACCCGGGTCACCTCACACAGAATCACTAAGGAGATCCAACACCACTCGTCTTCCTCATCATTTTATTTTGTACTGTCTGCCGACATGCATCAAAGTTGAATGGCCAAGCTTTGAACGTAGTCAGTGGTCACTCATTGAAGTCAGTGGTCACTCATTGAAGTCAGTGGTCAGCGGTCGGGGACAAAGAACAAAATAAAAGAGAATCGTCTTGGGGGCTGGGTACAGATAGCTTTCATGTCTTTGTGTCCTGCAAATCCAATTTGTACCTGTTCTGTTGTAGAGGTCATTAGGCCTAATCCTACATTAACAATCCTGCATTGGATTGGACACAGTAACGCTGACGATACAGCGCTCATTTCGTGAGGGATAGGATAGCCAAGCTATCAAGCTGTTTGGTCTGGATTCGGGATTTTTAATTAAACAAGTTTCATCTTGCTGGAAAGCTACGTTTCTGCTCCATGGGTGTCTGTCATTGCCTTTTCTGTGCAATGCCATTAATTTTTATCACATCGTCTATGGTCTGTCAGCAATGAGGCTGAGAGGTAATACTCGGTGACTTTACAGAAAAACACAACTCTACAGAAAACAGCTTGATAGAAAACACACGTCTATAGAAAACGCAGCTCTGTCGAAAGCTTGACCTTTTTTTTAACACAGTGTTGTTTCCTCAAGCCAGTACAGAGGACATGGATTTGTTTCATAAAATGGCACTGCTGAAAAGAATGTTAATTAATCGCAAAAAATTATCTACTTTGCCCAAAGCCCCCCCCCCCCCCCCCCCCCCCCCCCCCCCCCCACCCCCCCCCCCCCCCCCCCCCCCACACACAAAAAAAAACCAACCCCTTTTTGTGAGAAATGTTTTAACTAAAGAGTTCTTGTCTAAGGATACAGAATACTGTGAGTGTAGGACATGTGTAAATTTATACACAATTTCTATCCCTTTAATCATAAGCAACACCTTGATTAGTCAGGGAGTTAACCAGTTAGTTCCTTTATTAATCTTTAATTTTCGTAAAGACATAGGTGAAAAAAAAACACCAAACCAAACAACTCGGAATCTCGTTGGATGAAGTTAAGTTTTTGAACAATCAGTAGTACTGTGATGACATCCCTGTATTGCAGGTGACCACCCAGTTTCTGAGGACAGGTTACGATGATGTCCCAAGGCTGTGGAGTTTTCCCACAGGGCAATGACACACACACACACACACACACACACACACACACACATCAGTCAGCAGAAGAAATGTAGGCTATCTGACCCTTCTTTCCTCCTCTACATCCACTTGTATGTGAACTAACACAGGCTACACATACTGTTGCATACAGGAAATAGAAAAAAGAATGGGGAGGCGCTACACTTGTAGCAACGCGTTCTCCCCGGGAAGAGCAGCCCGAATTTCACGCAGAGAAATCTGCTGTGACATAAAGTGGCACAAAATACCCCCCCAAAAAAAAAAATACACAGCAGACCTTCTCTTCCTCGGATCCTGTACACAGCTAGCTGACTGACTGGGACACAGGAAATGGAGACTTGTCGCTGAAAGAAAGAGAGAAGCTTACCACCCATGTGTGAAGACCTGCGTCAAGTGTTTCAATGGGCATCGGGTGGGTGGGTGGTTTGTTTTTTGTTGGGTTTTTGTTTCTTCCTTCCTCGGTCAGAGCTCCCGTAGAGATTCACCAATGGTGAGATTTTGCGTATGCAACCACTTTTACCCACCAGTAAGGTAGTCATATTCCGACTACGGGGATGGTGTCTAAACGCGACACATGTGTGTATGCGTTTATAAAAATTGTCATCCATTCCTACTGGTATGAAATGGCCTGCGTTTCCAAAAGGTGGAACAGGTTTGTATGCCAAGATATTCTGCTGCGTTTGTACACATGTTCGTTCACAGGGCCTCGGTTTATAGTCTCATCCGAAGGATTTCAGCAGAGTGGAGTCGGTACTGATGGTAATTCCAAGGTAAAATTCCATAAAATTTAGAACGGATGCCTCGGTGGTACAATGCCATAAACACCTGACCGTGTTAATTAAGGGCTTGGCACACGCTACCACTCTTGCTTGCTGTGTGGCTAGCCCCAACTTCGTGGTGCCAACAGTTAGGCTATAAGGCCCTACCTACAGCACAGTTGCCGAGTTGCCAGTAGAAGCCAGTGGCAGGCCGAGTTTGGTTTGATTTACGAGTCCCAGGGGAGCCATCCGATTTGGGGACTGCACTATCAACCAGCTACCACCTTACAGCAGAACAGGCCAAATCGGCTCGGTCCATATATATATATATATATATATATATTATATATATATATATATATATATATATATATATATATATATATATATATATATATATATATATATATATATATAACTTACAAGTAGCAGTTTGCATCAAGTCACAGCCGCGTTTTGTGGTTCCTGGTATTTGCTCCACATCGGCTGAGGTGTCACTGTCTGACTATGAAACATGGAAACTTATTGAATTCATTCGCCATAATCTTTGAATCTGACAAAATGACTAAGTGGCAGCAGCAGTAACAATGATTTTATCTTGTTCGCTTTCGATTTGAACGTTGAAAGCCATTTTTGATCGAATGATCGATTTTCTCAAGAATTGTCCATATCAAAGTGGTAGCATGTGCCGCAAGCTTGGGATGTTTGAAGTCAACCTGCGGCACACCACAGGTGATGTCAAGTCAAAAGTGATGGCTTAATGGACACCTTCACAGCCACGACCCACAATTCAAGCATATAAATGAATTTGACACACACTTGTCCCCCTTGACCCTGAGAGACAATCCCCCGCAAGGACAGAATTCACATACAGTTCTCATAGACTGCCCATTGCAATAAACGTACTGCCCTCCCCCCCCCCTCACCCCTCCCCTCCCGACCTCTTATTAATAGTTCCCCATGAAAGAAAATCAGTCACACCAAAGTCCGGACTTTGCCAACGTTGTCATCGATAAACCTGGTTTTTAGGTTGGAGTAGTGTCTTGTAGCCTACGTAGGCTAGGCCTCTTGGGACTTTTCATCCAGGTGATGAGTGGGTGTAGAATTTTGCTGTTAGTATAATATGCTGTAGCCATAAAAGCTGAACAAGAGTCAAGAGTAACCAGGAACGTTAGTCTACGAGTGAAGATCAGAACTGGGATGTGACTGTTTTATTTACTGTATCAATGACATTTTTGCATCTCCCCTGGAGTGTGTGTGTGGTGTGTGTGTGTGTGTGTGTGTGTGTGTGTGTTGTGTGTTGTGTGTGTGTGTGTGTGTGTGTGTGCGTGTGTGTGCGTGCGTGTGTGTGTGTCAAGAGAGAGAGAGAGAGAGAGAGAGAGAGAGAGAGAGAGAGAGAGAGAGAGAGAGAGAGAGAGAGAGAGAGAGAGTCTCTCAAAAAAAATGTTGAAAACGGCAAACAAACAAAACACTCAAAAAACGCTTCAGACAATAATATTGTCCGCTCTCTTACAACAGGAAAAAGTATCAAAGCCTGGCCAGGAGAGAAGGAGAGAATCCCCCTTAAAACTGATTTGACAGCCAGGCTCAAATTGGCCATGAAGCCAACACCAAACAGTGAAGTCTAATGCCAACAGTCCCAGCCCACACAGCAAACTCTCATAGCGCCACCACCAGGGCCGGCCACAATAGGGCGAGACTGGAGTGTCATTGTTCCAGCTATAACAGAAAAACAGAGAGAGAAAGAGAGAGAGAGAGAGAGAGAGAGAGAGAGAGAGAGAGAGAGAGAGAGAGAGAGAGAGAGACAGAGACAGAGACAGAGAGAGAGAGGGGGGGAGAGGGAGGGGTGATACTGTGGCGTATATTCCACAAAAGAAAGAATAGTTACAAGGTAAACCTACTTAAGTAAAAAAACCAAAAAAACCAACAAAAACAACAAACAAAAAACAAAACAAAGCAAAAACCCAACAAAAACCCAGCCAAACAAAAAAGTAGGGATATTTGGATCATTGATATCAACAGCCCTGATTATTTGGAGAAAAAAAGCAAATAAAGCTTCTTTTTTTTTAATCAGCAAAGGCTCTGCTGCCCTTCTGTATTTTTGTCCTTTGTTTTGTGTGTGGTTTTCTTTTTGTTTGTATATGTCGTGTTTTGTTTTCTTTGTGTGTGTGTGTGTGCGTGTGTGGTGTGTGTGTGTGTGTGTGTGTGTGTGTGTGTGTGTGTGTGTGTGTGTGTGTGTGTGTGCTGTATTTGGTTTTCTTTTTGTTTGTATGTTTGGGTTTTTTACGATGTTTAGTAACTGTCCTGAGAAACCATCAGCAGTGCATGAAGTTCTGGTCTGGTCTGGTCCAGAATGACTCTGGTTTGTTTTTTGTTGGTTTTTGGTTATTTTTGTTGCTTTGTGACGATTTATGGACGAGCACACACAGCCCCAGAGATTGTCACTGCCAATATTTCTAATTTTTTTTTAAATAATCCTCATTCGTTTGAATGATGATACTGTGTGTAAATAGAAATCGCCAAAACGTCAGTCCCTCTATCCACTGCTGTCAAGTATCTAGGGGTCATTACTTCATAGCTAATGCTGCTGCATTTATACACTGTACCCTGGGTAGTTCATGGCATGCTGCCTCCCAATCATTTAACTCGTGTTTTGATCCCCACCGGAAAAAATCGAAAAAAACCCCACCAACAACAAAGAACAGCGTGAACTTGATTTTGTCAGGAATGGTCATAAAGAGATTTTCAAATCCCAACAGGAATTTTACTATTTTACTAACATCGAAACCATTCTCCTTTTGACAATAACAGAACACCATACTATCCATTACCTTCATGATGTCTGGTCTGTGCCTTCCTTCACTAAGCAGTTTTGTTGACCCCGTGAGGGTCAATATTGAACGGGGGGAGCACTGAGCCTCTGGATCACCGCCTGTTTATGAACACTGGGCCTCAAAGTCAACATTGACTTAACCTGATTTACCCCCCTTGTGTAATGGAGCTTCGAGAAGGAAAGGGGGGGGGGGGGGGGGGGGGGGGGGTGGAGGGGTGCATGGGCAGAGGGAAAAGGGGTGAAAGTGAAAGAAAGGAAGAAGAAAATGGCAAGATAGATAGATAAAGAAGGAATGGAGAGGAATGGGCGAAAAGGGGGGCATGGATAAGGGGGGTGGGGTGTTTTCTTCATTTCTGAATTATTGAGTACATAATTTTGAATTCATGCTAATGATAAAACCATACACTTTTTTTCATTATAAAATCATACACTTATTCCTGCCTTAGAACAATGTCTACTTAAAATTCAAGATGCCTACCCAGGAATCCAACCCTGCCCTTGTACAGTGCACCTTTAGTTTTAGTTTTAAGATTTTTTTTTTTTTGTTAGCTTTTTTTTGGGGGGGGGGGTAGGTTTTTTTTTTTTTTTTTTTTATCTGATCTTCCTTTACATGTGCTTTTCCTAACATGTGTTTTCCCTCTCAAACTCTGTCAACTCACTCTGTCGTGGATTATTTTCATCTTCACCTTCTTCACCCATATGGCATAGACTTGGTGGCCTGACCGTTATGGGCATCGCTGAAGATGTTATTTTACTTGCACCAAATGTATGCCTGTTGCAGACGACATTACTGTTTATTGCTTCATCCAGAAAGCTTTGACCCACACCTTCTGTCAAGGTCGTGTGGAATGGGGGTGGGGTGGGGGTGGGGGTGGAAACAAGAATTTTGGTTTCTTTAATCTGAAACACCAACGCATCTTCAACGTTATGGACTATGTTTCATGGAGACTATTTCTTCATCTTAGAGATTATTTCCACTTTTCTTCTTCTCAGTTTCTTGCTTTTTTCTTTCTTTTATTTTTTCCCTACCTTCTTTCATGGTGCCCATGACTAAAATATAATGTGTGGCAAAACCACAAGGATTGCAAAAGTAGTTTGAATAATGGTAAAGACAATGGTGGTGTTGTGATCATTATCATGTTGTTTTGTTTTAAAGAGGATGGTTGTTTTTGTTGTTGTTTTGTTGTTTGTTTGATGGTTTGTTTGGTTTGGTGGGGTGGGGGGGGGGGGGGGGGGGGGGGGGTCCTGCATTTGAGACATGTCATACCCTAAAGTCAGGGCCTAGGGTTACAACACACTGATTATTGCAGGCGAATCCAGAAATCAGTTTCATACAAAAATTCACGATCAAGTGATTCCAAACTAGTTTTGCCACCGTTGTAGTGAAACACACACACACACACACACACACATACACAGCGCGCGCGCACATACGCGTTAAAACCTGTACAGTCTTTTGGGAGGGTAAGCCTAGATCGTTATGTGAACAGATGACAAAAATTACAAAACCGCATGGTGAATGGATGTAAAAGATAAAACAACAACATTTGAGTGTTTATTCATTATCCTCACACACAGAGAATTTGATTAAAAACAAACAACAACACCCAGGGAGAGAGAGAATGAATGATCTTTATTTTTCAAGGGTTACAGAGTAAGCATTACATACTTTTTTTCATCTGGAGGGAGAGAGAGAGAGAGAGAGAGAGAGAAGAGAAGAGAGAGAGGGAAGAGAGAGAGAGGAGTAGAGAGAGAGGCGACAGAGACAGAGACAGAGACAGAGAAGTGCGCGTGCGCACGCGCGCGCACACCACACACACACAGACACAGATAAGAGACGCACAAAAAAGGCTCATGTCATCAAAACTAGTTTGACATACAAGGTTTTCAAAACAAAAACAAATAAAGCAAGAGAGAGAGAGAGAGAGAGAGAGAGAGAGAGAGAGGAGAGAGAGAGGAAGAGAAGAGAGAGAGAGAGAGAGAGGAGAAAGGAGGCGTCCGTTTTGAAGCCCTGGAAAAGGACTGAAGGGGGGGGGGGGGGTCTATTTCAAATGTAGGTGGTAATAAACGTCCTGGTGTCAAGACAGTCACACTTCATCGCTGGAGAATAAAAAGCCAGAGAGAGAGAGAGAGAAGTTTGCAGCTTGAGAAAAAAAAAGAGGAGAGAAAGAGGATAGAGAGATTGTAGATACTAATACAGACACAGATCGAGAAGCAAGCAAGCACACACACAACACACACACACACACACACACACACACACACACACACACACCACACACACACACACACAAACACCACACACAATACACACACACACCATGTGCATGCATGCAATCATACAACACCACAGATGCACGCACGCGTCCACACACACACGCACACACGCACACCACACGCACGCTCTGGCACACACACATACCACAGATGCAACACACACACACACACACACACACACACACACACATAGTGTCACACCCACATACACTGAGACAAAAGAAAAGAAGCAGACGAAGCTCCTGAAAAGACAGGGGTGGAGTTTAAAGGGTTTCAATTTTGATAGACTGCAAACTACAAACACCAACAACAGATTATGCTTACCAAAACATAGCAAGATATAGATCCTATAAACCCTGCCTTTGCGAGCAGACCAACAAGCAAATCCTAGTGGGATATAGCCAAACAGAAAAGAAACCATTGTTTTTATTACATTAGCTCAATCACTGAAGTATGTATGCAATTGTTACTGATAGTATATTATGTATGTCATCTGTTTCAATGTGAAGTCATCCATCACAATGTATGCATGTGAATAGGACAGGACTATCATAAGTTTGCCTGTTGCCCTATCAAGGTATGCTTGTGTTTGGGGG
>CM060316.1:27902172-27906477 GCA_030674155.1 Stramonita haemastoma | reverse complement strand
GAAATGGAGACTTGTCGCTGAAAGAAAGAGAGAAGCTTTCCACCCGTATGTGAAGACCTGCGTCAAGTGTTTCAATGGGCATCGGGTGGGTGGGTGGTTTGTTTTTTGTTGGGTTTTTGTTCTTCCTTCCTCGGTCAGAGCTCCCGTAGAGATTCACCAATGGTGAGATTTTGCGTATGCAACCACTTTTACCCACCAGTAAGGTAGTCAGTCATATTCCGACTACGGGGATGGTGTCTAAACGCGACACATGTGTGTATGCGTTTATAAAAATTGTCATCCATTCCTACTGGTATGAAATGGCCTACTTTTCCAAAAGGTGGAACAGGTTTGTATGCCAAGATATTCTGCTGCGTTTGTACACATGTTCGTTCACAGGGCCTCGGTTTATAGTCTCATCCGAAGGATTTCAGCAGAGTGGAGTCGGTACTGATGGTAATTCCAAGGTAAAATTCCATAAAACTTAGAACGGATGCCTCGGTGGTACAATGCCATAAAACGCCTGACCGTGTTAATTAAGGGCTTGGCACACGCTACCACTCTTGCTTGCTGTGTGGCTAGCCCCAACTTCGTGGTGCCAACAGTTAGGCTATAAGGCCCTACCTACAGCACAGTTGCCGAGTTGCCAGTAGAAGCCAGTGGCAGGCCGAGTTTGGTTTGATTTACGAGTCCCAGGGGAGCCATCCGATTTGGGGACTGCACTATCAACCAGCTACCACCTTACAGCAGAACAGGCCAAATCGGCTCGGTCCATATATATATATATATATATATATAATATATATATATATATATATATATATATATATATATATATATATATATATATATATATAACTTACAAGTAGCAGTTTGCATCAAGTCACAGCCGCGTTTTGTGGTTCCTGGTATTTGCTCCACATCGGCTGAGGTGTCACTGTCTGACTATGAAACATGGAAACTTATTGAATTCATTCGCCATAATCTTTGAATCTGACAAAATGACTAAGTGGCAGCAGCAGTAACAATGATTTTATCTTGTTCGCTTTCGATTTGAACGTTGAAAGCCATTTTTGATCGAATGATCGATTTTCTCAAGAATTGTCCATATCAAAGTGGTAGCATGTGCCGCAAGCTTGGGATGTTTGAAGTCAACCTGCGGCACACCACAGGTGATGTCAAGTCAAAAGTGATGGCTTAATGGACACCTTCACAGCCACGACCCACAATTCAAGCATATAAATGAATTTGACACACACTTGTCCCCTTGACCCTGAGAGACAATCCCCCGCAAGGACAGAATTCACATACAGTTCTCATAGACTGCCCACTGCAATAAACGTACTGCCCTCCCCCCCCCCCTCACCCCTCCCCTCCCAACCTCTTATTAATAGTTCCCCATGAAAGAAAATCAGTCACACCAAAGTCCGGACTTTGCCAACTTGTCATCGATAAACCTGGTTTTTAGGTTGGAGTAGTGTCTTGTAGCCTACGTAGGCTAGGCCTCTTGGGACTTTTCATTCAGGTGATGGGTGGGTGTAAAATTTTGCTGTTAGTATAATATGCTGTAGCCATAAAAGCTGAACAAGAGTCAAGAGTAACCAGGAACGTTTGTCTACGAGTGAAGATCAGAACTGGGATGTGACTGTTTTATTTACTGTATCAATGACATTTTTGCATCTCCCCTGGAGTGTGTGTGTGTGTGTGTGTGTGTGTGTGTGTGTGTGTGTGTGTGTGTGTGTGTGCGTGTGTGTGTGACAGAGAGAGAGAGAGAGAGAGAGAGAGGAGAGAGAGAGAGAGAGAGAGAGAGAGAGAGAGAGAGAGAGAGTCTCAAAAAGAATGTTGAAAACAGCAAACAAACAAAACACTCAAAAAACGCTTCAGACAATAATATTGTCCGCTCTGTTACAACAGGAAAAAGTATCAAAGCCCAGGGACCCCCAACAGGGCGACCTGGCCAGGAGAGAAGGAGAGAATCCCCTTAAGACTGATTTGACAGCCAGGCTCAAATTGGCCATGAAGCCAACACCAAACAGTGAAGTCTAATGCCAACAGTCCCAGCCCACACAGCAAACTCTCATAGCGCCACCACTATGGCCGCTACAATGGGGTGAGACTGGAGTGTCATTGTTCCAGCTATATAACAGAAAACACACAGAGAGAGAGAGAGAGAGAGAGAGAGAGAGAGAGAGAGAGAGAGAGAGAGAGAGAGAGAGAGAGAGAGAGAGAGGAGGTACTATGGCCTATATCTCACAAAAGAAAGAAACAGTTAAAGGTAAATCTACTCAGTCACGTATTTGGCTGAGATATTGATAAGGGATGGCTGGGGTGTTGGTAAGGGATGGCTGGGGTGTTGATAAGGTAAGGGATGGCTGGGATGTTGATAAGGGATGGCTGGGATGTTGATAAGGGATGGCTGGGATGTCGATAAGGGATGGCTGGGATGTTGATAAGGGATGGCTGGGATGTTGATAAGGGATGGCTGGGATGTAGATAAGGGATGGCTGGGATGTTGATAAGGGATGGCTGGGATATGAATAAGAAGAAAGGAATGGCTGGTTTTAATCTTGGGATTTTAAATTTGAAAAGAAACCTGGTGATGTCATGTTAAGTTTTCATTTTCAGTGGAGGTGACAAACAATAACGAGTAAATTAATGAGCGGCTGTATGTGGTGGCCAACCTTTTTTTCCCTGTGGAGAAGAGTCCATAGTCCTTTTGTTGTTGTTGTTGGTGGTGGTGGTGGTGTTATTGTTAACACCTCAGAGGTCACCCAGACTATGCTCTCTGTCTCACTCATCATACTTAGGAATCACCATGAGACAAGAAGTACACACTGGATGAGAAGTATGCGTACATATGGCTTTTCCTCAAGCACTACATTATAATTTGTAGGCAGCCATATTCCAACTCCGGAGGATTTTTTCTACTATAGAGTGCAAAGTGGGGATGCGGGGGGAGTTGGGTACAACGAGCTTGTCATGGCTGAAGACAATCTCAAGATAGCATTCCAAAACATGACAAGGTGTCAATATAGGCCTTGGCACTTAACTGACATCATCAAGAACTGACTCAGCTTTCAAGCTGGGCTGCATATCCCACGTTTTAAAAGAGTTATGGGTTGTGTTAGGGAAAGATGGCAACACAAGTCAGTGCATCACAAAATAACCAATCTAACACACACACACACACACACACACACACACACACACACACACACACACACACACACACACACACACACACACTCCTCGTAAAAGAATAAATAAATAAATAAATAAATAAATAAATAAATAAATAAAATAAACACATATACACACATGTTGACTGATGACCAGCTCATTCTAGAGCTAATGCTGCTGTGTTTATACCTGTATCCTGGATAGTTCATTAACCTCATGTTTTGAACCCTCCCCCTCCCAAAAAAACAACAACCGAACCCCCACCCCTACCCCCACCCCCCAAACAACAAAGAACTGCTTGTACTTAATTTTGTCAGGAATGGTCATGAAGAGATTTTCAAATCTCAACAGGAATTTTACTATTTTACTAACATCAAAACCATTCTCCTTTTGACAATAACAGAACACCATACTATCCATTACCTTCATGATGTCTGGTCTATGCCATCCTTTCACTAAGCAGTTTTGTTGACCCCGTGAGGGTCAATATTGAACGGGGGGAGCACTGAGCCTCTGGGATCACCGCCTGTTTATGAACACTGGGCCTCAAAGTCAACATTGACTTAACCTGATTTACCCCCCTTGTGTAATGGAGCTTCGAGAAGGAAAGGGGGGGGGGGGGGGGGGGGGAGGGGTGCATGGGTAGAGGGAAAAGGAGTGAAAGTAAAAGAAAGGAAGAAGAAAACGGCAAGATAGATAGATAAAGAAGGAATGGAGAGGAATGGGCGAAAAGGGGGGCATGGATAAGGGGGGTGGGGTGTTTTCTTCATTTCTGAATTATCGAGTACACGTTTTCGAACATTTAGTCTTGAATTCATGCTAATGATAAAACCATACACCTTTTTCTTGATAAAATCATACACTTACTCCTGCCTTAGAACAATGTCTACTTAAAATTCAAGATACCTACCCAGGAATCCAACCCTGCCGTTGTACAGTGCACCTTTAGTTTTATTTTTCAGATTGTTCTTTTTTTTGTTAGCTTTTTTTTTTTGGGGGGGGGGGGGCGTAGGGTTTTAAATATTTTTTTTATTTGATCTTCCTTTACATGTGCTTTTCCTAACATGTGTTTTCCCTCTCAAACTCTGTGTCAACTCACTCTATCGTGGATTATTTTCATCTTCACCTTCAAAGTCAAAGTCAAGT
>CM060316.1:27822172-27894672 GCA_030674155.1 Stramonita haemastoma | reverse complement strand
CACCTGGTCTGTCTGTCTATCTTTCTCACTGCAGGCATAGCCCAGTCTCTTAGAGGGGGCGAGCAGATCAGATGTGATCAAACTGACGGAAGAGAAAGGGACCTCTGGCTGATATATGAGGGAAACCAGATGCCTTGGTTTTGAGGGGGACGGTGTTGCGCTTTCTCCCTCAGTAGCCCTAAAAGGCAGGCTTGACACCCCCAGTCAGTGATTGACCCCCGGAGATAAGCAGGGGAGTGCAGGGTCAGCGTCTGTCAACACAGGGCTTGACACGGACCTGTGAACAGCGCTGGGGGACATGATCTAGCAAGCTGGGCCTGACTTAATGGAGGACGGTCTTGTTCTTCTTTGATACAGCTTTTACCAGGCTGGGCCTGACTTAGCCTAACTGAGGACGGTCTTGTTCTTCTTTGATACAGCTTTTACCAGGCTTTCTTTCTTTTTCTTCTTCTTCCTGCCCGTTGGTCATATTCATCACAGATAGGCTGGCCACGTTGACAGAGAGGAGCAAATTGCGCCTAACAACAGACTGCAAATTGAAAATGTGCCCTTAGCATGTCCCTGCTATCTGTCCTCCATCTTCTCTCTGTTGTACACACTGATGCAAAGGGGCGTTGGTTTATGTTAGCTTGCTTCACTCTCAGCCCCCCATCGCCCCATTCCCCGTTTCCTCTTTTTCTGATGTTTTGTTTGACCTTGCCAACATTGTAGCTTAAAAAATAAAGAATGGGTGGTGTTTGCATTCACAAGGCCAGGCTATGTAAAGGGTGCTTTCACAATACTGACTTGATGCAGACGCGTTTTCATGAAAGAGGTAAAATAAAGGACCAGCAATTCAGGACATTGGGTGACCTTGAAGACAGCTTCTTCATCCCCTATCCTTGCCGTGATAGGAACGATTGTATTGTATTGTGTTGTATTGTATTGTATTGTATTGTATTGTATTGTATTGAATTGTATGAATTGTATTGTATTGTATTGTATTGTATTGATTGTATTGTATTGTATACCACTTTAAGTCACCGCAGTAAAATTCGGGCTGCTCTTCCTGGGGAGAGCACATCCCCACAAGTGCAGCGCCACCCATTATTTTTTTTATTTTCCTGTTTGCACCTGCATTTGTTTCCCTATCAGTGGATTTTTTCCCTACAGAATTTAGCCAAGGACAATTCCCTTATTGACGTGGGTTCTTTTACGTGCGCTAAATATATGTAACACACGGGACTTCGATTCATCGTCTCATCCGAAAGATTAACACCCAGACCACCCAGACCACCACTTACGGTCCAATGGATGGGGGAAAAGTTTCTGGCCCAAATGGGGATCAAACAACCGCACACTTCGAACCCAGATTTCTAGCTTTCTAGGCAGATGCGTTACCTCTAGACCACAGAACCACCCAGAGACTGATGTCATCATAATCAGCAGCAGCCGTAGCAGCCGTAGCACCGTAGCAGCAGCAGCAGCAGCAGCAGCAGCAGCAGCAGCAGCAGCAGCAGCACAGCAGCAGTGGTAGCAGCAGCAGCAGCAGCAGCAGCAGCAGCAGCAGCAGCAGCAGCAGCAGCACAGCAGTAGTAGTAGTAGTAGTAGTAGTAGTAGTAGTAGTATAGTAGTAGTAGTATCTTCCTTTGCATTATAGATCTAGTAGCTATCATCATCATCATCATCATCATCATCATCATCATCATCATCATCATCATCATCATCATCATCATCATCATCATCATCGTTGTTGTGAAGAAGGGGATACTCCTAGAGGCTGAGTGGAAAAGCCCCCCCCCCCCCCCCCCCACACACACACACACACACTTACATACACGCAAATACCGTACTTGTGGTACGGAAACAGTTTCGGTGTATAAAAGTACAATCAGAATAATTATAAGGACAATTATTAATGATGAAGGTTCAGAATCTAAATACTGTGGAAACATCTGTCTCTTACTTATGTTTCATCAAAAAAGAGGACGAAATACAGTACAGACGAATAGAAAAGAGAAGGAAATAAAAACAAAGACAGAGAGATAACATTACATATCATGTCAGAATAGCGTGCTGGAAATTGACTGGAGGGGGGGGTGGGGAGGGGGTTATATAATTCCAGAAAAGTCTTCACACAGTGAGACAGCAAGACCTTCTGAAAGACGATCAGTTCTGGCTCTAGTGAGGCAAGCACCTCACTGCACACAAATGTAAGGAATGCGGAGAAGAGAGAGAGAGAGAGAGAGAGAGAGAGAGAGAGAGAGAGAGAGAGAGAGAGAGAGAGAGAGAGAGAGAGAGAGAGAGAGAGAGAGAGAGAGAGAGAGAGAGAGAGAGAGAGAGAGAGAGCCTCATAATTCATTTTTTAAAAAGAAAAGTCGGATCAACTCACAGAACACAAGTCGTTCAGAAAATGGGCACAGAACAAGGCACTGGTTTTCTCCAATCCAGTCCTACATCTGAAGCTGTAGTATCCAATAACGCTCCACTGTCTATGGGTTTAATCCCCGTTCAACTAGGCAGCAGAGCAGGTCTGTGGAATGGGTCACCTAACCTCAAAAGCCTGTCACACTTGCACTGCGGCCTAAAAGGCTTCTGTTCCCCAGTAATGACGGCAGCTACACAGGTGGAAGGGAGGAAGGAAGGAAGGAAGGAAAGAGCCATCCCAGCAGGGGGCAGGCAGCTAGTCCCCTGCTCATAAATGTCACAGCTAGGATTTGCTAGACCCTATCTATGTTTTTCTTGCCCATGATTTAGGAGCCGAGCGCGATCATTACCACCTACTACCACTACTACCACTACCACTCTCTCATGCCTGAGATCACCACTTTCACCTGAAAACTGAAGACAGCGAGTTGGGGTGTGTGTGGCGGGGGGGGGGGGGAGATACTGCTAGGAGGAGGACTAGAGGGGCAGGCAGGGGGTGAGGGAGTGGAGTGGAGTGGGGCACAGAGCAATCAATGAGCGATTAGCGTGACAGCTGTCTGCTACCTCTCCCCCTCTCGCCTTTAGACCTCCCGGGGCTTTCAGCTTTTTGTCCACAATCGCCCCCCCCCCCCTCCCCACCCTCTCCATGACGGCATCAGCTAGACCTTTGACACGACTGGCTGACTTCCAGCCCTCACCACACACACCCCTGGCCCACCCCTCTACTCTACTCTACTCCTGCCCATGGCTCTCTGTTGCAGGGGGGGGGGGGTGTAAGGAGTCACCCCCTGTGGAGCAATGAGGACTTGTAGGTTAGCCACTTCCAGGTGTGTGTGCTTTGTCCCCGGGAGTTCCTTGTCCTGGTCATTATCACAGCTTGCCCAGAAAGCCAACAAGACTGTGGCCGACTGTGGCTGATTCTCTTTGGCCTAGCCTAAATATAATGATCATGGTCAGGGATGAAGTCAGCCACCTGTGCAACAATACTTTAATTAAGCGCACAGAAAGTAGCTCCATTACATGGTGGTTACAGGGCACGCTAAAAAGCTACAAAGCACGACTCCAGGTATTGTATTGTATGGGATCCTATTGTATTGTATTGTATTGTATTGTACTATACTGTACTGTATTGTATTGTATACCACTTTCAGTCACGGCAGATATATTTGCGTAAAATTCGGGCTGCTCTCCCCGGGGAGAGTGTGTCGCCACAATAACAGCGCCACCTATTTTTTTTTTTTTTCCTGTTTGCATATATATATATTCGCTTTCCTATCAGAGTGGCTTTTTCTACAGAATTTTGCCAAGGACAGCTCTCTTGTTGCTGTAGGTTCTTTTACGTGCACTAAATTAATATTGCACACGGGACCTCGGTTTATCCCCCATCCAAAAGACTAACACCCAGACCATTATTTTTTTTTTTTTTGTATTTTGTACCACTTTATGTCACGCAGATTTCTCTGCGTGAAATTCGGGCTGCTCTCCCCGGGGAGAGCGCGTCGCCACATGTGCAGCGCCTACCCATTTTTTTTTCTTTTTCCTGCCTGCAAGTGTATTTGTTTCCCTATCAGAGTGGCTTCTTTCTACAGAATTTTGCCAGGGACAACCCCCTTGTTGCCGTGGGTTCTTTTACGTGCGCTAAATAGTGATGTGTAACACACGGGACCTCGGTTTATCGTCTCATCCGAAAGACTAGCGCCCAGACCACCACTCAGGGTCCAATGGATGGGGAAAAAGTTTTGGGTCCAAACGAGGTACGAACCCCGCACACTCCGACCCGGACTTTTTGCTTTCTAGGCAAGGCGCGTGACCACCTAGACCACCGATCCACCATTAATCACGGTCTGGTGGGGTGGGGGAAAAGTTTGGGGCAGAAGCGAGGATCAAACCACCACACACTTGAAACCAGGACTTTTCACTTTCTAGGCAGGTGCCTTACCTCTAGACCACTGACTTGCCAACAAGAAAATCAAATTTCCACCACTTGGTCTCAGGTTGGCTGGGTGGCTTGTGACCCCGATACATGTGTAAGAGAGGGCTTAGCCCTTTGTGTACACAGCTACTGTATGATGAAAAAAAAACCGACTACCTCAATGAAAGCCTTACAAGTGGAGCAAATTCCGTGGAATATGCATCTACAATATGACAACTAGACTTGCAGAACCAAAAATAAGCTCTTAACTATGGCTTGATTAATTTTAAAAGCTTTGGTGTTGAACAATAGAACAGGTGATAAATCCTTTTTCTTCAACGTCGTGGAACTCTCAGACAACTACTGTTGTGTGTCATATGAGCGAAAATGCGTTGCGCTGCTTTTAAAAGTCTGACAAGTTAGGACCAGGGCATCCGACTTCAGCATTGGAGAGAATTGTTATATTTTAAGTCTGTCCAGAGAAAAAAGCAAGGAGAATGGACCAAGAAGGCAGAAAATAGACAGAAGGATTGAAGAAGAAGAAATGGAATAAAGCAGAAACAAAGAGAGGGATAGAAATGGGGAATTCCTTGCACAGAATTTCCAGATGTGAGGATGCTGTTTATACTGTCAGGCCCCTGGCATCCCCACGACAGGAATAAAATAATAATTCTCAAAAGTAGTTGTCGAAAGGATCGCTGGATTAGTACCAAACAGATTGTCCTTTTATTTTCAGTATGTCGAAGGGATTATAGGGAATGATCTGAACATGATGTAACTTTTCACTAAGCATTCTAGGACCCCCTAGCCATAAAGCTACATGGATAGATTCTACTTTTATTTTCTGTGTTAAAGCCACGCACTGGGTGAATGCATAAACAGGTTGTGATTTTGCAATAAAACATTTATACGAGGCTGACGTATCCATAGCTCAGCTACAACAGAAACAGTTTTCCCCTTTTGATTTTTTTTTTTTAATGCAAACATTAGTCTCGCTCTATGAGTTGGGTTTCATGGCAAGTAGCATACAGTTTAAAAGCGGACAGGTTGATGACTAGCATGAAATATGGAGGCAGGCAGTGACGGGTTTATCGTGAGTCATCTCAACAAACGAGACATGTTTTTCCCCATAAGAAACCCCAGAAGGCATCGATAAAATCGAAAAAAAAACTGCCAGAAAACAAATATCAATTCTTCAAACATGAGCCAGGAAGAGTGGAGCTGGAAAAAAAAAAGATCGCGGATTTCTAAAGCTTGTCAGCATGTGATAGTCGCTAGCAATTCACAATTTCACAATATTTTTTATTTCACGAGACTGTGTTAACGGCGAACATGATCACAATATCGGCTGAAGAAAGCCCGCAGGTGAAAGGGACTAAGAGAATGGAGCGGATGATACGCTCCATCACTTGCGCTCTTATCGGCGTGTTCATCATTCCTGGGGACAAAAAATAGAGCAGGGATCGAATCAGCGTTCGCTGTTCGCTGACACTTCCTTTAGGAGAAGACTTGCCGGTGCCAGATATAGTAATGACGTTGAGCATAGCTACAGCTATAAAGCCAACAAGGCAACATTCAACACAGCGCGGGCAGAATCGGTTTTCAAAACAGCTTCCAATATTAAAGGAAGCACTTTTAAAGATAACAGGAGATCTGCGGGGCTTCGGTGTTTGGGTGGAATGATGATAATTCTGAATTCTAAACGTTTAAGCTGATTAAACAAAATTAGGTGAGAATCGGGTTAAGCTTTAGTTTTGTGGTCTGACGATCCAGACACGAGGAGAGAGAGAGAGAGAGAGAGAGGAGAGAGAGAGAGAGAGAGAGAGAGAGAGAGAGAGAGAGAGAGAGAGAGAGAGAGAGAGAGAGAGAGAGAGAGAGAGAGAGAGAGAGAGAGATGAAGTAATGGTGTGGTGAGGGAGGGTCGTAACCACAAGAACAAAAATTAATGATCTTTCCTTCTTCCTTTCTTTCTCTCTGTTGTTATCATTGTTGTTGTGCGACTAAAATAAATATCAAAGATAGGGAATATTGGTAGGCTTACCGAAAATATTACTGCTTACATGTAAACTACAAGACAGTAGACAATGACCATAGGCTTGAGTTTGCATAGTTATCAATTACTTCTAAGATTCAATGAACTCTCTCTCTCTCTCTCTCTCTCTCTCTCTCTCTGTCTCTGTCTCTCTCTCTCTCTCTCTCTCTCTCTCTCTCTCTCTCTCTCTCTCTCTCTCTCCTCTCTCTCTCTCTCTCTTCTCTCTCTCTCTCGTTGTCATAACTATTTCAGAGGATGTTGCTACCACTAATTCAGGGTGACTGACTGTCTGGAATGAAGGCACGCAGAGGATTCTGTTCCACAAAATGTTCGTGTTGCATTGATGTTTTCAAGAGATATGTCAGTATGGCATCATCCCCGTCCCACTGTTCCCCTTGACATGGGCAAATGGCCTTGCTCATTAAATTATTTGACTTTGACTTGACTCTCTCTCTCTCTCTCTCTCTCTCTCTCTCTCTCTCTCTCTCTCTCTCTCTCTCTCTCTCTCTCTCTCTCTGTGTACATGTGCGTGCGCGCTTGCTTGCTTACAAATCACTTGTTATTTATAACATTTCGACCACACCAAAGCCTGCTCACAGCAGTCGAGGTCCCCTTATCGCTAGAATGGGGACAGGTAGGGAGGTGGGTGGACGAAGATCTGACCAAGTAGTGACCATAAAACTTGTGTCCAACCCCACAGGGACTGACTGAGTAGGCTAGTAGCCGACAGTTATGGCCGGCCGTGTTGAACTGGAGGGGAACTGTCCCCTGGTCAGATTTTGACCCCTTGAGGTGGTTCGGTGCATTTGTTATCGCTTCGGTTTTAAGTAAGACACGCTGGCTGAATGTAGTTAGATATACCTCCTCCCCTTTCATTACCCATATAGAGTCATAAAACTCTGTGTGTGTGTGTGTGTGTGTGTGTGTGGTGTGTGTGTGTGTGTGTGTGTGTGTGTGTGTGAGAGGAGAGAGAGAGGAGAGAGAGAGAGAGAGAGAGAGAGAGAGGAGAGAGAGAGAGAGGAGAGAGAGAGAGAGAGAGAGAGAGAGAGAGAGAGAGAGGGGAGAGAGAGAGAGAGAGAGGAGAGAGAGAAACTCGAAATTTTAATGAGGGTAATTGGATAAGCCAGAGGCTTCTTTACACCAGGTCCTCATGGGCAAAAATGAAACAAATATGAATAAATCAATGATAATAAACAAATAAATGTAAGAGAGAGAGAGAGAGAGAGAGAGAGAGAGAGAGAGAGAGAGAGAGGAGAGAGAGAGAGAGGAGAGAAGAGAGAGAGAGAGAGAGAGAGAGAGAGAGAGAGAGAGAGAGAGAGAGAATAGAAGGAAAGGGTGAATATCTAGATAAGCCCAAATCTCCGAAGTTACTTTGCCTAACACTGGTAAGCAAATCCTACAGGTACGTGAGAGCCCAGTAAGTAGGCTAGTCCGAACTAAGATTATGCCTATCTGTTTAATATCACCAAACGATCTTTACACAGGCAGCAAAGATAGCAAGCCTCCCCCCTCCACAAGAGAGAGAGAGAGAGAGAGAGAGGAGAGAGAGGAGAGAGAGAGAGAGAGAGAGGAGAGAGAGAGAGAGAGGAGAGAGAGAGAGAGAGAGAGAGAGAGAGAGAGAGAGAGAGTCTTCGGATGTATTTTTCAGGACATTTACAAAAAGAAGGAATCACCGCAAGATAGTTCATTTTAAATGCAGACTGAATGGGTTGCCTTCTGAACAAGTGTGCCAAGTCATCAAGCAATTCAATGGTCTGTGCAAATGTCTGTTGACAGCAAGTTAAGAAATAGGAACTAGGTAAATATGCACTAAAACCCAGTGAGATTGCTACAACAATTTTGCAGGGAGCAATTACTGATGATAGAAGAGGGGAATCATGAAAGAAAGATGCACAGACAACACTACAGAATAAAAGGGAAACCCTTTACAAACACCCAGGCTCTGATACACAACAACTGACATAAATGGAGGAATCTGATAAAAAGGTCATCAGTGCAGGGATCCCATACTTTCTCAGGGAGTTATGGGAGGAGGAGGAAGATGAAGAAGACTGGCTGTCTATGAACATAGATTTGAGACTACCTCCATGCCAATTTGTCTGGAGGTCCAGCCACCTGTCTGTCATGGGATTGATACACCCAACCGGGTTGTCTGGTTTACAGATGTCTTATAAAGATAATCTCTTCCAACCTGACTGAGATTTGAACCCATGACCCTCAGATTAAGGGCCAATCAGTTGCTATACCTATTCAACCAGCAAGACCCTGGTTTTCGAGGGCAGATTACGATTCCCACAAGTCTGGCGTTTTCCCCTGCTACCTAAAGAGCGTCAGTTTGATTGTTTTGTTGTTTACACGTCAGTTTAACTACAGACTTTCCCTCCTCTTTATGGCAGAGCCACTCCCTCCCTAGGGGATGTTAGTACTGTGGAGCCCCCTTGCCTTCAAGTTCACACTTGACTTTCACATCTCCATTGTCGATCTCACGCCTAGGTCCAGCTTTGTAAGTCAGAATCAAGTGGATGCTAATTCACCTGATCAGCCCACAGGAGGCTTCTAGGAATCCCCTGTGTCAATATTCACGGGTCCTTTTACCATGTGACACCATACTTACAGTGACGGATATCCCTGTACAATTACACCTGGACTAAGCCGAAACTCAAACCCAGCTGGAGATGATTAGCCGAGCCATTTTCCTTCTGGAGAGATTTGTATGAGTCCCAGGCACATAGGGTCCCCAAATTTTCCTCTCCAGTCTAACTATGGTATCAACACACGTGCAGAATTAATGCCGACAGAAATCCAGTCGACTCCCAAGCACCTGGTTTGACGTAAGTCGAGTTGTGCTTTCAATTTCACAAAGATTTATGAATTGCCTAACGCCATTTCCTCTGGAGTGGGTGTAGTCGTTGTGTTCGTAGTAGTGTCAGAAGACATAGTAGCAGTTGTAGTAGTAGTAGTAGTGGTGATAGTAGGAGAAATAGTAGTAGAAACAGTAAAAAAAAAAAAAAAAGTTTCCTGTTGTGCTTGTTGCTGCTGTAGAAATTATATAATTATGGCCGTTTACTTCTGTAGCATCCATCAAGAAAAAGACTCTCTCTCTCTCTCTCTCTCTCTCCTCCTCTCTCTCTCTCTCTCTCTCTCTCTCTCTCTCTCTCTCTTTTGTGACACCTGGCTATCAGAGACAATAAGATGCATAGCCACGATGCCGTCTCCTTAACCTTTGCCACCACAAAGTGGGCGCGAAGGAGGGAAGGTGTGTGAGCTGTGTGCCTGCAAGGACTGACGCATAATGGATACATACAGCGCTTTTCTCCTACGCCCTGCTCGTGATACATGATACACAGGGACTACAACTGCTGTTCTGCTGGGTGTGGTTCCACTCTTTTGTTGTTGTTTATTTCTTTGTTTGTTTTTGTTGTTGGTTTTTGTATGTGTTGAAAGGAGGATATGCACAATTTGGACTAACACCTATTTAAGAATGCCTTGGTTTTTTTTTTTTTTGGGGGGGGGGGATTAGGGGGGGAGGTTTGGGTGTGTCAATTTAGACTTTGCCTCAGAAGTTAGCCCTTGGTATAAAAAAAACAAACTCAGAACACAAGTAGATGTGCAGGTGTCATCCCTCTATGTTTACATACATAAGCAAAAAAGGTAAAGGTGTCCCATAGCTTATGTGGTCGTAGGGGAGCGAGGCATCAGAGACCTCAACTTCTGTAAGGAAAAGCATACTGAGGGTGGCGCCCATCTCCTCTCCCTCACTGCTTTTCCTTCTCTAACCCTAAAAGAGGCAGGTACCCATTAACAGCTGGGTGAAGTGAGGGACTTTACTGAAGCCAAGGTGCACAAACGGTCACCCATCCATTTGGTAACCATGCTCCATGCTGCTTAACATTGGCTCAGGGAAAGCAAGTGCTCTCACCACTGAGCTATCCCGTACCATACATACATACATTTTTATCCATTTATCTCTTTTGTGCGAGTGTGTGTGTGTGTGTGTGTGGTGTGTTGTGTGTGTGTGTGTGCGTGCGTGCGTGCGTGTGTGTGTACACACGCGCACTAATACAATTTAGTGAATGTATTTACATGAAGTCAGGGTTGAAAAGGTGCAGGTCATACAGTGTAATTCTGAAAAGAAAAAAAACCCTGATCAAGTCCAGCTGCCTGTGGAATACTCTGAATCCTCCATAAAGTGTTTTGTCTACTCAGACACGACTGTATCCACAAACAACAGATAGCCATGTGTTATACAGTTCTATTCCTCTGTCATCAGAGGCGTCATTCATGTTCTTTGCATCCTGCCCACCACAACAGCTAGATCAGCCATGTTCTCCTGGGTTTGACACATTGTAGCACTACACACATGTGACTGGATGCCACACTATGTTTGCCATGATCACCTGGGATCTACGTCAAGTTATCCCAAACCTCCAAGATTTTTGTGAGCAGTACAACAATTTTTTAAAAGTCATTTCACCACCTGTTTTAGTGTACATATTCTAGGGAACGTGGAAGAAGAAAGAAGAAAAGAGAAGAAGAAGAAGAAATCGTGTGCATATTAAAAAAAAAACCCTTAAAAACCCAAGAATATTTATTGTAAAAGAGTGAAACTCTTAATTTATCTAAATTATTCAACGCTTTTTGTTTTTTTTAAGTCAGAAGCAGAACACGCACATAAGTAGGTGATAAAACTCTTTCAAAGGAATGTACCGCGTGTACATAGTCTCTGGGCAAAACACCACCAGTCCTTTACAGTCAAGTGGACTATGTAGAGGTTTAGCTTTACAGACACTCACACTGTTTAACATCATGGAGGTTCAGATTTCATGGTCCCTGAGAGTGGAGAGTAGGCCTATCTTAGGGTCATAGTCAGCAAAAGTGGACGGCTGTGTGACCAGGGCTCCATTTGCCAGGAAGACTACAGTACAGGCCTGTTATTTGCTGGCCATGAAACCCTACCCATGGCACTCACACCCTGTCTTTAGCAGACGTTTCCACCCATCACTCATTTCCATCAAGACGTGCTGATTGTACCCCCCAAACTTTCGGTCACATTTTCCGCATACCCGTATCTATTCACAACATGAAGTCCCTATTTCCTCTTTCCTTTTTTTTTTTTTGAGAGAGAAAGAGAGAGAGAGAGATTGTGTGTGTGTGTGTGTGTGTGTGTGTGTGTGTGTGTGTGTGTGTGTGTGACTGTCTGCGTGTGCAAAATCAACACAAGTAGGAGAGAAAACCGTATAATCAAAGCGGCGGTTTGATGGCTGCAGACAGGGCAGCAGTGCTACAGATTAAGAGGGCTGGATCTCCATAATGACGGCCCGCTCTTGTTCTGCCACGGCGCCCAAAGTGACACCAACAAAAAACCATTTGTTCTGTCAACGTAACAAAGGCCGGGTTTCCATTTCGCCCAGAGGTTAATGGACTGTACCGGTGATTAGCTGCTTGCGCTGACTCCATTTTTTTTTTTTTTTTTTGGGGGGGGGGGGGGGGGGTATGTACACCACTCTCCACTGTTTCGTTCAGACCTGCTGTCGCTCTCTTGTCGACTTTCTGTCGGCAAATGTGTTGTTGCTTCAACGGCAGTGTCAAGAATGTGCTGGATTTTGCGAGGTCATGTTATATTGTTCTCGTTCAAAAACAATTCCCCGTGGAGATGCCGGAAGCCTGTCAGTATAAATAGCATCCCCACATTCTTGAAATTCTGCGCTAGAAATTCCCTCTTTTCTATCACTCTCTTTGTTTCTTCCTGTCATGGCCTTTCTTTCTGCCTTCTTGGTCTACTGACTTTTCCCCCAGAAAGACTCGAAAGATAACCATTTGATGCGCTGTCAGGCTCAGCTGCTTAACCTTAACGGCAGCGCAACGCATTTTCGCTCATATAACAGTCCCCCTCCCCCCCTTATTTGCCTCAGTGTTCCACGAAGGATTAAAAAACATGACCATATAATTGCAGATTCCAATAGCAAAAAAGGTAAATTTGTCCCCTAACCGATGTAGTCGTAGGGGAGCGAGGCATCAGAGACCTCAGCGTCTCTAGGGGCCAGGATATTGAGGGCGGTGCCCATCTCTTCTCCCTCGCTGCTTTACCTTCCCTGACCCTAAAGAGGGCAGGTAGCCATTTACGGCTGGGTGAACTGTACTGAAGCCAAGGTACCTAAACGGTCACCCATCCAATTGGTAACCACGCTCAATGCTGCTTAACATTGGCTGGGGGGAAAGCGAGCGCTCTGACCACTGAGCTATCCCGTCCCCATTTCAATTGTACCTTGTAGTAGGTTTAGCCGCCGCTGTAGTCTAGTGGTTAGGGCGTTGGACTCGTAATCTAAAGGTTGCGGGTTCGATCCCAGCTTTCGACTATGGCGTTGTGTCCTTGGAAAAGGCACTTTACGGCTATTTTCTCACCCCACCCAGGTGTAAAAGGGGTACCAACCTTGTGTTGGGGGGTTAACCCTGCGATAGACCGGCGTCCTATCCAGGTGGGAGTCTATGACTCTCAGTCGCTTAACGCCACAGAAACCGGGATAAGCACCGGCCTGATGAGCCTCTATATAGCTATAGGCTCGGGACAGACTTTAACTTTTGTAGTAGGTTTGTAAGTTCAACAGGTGGGGGCTTCCAAATCTCAATCGAAAGGAGCAGAAATTTAGTTTAAAAGTTTGTTGTTTCGTGCAAATTGTTCTAGACAGATGTGTATGCTAGTTTCAACAGGCCCCCAAGATCAGTAAATTTTTAGAGTCTAGGTTTGTGGTTGCATTTAAGCAAATCAAGGACAGAGAGAGAGAGAGAGAGAGAGAGAGAGAGGAGAGAGAGAGAGAGAGAGGAGAGAGAGAGAGAGAGAGAGAGAGAGAGAGAGAGCGAGAGAGAGAGAGAGAGAGAGAGGAGAGAGGAGAGAGAGAGCGAGATGAGCAGCGAGAGAGAGAGTGAGAGAGAGAGAGAGAGAGAGAGAGAGAGAGAGAGAGAGAGGAGAGAGAGAGAGAGAGAGAGAGATGATTGATTTGATTTGATTTGATTTATTCTTTTATATCGAGGATAATGGAATAAGCACTCTTGTGCTTTTTTTTTTTTTTTTACATCCAGTCCCCGTGTGTATGCAGTTGTGTAAATGTCAACTGTTCCCACCGGCACACGATGGCCTACTCTTACGAAAAGTGGAACAGGATTTAACGTGTGCGCAAGATGTTCTGCGTGCGTTCGCACACGGGGCCTCGGTTTAAAGTCTCATCAGAGAGAGAGAGAGAGAGAGAGAGAGAGGAGAGAGAGAGAGAGAGAGAGAGAGAGAGAGAGAGAGAGAGAGAGAGAGAGAGAGAGAGAGAGAGAATGAATGAATGAATGAATGAATGAATAATCTTTATTTTTCAAGGGTAACAGAGTAAGTAAGCATTACATACTTTTTTTCATCCGGCCCTTGCCCTGATCAGGGAATAAAGCTAAGAAACCCCTCCCTACCTCTACATACCAGCATCATCACCAGCAGCAGTTCAAACAATATTTTAAAAAAGAGAGAGAGAGAGAGAGAGAGAGAGAGAGAGAGAGAGAGAGAGAGAGAGAGAGAGAGAGAGATGTTAAAAGTTTTTACTTTGCTTCAAAATGGGACGTAAGTGACCATTGTGAGACTGGACACTGCAGACTCAGACATCACATGTTCACCAAGTTCCACATTGGCGACAGTCGGGTTTTTTTTCTTTCTTTTTGCTGGCTCATCTTCTGTGACGTTCCTGTCCTGCTGTTTCCAAGGCCCACATTAGAATGCTATTATGTTTTGAAATGTGATGTTGATATTATCGTCGACCCCTTCTTAGCATAACAAGGGGTATTCCCCATCAACGCAGAAAAGATCCCCTGAAGTTGGGAGTTCGGCTGCATATAGTATAGCGGGGAACCTGGAAACAGGTCATACATGCAACATTTCTCACAGCGATTCCCGGGAGTGGTGAGCGGGTTGGTGTGTATGTACTGGGTGACCCCCAGGGTACTCAGGTGGGGGTGGTGCAACAACATCAACATATGACCGGGATTGTCAATGATTGTTTCACAGGCTGGAACGTGCCCATACATACTGCCAGCTAATGTGGCCAGATGTTAGTTAAGATGTGCAGATACATATACGACATGAATTTAGTGTTACACGCAATAGCACGGTCCTTGGACTACACAGCAAGTGTCAGACCACTTTGAAAAAAGTGAAAACTAAGCATAGTTATAAGAACCTGTAAAGAATAACGATCAAAATCATGGAGAAACTTTAGCATACACATTTTGGCAGGCTCACTTCATATCTACTGCCAAACTTCGCTTTAATTAAAACTACATCAAGCTTATTCTCTCTCTCTCTCTCTCTCTCTCTCTCTCTCTCTCTCTCTCTCTCTCTCTCTCTCTCTCTCTCTCTCGTCTCACACACAGACACACACGAGCGAGCGTAGCAAAACAAAACCAGGTTTTGACTGTTTCAGTAGCAGGGTATTTTTTTTTTTGATAATGCAATGAAAAGAAAGATCCATTGAAGTTAGACACTGGCACAGCTGTCATAGGGCCAAAGAAAATAATTACATAGATTTGCCATGAGAATGATTTGTATGAGATGCTTCCACAGAAGAAGAAGAAGAAGAAGAAGTAGTAATTAAAACATTGATGCTATCATATTTTCAAAAGTTATGCAGATGGTGACATACAATTCACAAAGTATATACAGGGGGGGTTGGGGGGGGGGGAGATAACCCTGTGGTGGTTAGAGCGTTGTGCTCGCGATCTGATGGCCTAGGTCAGATTCTAGGTTTGAACTACCACACAGACACCAGTTCAAAGGGATTTTTTTCCCTGGACTTAAAATCAGTCCTGACTCCACTCCGAAAGTTCTTCGGGTGAGACTACACACCAAGGCACCGAGCGCGAACGCCTGCGGGACATCTTATTTTTATTATTATTATTTTTTTTTTTAATTGCGCACAATTTAAAAATCGTTCTGCCATTTGGAATAGTTGGCCATTGGGTGCCGGTGGAGACGGATGACATTTAAAAAAGAAAAAGGCATGCCCACCAGTGTCTTGTTTTGACAGTATCCTCGAAGTCGGAATGCGGCTACCTTAATGAAGGGCAAATATGGTCGCATATGTAAAACCTCACCATTGCGTATTTTCGGAGCTCTAGCCAAGGAACGAAAAATAGAAATATAATCAAAGAGATAATATATAGTGGGAATGCTTCATGGCTGAAAGTTGATACAAGTAGAGATATCGGACTTGTGCAGAAAGCGGGTTCGAGTTCTTGTCATTTTTGAAAGTCGTTTGCCGAGTGTATCACCAAAACATCTGGTATCAACTGGATTTCTTTTGAAATATAACATACTGCATTGTATTCAACATCTCTTTTCTATTTGAATCGTAATTTACTTTGTTTTTCTTTTGGTGTGCCTTATTTGCTTCTGGTGGGTGTCTGTTTTCTCTGTCATTGTCCCAGGAGGCTTTACCACATAACTGGGCCAGTGGTGAAAGGTATCGTGTTTACGTATTTTGTTGGATGTTGTGATGTTGGCACATTATGCCAACGCTTTTTCAGAGCATTGACTTGACCTTAACTTTGGACCAAGTCATTCTGGTCAGAAGACAATTATACCACGATGATCCAGTTTCACCGACAGCTCTTTTGTTAGCCATGACACAACCCGAGTTGTCCCTTTAAAAAGGAAAAGCTACAGAGGGCTTCATTAAGTCTTATAGTTATTATATCAATAAACAAATTGTCTGAAGAACTGACTGCGTGTGTGTTCTTGGCACCTCAGCAGAAGTCTACATAGCATGGTGTTTCCTGTTTTGTGCTGTTTGATAACTTGTTTCAGCTCATGTTCAGCGTGGTTTCTGTCGTGTTTACAGCAGCTGGAGGCTAGCTCCTTCAGTACAGCCCAGCGAGTCCGCTCTCTCTCTCTCTCTTCTCTCTCTCTCCCTATCTCTCTCCCTCTCGTGTTGTTCAGTGGGATTTATCGTAGGTGCCAGCTCCCTTGTAGGCGCCGACATAGCCGGAGCCGTCCTGCTTATCCACACGCCCCTCCATGCCTTTGCCCTTGCCTGATTCGGCGTCGAACCTCTCCTTGTGGGACCCCGTGTAGCCCTTCACGTCCGTCAGCCGGTCCACCACGGCTGCGTTCTTGGCTTTCTGCACGTGCAGACAGTAAGCAGCCATCGATAACTGTCTAGTGTGGTCAATGCTGTTTGCTGTTTTAGTATGAGTTTTAAAATGGGACGAGGTGACAGCCCCGATACGGCCTGTGTGTGGTCGGCGGGGCTATAAACAAGATGAATGGATTGGATTTGGTGTGCTGTTGCCTTACAGGTCATGGGTTCGATTCCCAGATCGCAGGCCTGTATTAGTGGATTATTGGGGCTAATACTCCAACAACAACAAAAAACACCCCAATCCCCCCAAAAAAAAACAACAACAAACAAACAAAAAAACCCACAAAAACCAACCAAACAAAAAAACAACAACAACAACCAAAACTACGGACTTCCGTGGTTGAAATGTTATAACAAACATTGTTAGGGTGTGTGTGTATAGAAAAGATGTGGGTTTGAAATGTTACTCAATGATTAACACCAACGTTGGAGAGGGTGTGGGGTGTCTTTTCTCTACTCATGATGTTAACACATCATGAAGGATCTCCAGGATTTCTCTTTCGCCCTCATTTTAATTGTACACCTTCCTTGCCGAAAAAGACAAAAACACCACCACAACCACCACCACCCAATAAACAACCCCTCACCCCACACCCCCAACAGCACAACATATAACTCCCCCGCTTCCGTCAAACAGACAAAGCATGGAAGACCTTAGTGCCCTGGTTTTCAGGTGACCTCATGCTTTCCTCACTTCTTCTTTCACTGGTCTGAGGTCTCAGGGTCTTCAGGGCATGCAGTCACTGAAGGGAAGATGGGGATATCAAGTGAGCACTTCCCAGCGGACAGGTGAATCTACACTAAGCAAGCTACACTGCTACTGACATGACAGGCTTTGCAGTCCTGAGACTTCAGGACTGTGCCATTCTAACAGGAGGCCGCTGAACAGGCCTACTGGTGATACAGGGTCTCTTCTCTAATGTTTGGTCCAAAGCTATGAACGCCTTGTAGACAGCTGGTTCTGAGAGTCTGACAAAGTCACTCTGGGTCCGGTAGGCAGAGCATAGTATCACTGTTTTGTATGAAAGCGTGTGCACGTACGTGTGCGGGCACTCTTACACGCACGTAGGCCTTCAGAACACACACACACACACACACACACACACCGCACGCTCGCACGTGTAGGCATGCATGCATGCATGCATGCATGCATGCATGTATGTATGTATGTATGTATGTATGTATGTATGTATGTATGTATGTATGTATGTTGTGTGTGTGGTGTGTGTGTGTGTGTGTGTGTGTGGTGGTGCGTGCGTGCTGCGTGCGTGCGTGCGTGCGTGCGTGCGTGCGTGCTGGGTGTGTGTGTCGATTGTTTGCACTAATATCTATCTTAAATTTGATGGTTTTTTTTTATAGAAACAAACTGCCGAACGCAGGAACGTTACGTACACACAGTCACGGCCAACTCCTTTCCCTCTCTTCTTTAACCTAAGGGAATTGAATTCCTTTGCCTGCCTGTAAAATAATTGCAGCAGTTATTTCCCATTTTTCTTCGTGTATGGGCAATGCCTGCGGGTCCTGTAGACTGACACGGTTGGCTGAGTTTTCAGGACTCTCCACAGATACTGTGATTGGACTCAGAACTCGTTGCTCTCTACGTGAAAATGAAACTGCTAAACTGAAGGACCAACATCAAAATTATAATGTACAAGAATGACAGTCCATCATCATAATTATAATAAAACTACTAGATGGACAGTCCACCATCATAATTATAATAAAACTACTAGAATGACAGTCTACTATCATAATTAAAATGAAACTACTAGAATGACAGTCCACCATCATAACTGTAATAAAACTACTTAGTACTAGAATGACAGTCTACCATTATAACTATAATGAAACCAAGGGGCTACTAGAATAGCATCCTACTATCATGCACTGCTGTAAAATTTGGGAGCCAACCGATGTAGGCCTAGTTAATCTTCGTTAAAGTGTATGTTATCAGTACTGATTGCTATCCATCATCATCATCTCATCATCATCATCATCATTATCTCTTTCATCATGGTTATGGTCGTCCTTCTCTTCTGGTCCCTTGCCTCTAAAGATGGCGGACAGGAGTGCAGAGAGAGACTTCTTTTCTATGCTTCTCTTCTGTTTCTATGCTTTTCTGTTAGCTGCAGCTGGGAGATAAAACTGGGGTGCTCATTGCTTCAATGACAATACCAGTATGACATGAACCATGAAGACACATTTTTGTTCTCTTTCTTTGTTATCTTTTTATTTGCAGCACCCCTGGATTCGATTTCAGAACAGATTTGTAGTTTAGTGTCGAGTGTTCGTGTCGTATCGTGTCGTGTAGTGAAGTGTAAAGTAGGATAGTGTGTATCTCGTTAACATATTTTTTTCAGAGAAAAACTCAGGCTGCTCTCCCCAGTAAAAGCAGGTGGTCAGTGCATTACCATCCCTTGTTTCCCTCAGCCTGTTGACCAAGCTGCTTAACAACAGTGCTTTAAAAAATTTTTTTTTAAGTTCTATGGCATTTTGTCAGGTAGACCTCTCTTGCTGTTGTCGGTCCTTCACCTGCAATAAATGTATAATACACAGAATCTTCAGATACCATGTCTTTGGAAAGACTGGCTTCCAAATCACTATACAAGATCGAGTGGAAAGGGGAAACAATCCTCCTGTTTCCGGCAGGATCAATCACGTGATCTCTCGCGGTACCAGACGGCGGTCTCAGGCTGCCATGTACGAGTCCACGTGAACGTGACACACTCAGAGCTTTATAAGAACACCTGTGAAGAACAACAAAACCGACTTCTCCATGGGTGCTTGCACCCACACCAGCTTGTCCCTGATGGCTTATATTGCCATGAGGACGTTTTAAACTCACCCTTTCCATGTGGCATAGAGTTTATTGATAAATTCCTTCCTTCCTTTTTTTTAAAATAATTTTTTTAAAAGTACAACCCAAAATATGTAACCCGGTGTATATACTCACACCCGCATGAAGCCATTCCTGATGCTTCTGGACGATCTTCTGCTTCAACTCTTCCAGCTTTTCATCAGGGGTTCCCTTTTTCTTGTCGGACACGATGTAGCTGGCCAGCTCTGGCAGCAGTTGGGAGACGAACTGGTCCACCGTTAGCTTCTTGCTGTCGACAACAAGGATTCAACAAACCCAAACTGAAAAGTCTGTTAAAAGCTGCGCACATTAAGGAGAAATTCTAGATACAAAGTGTGATAGGCTAATCACGGTAAAAAATTTTTTAGCAGGTCTTTTTCATCAAACATCTAAAAGAAGAAAAAAACAAAAACAAAAACAAAACAAAAACCCTGCTGTTGTCTGCCATAACATGAGCGAAAACGCGTTGCGCTGAACGTTAGACAAGTCAGGCCCAGCCTATCCGACTTCAGCATGGGAGAGAATTGTTATCTTTTCTATCTTTCTTGAAGAAAAAAAAACAACCACCCCACAGGAGAATGGACCAAGAAAGCAGAAGATACACAAGAAGAAAGTGACAGGAAGAAAAAAGAATGAGGCAGAAACAAAGAGAGAGAGAGATAGAAAAGAGGGAATACGATGCACAGAATTTCTAGGTGGAGATAGGCCTACTATTTAAACTGACAGGCCCCTGGCATTCCCACGGGGGAAGATAGCAGTTTAAGCCATAGTCTCTAAGTAGACCCTGTCTCTGGTCCTGTCTTAGACAGAAACATTGCTACAGATGGAGATCTGAAGAACGTGAGATATCGAAATGTAACACGAAACTGCATAGTATATCGGTTTTTAAAGTTGTTGTTGGTTTATCTTTTTTTTTTTTTTTCATTTCTTCTGCAACTCAGTGTAATACTTGGGCAAAACGAGAAAAAAAAAAAGGCAGACCACCAGCTTCTCTCATTGGCAGCATCTCTTGTTCTACCTTTTGGAAGAGTGGGCTACTGAATGCCAGAAGAAATGGACAAAAAAAACAACAAAAAACCAAAACAAAACCAGGCATGCACGCTGGTGTTGTGTTTAGACATCACTGAAGTTGGAATGCCGCTGCCTTGATTGTGGGCAAACAGTCGCAAACAGAGAGAGAGAGAGAGAGAGAGAGAGAGAGAGAGAGAGAGAGAGAGAGAGAGAGAGAGAGAGAGAGAGAGAGAGAGAGAGAGAGAGAGAGAGAGAAATTTAATTTCAACCATCCTGACAAACTGCGTAAGTTAAGTATCAGTGATGCTTGACAGAAATTCCTCAAAAAGAAAGGTAAGCCTACAAACAAACGGAAGAACAAAAAGGGAAAGAAAGGGATTAGATGGATTTGGGACTTACGTGGTCTTGTCACACAGTTTGGGGAAGATGCTGGCGTCCACGGCATTGGAGGTCTTCTGGTCAATGCTCAGAGCCTCTTTGAGCAGCTTCATGACGGCGCTGGACTTGGCCTGACTCTTCTCCGCCACGGGAAGCTCCTTCCCGCCGCCTTCTCCACACACATCATGAACATTTCGCGGCATTCCTTGTCCAGCTCTGAGGCCATAGTGATGGAAAGAGGGAGAGAAAGAGGGGGGAGAGGAAGAGAGAGAGAGAGAGGGGGGGGGGGGGGAAGAGAGCGGGTGGGGCGGGGTGGGGGGGTGAAGGAGGAGGTGTGAGGTGGGTAGGGAGGGGGTAAAAGACCTGTAGGGGGCAGAAGAGGGAGAGAGAGAGAGTGGGGGAAAGAGTGAGTTAAAACTGTAAGACTGATCTAAGTTTTCGGAAAGAAAAAAAAGAGAAAGGTTGGGTACCTGAGAAAAGTGTGTGTGTGTGTGTGTGTGTGTGTGTGTGTGTGTGTGTGTGTGTGTGTGTGTGTGTGTGTGTGTGTGTGTGTGTGTGTGTTGTGCATGCACACGGTGTGTGTGCGCGCGTGCACACGCACGTGTGTGTGTGTGTGTGTGTGTGTGTGTGTGTGTGTGTGTGTGTGTGTGTGCGCGCGCGCGCGCGCGAAAGTTCGCTTCATAAAAGTCATCGATGGCCATGTAGGCAGTGCGCAAGAGTGGCTAAGCTTGCTAGTCTACTGATATGATAGGACTTCCCAACACATCAAATGGAGAAGATCAAGTGGACAGACCCCTCCATCACTACTTATATAGCCTAACTCCAAGGGCAACAGCTAGGCACTGTTCCAACACCTCATCTACCCAGGATCTACTATCATCAACGAGAGAGCCGAACCATAATCCAGACGGACGCTATCTATAGCCTAGTGGTTCAGACCATTCGACCTACGGGTCCATGAAGTCGTGGGCTCGAATCGCGGCTTCGTCCTATAAATTATTATTATTTTTAAAATTTCTTTAAAAAAAAAAAAAATTACGATCTCCCAGGTCAACTTTATGTGCACACTTGCTAGTGTTTTCATTCCCTTTGTGCATATACACATAAGCAGAAGATCAAATATGCAGGTGAGAGATCCTATAAAAGATATAAAAGAATAAATAGATAAATAACAAATTTCTGAAGGCATGCCAAAAATATACTCTGACAACAAACCTAGAAAGAAAATAATTCGACCCCTCAGTGGAAATAAGCTGTTATTGCAAGAATTAGTGTTACCGAGCATGTCAGTAATTGAGTAAAGGATTAGTGTTAGCGGTGAGGTTCTGGGCTGGATGCCCAAGCCTTGCCCTTTCTTCCCAGTTTGACGGGACAGAGACTCTAAATCTGTCGACCATTGCACTTACGGACTTGTGCAGGTCAAAAGAACCCATGACAGTTGAAAATCGGAAAGAGCTGGGAGTCACAGTCAGCCTACCTCCAGACGGTCCTGACAAAATTAGTACGTTTAATTATCAACTGTATCCCCGAAGTCCGACAGTGGCTACTTTAATGGTGGGGAAAAACAGTCATGTAATAATATGCAAAAATAGCACAATTGGTGAACCTTGTTAGCTCCCGCCGAAGAACAACCCCCTCCCCCCTCTTCCCAAACCCCACAACAACAAGCAACACCGCCCCCCCCCCCCCCCTCTCCCCATAAATCAAACATTTTTCGGGGTGGGGATGGGGTATTCGTTATGATAGACTGTTTACTTCTAGACTAATACATCGGCTTTCATAACGCAATACATTAGCTTGCTTGCCACGTTCTGTAAACCCTCACGACTTCCAATTATTTTTTAGAAATAATTTACTTAAATCAAATACCAATTTCAGCAAATATAGTTGTAATCTGGCAGTCCATTCTATATAAACTGTTAGCTGAATCCTATAGTTCTACCAGGCAACAGTCAACACAAAAGAACATACCAGCAGCTGATGGAATAGAGTTTGAAGACGGAGCAACTGCGACTGGTGAGAATAAAAACGCCTAATTAATGACGTAATGCTTAACGTCATCTTGTTGGTGACGCAATTTATTCTGGCGTATGGTCTGTGAAAGTGAAATTAACACAATTTTCATACTTTTCTTCTATCCTCTTTCTATGCCCCTTTCTCACTCCCGCCCCAATAAGTAGGCCAGCCCTACTCCTCTTTAAGATTACTAAAGGAAATAGGAATTAGTCCAGGGCTCTATATTTCTAGTACCAAATTAGGTGGAACAGGAATTAGAGTGGCGACCTAGAGAATTCCCGTTCAGAACTCTCCACACTTTTGGCGCCCAATGTGGGGCTTGGGAGTGTCTTTCTATTAGTCGGTTGTAAATTTGCAATGCCAGTCAGGTCAGAGGCTTCCTCTGCTACTGGTAACCATGTAATCCAGATGCCACACTGGGGAGTAAACCCAACTAAAATTTTTTTTTTTTTTAAATCTGACTTGGAGAAGGATAGGTTTCGCCAGGTTCGATTTGCCCAAGACACACCCATGAAGAAGACAAACGGAATCTCAAAACCGGATCGGTCGTCACCCGGGTTACCAAGGACCGTACCTTTTGCTGCACATTAGGACAGAGGTAGAAAGTATGCTACTAGTGTACAACGCAGCAAGATCCGTGCCAGAAACTACATCATCATTGGTTCTTGGAATGTACGAACACTAACAGCCACAGGTAAAGTGGAAGAACTAACACATGAGGTGGCCAGATACCAATGGCACATCCTTGGGCTCTGTGAAGTAAGGTAGAAAAACATGGGAGAAACAACGACCCAGGAAGAGCACAAAATATACTTCAGGGGAAAACAGGATAAGCATGAACAGGGCGTGGTGTTCCTCATTTACAAGGACATAGTGAACACCGTCATAAGCTGTCAGCCAGTGTCCAGCAGACTTATTACCATGTGCTTGAAAGCAACCCCCTTCAACATCACAGTAGTACAGGCATACGCCCCTACATCAGACTGCACGGACGAAGCCATAGAAGAATTCTACGACCAACTACAAGGGGTTCTAAATCAAATTCCCAAGAAAAACATCCTTGTACAAAGTGACTGGAATTCCAAGATAGGAGTAGATGCCTACAAATACTGGCAGGGCATATGAGCACCACACTGCAACAAAAACAAATGAAAGAGGCTTGAGACTACTAGAGTTTACCAGTAACAACAATCGCCAGCTAGTGAATACACTTGGCCCAGATAAAAAATCCAGATGATGGACATGGCATAGCCCAAATGGCGGACACCATAACCAAATAGATTACATCATGATGAAGAGACGATTTAGGTCTAGCGTAAAGACTGCTCGGACACGAAGCTTTCCAGGAGCGGACATAGGGAGTGGCTATGATCTTCTAATGATGAAATTCCAACTCTGTCTCAAAAAAAGAAAAAAATCACAAGCAGAGCAACATCACGATCAAGTTTGACCTCGAGAATCTGAAGGATCCAGAGGTAGCAGCCATTTTTCAAGCAAGGATAGGTGGAAAGTTCGCAGCACTCACTCTGATAGACTCAAATGATAGGATATAGATACCTCGACGGATAGTTTCCAACACAGCAGTGACTAAAACAGCAAGCGAACTTCTTGGCAAACATCAACAAAAGAATCAGGAAGTCCAGGACAGAAACAAAGAGAGAAATGGAGTGATGAACAGTGCCAAGACATTGAAGAAAACATCCAGAAAAATAGCAGCAAAAAAGCATACCAACTGGGGAAAGACCTGACTGGCACAAATCTGGGAAGTAGCTCAACAATACAAGACAAAAATGGGAAGTGCATCAGATGACCAGGATATTCTGAACAGATGGCAGAATATTGCTCCGACCTGTATACAAAACCACAGGAGATCCAGAAGTCCTCAAAGTGCCACAAGCATAGATACAGACAGCCACCCTATCTTCCGAGAAGAAGCAGAAACAGCAGTCGGATCACTGAAAAGGGGAAGTCAGCAGGGGCTGACAACATTCCAGCTGAGTTGGTTCAAGCTGGAGGGGAAGCAATGATCAACGCTCTACTAAAAATCTGCAACAAGATCTGCATTGGCAGACAGGAAAATTGCCAACACCATGGACAGTCACTCATCATCACCCTCCCCAAGAAAGGAAATCTCCAGCAGTGCCAGAATTACAACACAATCAGCCTCATATGTCACCCAAGCAAGGTCATGTTGAAGATGATATTGAACAGACTGAAGCCACAAGCAGAGATCATCATTGCTGAGAAACAAGCAGGTTTAAGAGCAGAGCGTAACACAACTGTACAGATATTCAACCTCAGAATACTCTGAGAGCGGTACCTTCAACACCAACGATATCTCTACCATGTATTTATCGATTTTAAGAAGGCATTCAACAGGGTGTGGTATGCAGCGTTGTGGGCAACCATGAATTTGTATAGCATCAATGCAAGCCTAATCAGTCACCAAAGAGCTGTACAAAAAGGCCACCAGTGCAGTGTACTACAACAGCAACATCAGGAGAGTGGTTTCAACAACAGTTGGAGTAAGGCAGGGCTGTCTACTCTCACCCACTCTTTGCAACATCTTCCTTGAGAGATTCATGACTGATATCAGGGTCAATGACCAGAAGCTGGAAACGGTTCAAAACTTCAAATACATGGGAACTGCTGTATTAGACAAGGGGTGCAAGCCAGAGGTTAGTATGCAGGATTACACAGACAATAACAACACTGTCAAAACTGAACACCATTGAGAAAGATAAAAAATATCTTTCTCAACTCCAAGATCAGACTAAAACGCTCCGTTGTCATGTCCATAATTATTCCTGTATGCCTGTGAATTGTGGACCCTGACTGCAGATTTGGAGCGAAGAGTACAGGCGGTAGAGATGAGATGCTTCCGGGAGACTCCTTGTCAACTCCTACAGAGACCACATAAGCAACGAAAACGTGCATAACAGAATCCAGCAAACCACTGGTCCCCACGAAAACCTTCTATCAACCGTAAAGAAGTGTAAACTGAAATGGTACAGGCATGTCACAAGGTGAAAAGGACTTGCAAAAACAATATTGCAAGGCACTGTCCAAGGAGGAAGAAAAAGAGGCAGACCAAGGAGGAGATGAGAGGACATCAGCAAATGGACAGGCCTTGAACTCAACAAAATTTTGAGAAAGGCAGAACAGAGAGAGGAATGGAGGGAACTGGTTGTCAAGTCTTCACGGGTGCCCCCACGGTCGCCAGACTAAGAGAGAGATAGATAGAGAGATGGGTTGCATGAACAGATCATGTGATCAGAGCACAAGAGAACATTAATACATATAGGCCCTATCATACTCCCAATTGTCCGGAAAGCACAAAGGGCTTTAGATCTATAGCAGAACCTACATGATACCAAATAAATCTTCTTTTAGTGTGTACAGAAGTATGTCTATAGTTCTTCAACTGTTTAGACTTACAAACCTTTGGTAGGCCTAAAGAGTAGATCATTTACAAACCAGAACTCTGTAAGACCTGTTGGCACCATGTTAAAGGCTGTAGTACAACTGGTGAGTCAAGAACTAATTTTCTGTGTTCAAATTTGTAAGTAAGCCCAGTATTTGACACAGCTGCCTTCTCTTTCGCCATCTACACTGTGCTAAATTCTAGAGCTGCAGGCAGAGGAATTGGGCCTGTAGCTTTACAAGTTTTGCAGCTGGATTTTGTTATGCATCACTGGAACAGCAAAAGTGAGTCTGTTACCATCTTGATTCAGTGTGTGTGTGTGTGTGTGTGTGTGTGTGTGTGTGTGTGTGTGTGTGTGTGTGTGTTTTCTTTATCTATTCTTTTGTTTTGAGGATAATGGAATAAACACATGTCTTTTTTACATCCAGTCCCCAAGTGATTGCAGTTTTGAAAATTTTGTCATCTGCTTCAACACACAATGGCCTACTCTTCTGAGATGCCTGTGTATGTGTGTGTTTGTGTTGTGTATGTCTAAATAGAAATACATATAAACAAACAAAAATATGCCCTCTCTCTCTCTCTTTCACACGCACACACACACACACACACACACAGAGCAAATTTTAAAAAATGTATTGCTTATTCAAAGTACCATCTGAAAAAGTTTTGAGTTTCACACACACCCACCCACCCACCCATCCACACACACACACACACACACACACACGTACACACACACGTACACAAACACAAACACACACACACACAACATACACACACACACACACACACACACTTTCAGCCATAAACTCACAAGAGCACCAACAAACTGATGTGTATGGAGACTATTTTAATCAATAAAAGGAGATGAAAAGCCAGCTGAGCATACACACCCTGATAAATAAACCCTTGTCACTCATCACAGTCAAAAGAATACAAACTTTTCATTACATAAAAAAAACACAACAAAACAAAACCCAAACCAAAATAAATAAACCCAGCCAACCAACCAAAACGAAATCTGATTCAGTACATGATTTGGTATCTCTCTCATAACATGTGCATCATCATGTTCAGAACAGGAATGATGCACATGGGTTCAATGTATTCTCTCCATTCAGACATGGACCAATCCAATCCAATCATGCTGTTTATAGCCCCGCCGACCACACAGGCCATATCGGGGCTGTCATTCAGACAAGCAGCAAAAATAAAACCAGCATGCTATTGAATACATTTACATCAGAATACAAAGAACGTTGATGAAACCTTCCCAATCCAATCTAATCTTGTTTACAGCCCTGCCGACCAGAAGAGGCCATATCGGGGATATCACCTTTCAAGAATTTTAAATCTCAAATTAAAACTGTGCAACTAAATACAGATTCGAACAGGGTTTAAAAGCAACTCTACTGTCATTCCTAAAAAAAAAACCCACCTCATAGTTAAACAGGAATCATGATGTCTGTAGTACAGATATTCACAACCCTTTTTTTTTTTCTTTTGCTATGTTTTCTGATAAGGCGTTTTTCTTTGATGCACTATGCATCTTATGATATTTTGATGGATTATTGTACTGTTTTGTATTACTTTCAAGGTATGATATACATTCTTTTGAATATTCTGGTTGTTACAGGCTGCTGTGCATAAACTTTGGGGTGCTTTTCCAAGGGAATGATGTTGCACTGTGTAGTATTACTCTTTCAGTCATTTCTATTTCAATCAACTATTTCTTTCTCTTCTGCTGGCACTTGGTCTGTTATGCTTTTATTCATTTAAAATGCAAAAAGATGATGATTTGTGTTTTTGATTTTCCATTGGTTTTGATTAAAATCATTTTTTACCTCACAATTTGTGCAGTTGGAGAACAGTATGAATTTACAGAACAGTATATGTTTTTTTTTTTTTTTTTGTTTTTTTTTTACAAAACAGTATGAATTTACAGAACAGTACACTTTTTACAGAACAGTATGAATTGCTTGGTTTTCCTTGTCGTATTTTTCCACTCATAGAACTGTCAACTTCATCTAAAAACTGTTCATTTTGTTGTTGGTAGTTTTTAAAAAAATCTTTTGTGTAACTACCCGAGATTTATTAAAGCAGTACAAAAAAACTTTTCAATATCAAACCAAAAGGATAAGAATACTTAACTTCAATGCAATACATGCCTATTTTCAAAATATGATTCCAATACTTTGAAAAACATTCCAATATTTCCAACAATGTTGACAAAGTCTGTTTTCATGTGTTATCACCCAATATTCTAAAACAATAAACAGCAACAACAAAAGCAACAAAGCATGCTGACAAAACGGCAAGCACTGTAACAACGATCTTAGACTGAGTTTGTGTGTGTCTTGTCTGTGTCTGCAGAGTGTGGTTGATACTCCATTGTGCCTTTGGACAATGTGGACTGAACATACAAAGATTATATATATCAATATTTAATATTCACAGAAGGCAGTTGGGAGGGGAGGGAAGGGGAAATCAGAATTAGACAGGCATATACACACATAACATCATCTTGACATCCATTTTCTCTCAGTGACGCAAGCCTTTATAATGATTTCAAATAAATCAAGCTAGTAACATCATAACAGACAGACTAGACAGATACCTATCTCACTCTTTTCTTACTGCATCAGAGCAGTGAACAATAATACCAAACATAAAAGTTAAAAGTTAAAGTCTGTCCCGAGCCTAAGGCTCATCAGGCCGGTGCTTATCCCGGTTTCTGTGGCGTTAAGCGACTGAGAGTCATAGACTCCCCCCTGGATAGGACGCCAGTCTATCGCAGGGTTAACCCCCAACACAAGGTTGGTACCCCTTTCACACCTGGGTGGGGTGAGAAAATAGCCGTAAAGTGCCTTTTCCAAGGGCACAACGCCATAGCCAAAAGCTGGGATCGCACCCGCGACCTTTAGATTACGAGTCCAAAGCCCTAACCACTAGACTACAGCGGCGGCATACCAAACATACATGATCATAAAGCTTCAAAATATTCATTTTATTTACAGCATCCTAACCTCACTTCTAGACACTTCTGGAGTGTTTTCCTCATTTAATAAAATGTCTCTCCTAATAATAATTTATTAAAGAATTCAAACAGTTATAAAATAAATAAAAATACAATAATAAACAGTGCACAGAGATTCTTCCATTTTCATGAAATATTGAAAACAAAATGATTAATGAATGCTTGCCTGAAACTACTTTAAAATGCACCATTCACACTGAAAACATTGAAACAACAGGTGTGTCATGAAAATACATTTTGAAATGTCAAACTCTCTTCACCGAAGATTAAAAAAAAAAAGAAAAAAGATATCCTGAAGCAATTACTTAAATGAGTGATTGAAAAACAAAACAAAATGAGGAACATGCTGTAGTTGAGTCCACGTCCAAAGAGCTAGTTGTTGTCCTGTACACTATGCTGTGGTCTTTGTCCTATCACAAGTTCTGCATCTGCTTCATCAGGTCATCCAGGCTCTGGCCGCTGTCCTGCACTAGGCCGTCTTGGTCCCCATCCTGTGCAACAAAATAAACCCACCCTGGTCAGTACCCCCCACCACAGACCTTCTTTCATCTTTGCCATATTTCATGGCCCTCCCACACCCATTTTTTCTCACTACAGAATGAAATGTTTAAAATAAAGTCTATCATCCCCAGGCCTGTCAGAATAAATAGCATCCGTATCCCCACCTTCTGAAATTCTGTGCTAGGAATTCTCTCTTTTCTATCACTCTCTTTGTTTCTGCCTTTTTCCTTTTCTTCCTGTCACCTTCTTCTTGTCTATTTTCTGCCTTCTCGGACCCTTCTCTGCCTTTTATCCAGAAAAGAAAAACTGACCCCAGACAACTGGAATGCTTTACCACAGCCATGGGCGTGGATGGGGTGGAGACTACCCTGATGTCTTACCGCTTTAGGCGCAGGAGCAGTGTAGGCCACGCGCAGTCCTTCCGCCAGCTGAGGCTGGTCCCCTTCTGCTGCAGCCAGCTCGTCTGCTGTCGTCTCTGACACCACCTCAATGGCTGCATGCAACAATACAGCCATCACATCACACATGGTGTGGTTTAGGGGGAGAGAGAGAGAGAGAGAGAGAGAGAGAGAGAAGAGAGAGAGAGAGAGAGAGAGAGAGAGAGAGAGGAGAAGAGAAAAATACAGTCACTGAGTAATGTTAGGAGTACACAAAGAAGTACAGCTGAGACAAACAAATGCAAACAAATCCACAGGAAAAAAAATCTTTTAACCTTACGGCAACATAGCATCGAGAGAGAGAGAGAGAGAGGGAGGGAGGGAGAGCGCATACATGATGTGCACACACACACACACAGGTGTGCAAACACAGACACTGGATGACACACTTATATGCACACACACACTCATGCAAGTACCCTCTCTCTGTCTCTCTTACTTGTTTGCATTTGTTGTTGTTTGTTTGCTTGCTTTTTTATTTATCTATTTGTTGCATGTTTTTGTTCAGTGGGCTGGATATGAAAAAAACAAATGTCCAGGCTTATTCTATAACATTTTTTTGGCTGCCTCATCTTCTGTGACATCCTTGTCTTGCCGTTCCCGTGCCACTGATCTCAATCTCCCTGCCACAGCCATACCCAGATTCTTTATGTCTCGTCCTCGGGGTAGGAAGTCCACAGAGAGCTCATCAATATCAGGCCACCATAGGGCCACCAGCCAGAGGAGCCCTGCACTGCTGCTGGGTCACTTTGATTTTAAAAATGCATAGCAACCAATGATAATGAGGATGATGTGATGCTCCTGTGGAAGTGCATATACTTTGAGACTACTTGACAGGGTTGTACTCTATGCATACTATCATAATATATCCTGGCTCAACTGGCCCCAAGAGATACAGACACCTGCAGTGTTAGTCAGGTAATCTGAGCAACACTCTCAAATTCATATCCGTAATGGATGAAGCTGGACTGTGGGGTCCCAGTCTTCCCATTGAGCCCACAGCACACTCACTCTGGGTAGATGCCAGCTTTGCCAGAGTCTGAAAAATCTCTTCGACTCTTACGGGATTTGAACCCACGACCTTCCAGTCCAAAATCCAAGGCTCTAACCACTGCGCCATGGCGGCTGCTCTATAACCTCTTTTAAATGAAATTGACTTTCCACATGCATGCATGCGTATGTGTTCTATTTTTTCCGATCAAACAAACATGAAAATTCCCCCAAATGGCACAGGAACATGGCACAAATAACACAGCATATAGCAGTCAGCCACACCCCACCATGACCTACCCCATTCATTGTCAGCGTGCACTACTGCCTCCTCTTCCACAGCAACTTGTTCCACTTTGGGCTTGGCTGCTTCACTAGCCTGCAACAGCATGCACACAACACCATGTCTCACACACAGCAAAGTCAAAGATTACAGTCTGGTCTCCTACACACTACAGTATGGTCACTTTTACAAACTTGATCTTTTCCATTTTTTTCTGAATTTTCTTTTCCAGCAAGCTTGTACAAGGGTGTGCACATAAGCTATTCAGACAAGCAGTGAAGTAGCCTTTGGAAATGTTCTTGTTCTAGAGGGGCATTGCAAAGCTTAACACTCTGTATGAAAAAAAAGACAAACTGAACACTCTGTAGAGTTGCACAGATTATGCACTTTTGTCTCACTAATCACACCTGGGAATCACTATGAGACTGTGGGCACAGACTGGAAGAGAAGTTTGCATGTATGATTGTTTTCAAGTACTTCACAATACAAGCTGCCATACTCTGACTTCAGAGGAAATGAGGAAGGAAAACTAAGCCATTCTGAGAAGCAGTCAGTCAGTCATTGTTGGAAATGCTGTTAAGCAATCACCTGCTATACACCCTGGGGATCACCCAGTCTACTGAAATGCGGCTACTTTAATGGTGGGGGAAAAAATTATGATGCTGAAATACTGTGGGCTACTGATAAATGAAAACTATCCAGATTCAATTATCCAAACCAAACTCATTAGCAAGCAATTGGTTAAGCACAGCAACAATGCAAACACACACAGAGATCCAAAAACACAGACCCACAGACACACAGACACAGACACAGACACAGACACGGGGAGTGGATGTAAAAAGGTACATGGGTGCTCATTCATTATCCTCGAAATAAAAGAATTTGATTGATTGGTTGATTCACACACACACACACACACACACACACACACACACACACACACACACACACACACCACACACACACACACACACACACACACACACACCACACACACAAACATACACACACACAGACACACACACACACACAGACACACACACACATCTAAGGCACACAAAGCATCAAAAGAAAGAAGCTGGGAGCCTGGATATCCAACCTGGAACTCCTCTTGGCGTTTCCTGCAGTGGAGGTCATCACACTGAGGGTTGGGCTTGAGGGCCATCTGGGGAAAGAAGTCCTGCATGGCGTTGTAGCCCAGGTAATAGGACACGTCCCCAAAGCCTAGCAAATACCTGCCAACACACACACACAGGTAATAGGACACGTCCCAAAAGCCTAGCAAATACCTGGCAACACACACACACACACACAGGTAATAGGACACGTCCCCAAAGCCTAGCAAATACCTGGCAACACACATACCACACAGGTAATAGGACACGTCCCAAAAGCCTAGCAAATACCTGGCAACACACATACATGTAATAGGACACGTCCCCAAAGCCTAGCAAATACCTGGCAACACATACACAGGTAATAGGACACATCCCCAAAGCCTAGCAAACACCTGGCAACACATACACACACACAGGTAAAAGGACACGTCCCCAAAGCCTAGCAAATACCTGGCAACACATACACACACACAGGTAATAGGACACATCCCCAAAGCCTAGCAAATACCTGGCAACACATACACATACACAGGTAATAGGACACTCCCCAAAGCCTAGCAAATACCTGGCAACACAGTAATAGGACACATCCCCAAAGCCTAGCAAATACCTGGCACACACACACACACAGGTAATAGGACACATCCCCAAAGCCTAGCAAATACCTGGCAACACACACACACACACAGGTAATAGGACACATCCCAAAGCCTGGCAAATACCTGGCAACACACACACACAGAGGTAATAGGACACGTCCCCAAAGCCTAGCAAATACCTGGCAACACACACACACAGGTAACAGGACATCCCCAAAGCCTAGCAAATACCTGGAACACACACACACACAGGTAATAGGACACGTCCCCAAAGCCTAGCAAATACCTGGCAACACACACACACAGGTAATAGGACACATCCCCAAAGCCTAGCAAATACCTGGCAACACACACACACACAGGTAATAGGACACATCCCCAAAGCCTGGCAAATACCTGGCAACACACACACACACACACACAGGTAATAGGACATGTCCCCAAATCCTAGCAAATACCTGGTAACAACACACATACAGGTAATAGGACATGTCCCCAAAGCCTAGCAAATACCTGGCAACACACACACACAGGTAATAGGACATGTCCCCAAAGCCTAGCAAATACCTGGCAACACACACACAGGTAATAGGACACATCCCCAAAGCCTATCAAATACCTGCCAACACACACACATATACAGGTAATAGGACACATCCCCAAAGCCTAGCAAATACCTGCCAACACACACACATATACAGGTAATAGGACACATCCCCAAAGCCTAGCAAATACCTGCCAACACACACACATATACAGGTAATAGGACACATCCCCAAAGCCTAGCAAATACCTGGCAACACACACAGAGGTAATAGAACACGTCCCCAAAGCCTAGCAAATACTGGCAACACACACACACACACACACACACACACACACACACACACACACACACACACACACACACACACAGAGGTAACAGGACACGTCCCCAAAGCCTAGCAAATACCTGGCAACACAAACACACAGAGGTAACAGGACACGTCCCCAAAGCCTAGCAAATACCTGGCAACACACACACAGGTAATAGGACTCATCCCCTAAGCCTAACAAATACCAGGCAACACACACACATACAAACAGGTAATAGGACACATCCCCAAAGCCTAGCAAATACCTAGCCCAATTTCCAAAACAGCAGCTGCCTCCTCTGCTGTATAGAAGGTCATCGTTCGAACACGAAAGAAAAACATTTATAAAGCCTCTCTTTCTTCCTTTTCTTCCTGTCACCTCCTGTCTTCTACCCTCTTGGTCCATTTGTAAAAGATAACAGTTCTATCCCACACTGAAATTGGATGTGCTGGGCCTAACTTGTCAGGCACTTAACGGCAGTGCAATGCATTTTCGCTCATATGACAAGACAACAGCATTTGCTATGTAAGCATTTAATGAAGAAGGCAAAATGAAGACAGCAGCAGCGGTTTCTCACTTGAGTGTGTTCTGCACCAGGAAGCCAGCCACAATGCCCATGGTGGTGGGCAGACTGGCAGCACACACTCCGTCCCGCTTCAGCGTTTTCTCGTCCACCTTGGACGCCACCACCAAGGGGGGCGCACACTGAAACCAACACACTGTGTACAGACAGCATTGATATTGGGGAGGAACACTTCTACAAACAGAAACATGTCAGAGAAAGCTAACACAACTTGACTGAGGTTGTTTTTTTCTTTCTTTTTTTTTTTTTAATTAAAAGAATATGCATCAAGGTGTACAGCTTGACAAGTCCCAGTAAAAACAAAACACATGCCATCATGCTGTTTATGGTATCTTGTAAAAGAAAGGTGGAATCTGTTGATTTTATGGGCTAACTTTCAAAGAAACATAAATCTGTTTAAAATCAATTAAAAAAAACAATAACAACAAAACAATAGCTACAGTACACTGAACAAAAGTTTAATAACATCTCCAGCATAATAGTTATGCATGTTATATCAAATATGAACAGCAGTAATCTAAAACCTATGTATGGCCCAGCCTTCTTATCAAAACAATTGAAAGAAAGAAAAATACAAAGGGCGAGAAGAAGCATTGTCACACCTTCAATCTGCCATCGTCACTCTTCCAGAACATGAATCCTTTTATTTACATTGATATTAATCTGAAAGAAAATTCCTCTTTGTTTTGTATTTCATTGAACAATGGTAATGTAGCTGAACCTCCAGCAAAACAGGCTGAGGGGAAAAAAGAGCACCTACAAGCAATGGAAGTGTAACGGTAAAGGTAAAGGTGTTCTCATAACCTGTGCCGTCATTGGGGAGTGAAATGTCAGAGACCTCAGCTCCTCCAGAGGCCAGCATAATGAGGGCGGCGTAGGTCTCTTCTCCCTCACTGCTTTTCCTTCCCTGTCCCTAAAGAGAGCAGGTAGGCTACCCAGCTGGGTGAACTGGGGGACGGTATTGAAGCCAAGGCGCACAAACAAGTCACCCATCCATTTGGTAACCATGCTCAATGCTGCTTAATCTTAGCTTGGGAAAAGTGAGTGTTCTGAGCACTGCGCAATCCCAGTGTACTCACAGCAAAACAGGCTGTTTCCCCCGGGCAAGGAACTGTATGTGGCCAGTCACTGCATTCTCACTGACACCTGACTCAAACCACTTCTGGTTGCATTCATTGCAAGCCTGAAAAAAATAGGAAGAATGAACACCACCATTATGCAGTTTGGAGTGTTGTGTGTATGATGTGTGTGACAGTGTGTGACAGTGTGTGTGTGTGTGTGTGTGTGTGTGTGTGTGTGTGTGTGTGTGTGTGTGTGTGTGTGTGTGTGTGTACGTGCATGCACACACACATATGTTTGCATGCATGCATTCCTGAGTGCTTGCATGAGTGCAGATGCGTGTGTGTATGGGTACATGCATAATGTGTGTGTGAGTGTGTGTGTACAAGTGCACATGTGTGTGTGCATGGTTTGTGTGTGAGCAAGCCTGTGTGCATGTGAGTATGCATGTTATATATATATATATATATATATATATATATATATATATATATATATATATAATATATATATATATATATATATATATATATATAATATACACAAGTATGATGAAAACAAAACTGGACAGATTCCCAAAGACTTTGACGAAACAGAGTATTTCTTGAGTCTATAGGTATACTAATATTCACCTGATGGTGCACACAGCCAGAGTTTATAAAATACATTCTTAAACACAGTTCTGATATAGCTGTGGTGCTCAGCAGTGAAATCTCCAACACTGTAGTGCTCTTTTACTGATTCCTTTCAATATCTATTTGAACTGCAGGTCCACTGACCACAGTGAATAAAACACATGTGCATTTACACACTTCAGGGCCATGGCCTCTACTGAATAAGTCATTCACATCTGCATGCTGATGGACCACAAATTGTAATAAAACTGAAAAGTCAAGCCTATACTGTGACACAGTCATATTCATATGGTAGAGGGCCCACTGCCTATACTGGAGAAAACATTTTATTTGAATAGTGAAGGACCATGGCCTATACAGAATAAAAAACTGATTTAAACATTTAAGGACTCCTCTGAAGTTGGAGTATGGTTGCCTATATGGCCAGGTACTTGAAAAGTCATACACGCAAACTTCACATTCAGTGTGCAATTTCAATCTCACAGTGATTCCCAAGTGGGATGAGTGAGTCAGAGTGCACATTTTGGATGACCCCCAGAGTGTTAAGCTGGGGAACGCACAACAACAACAACACTAAAGGACCATGGCATATAATGAATAAAACAATTTGCAAATTGTAAAAAAAAAATATATATTGAAGGGCCATGGTGTAGATACAGACCAAAACTTGAAATCTGCATGCAGATCCCTACTCCAAGAGTAAAGAAACCACCACGCTAGGTGTCTTCTGAGGCGGACTCACCATGTTGATGGCCATGCGAGCTTCAAAGTTGTCCACACAGCTCAGCACCAGGTCCACTGGGCCCCCGCCTTTCAGCGCTCCCTGTCTGGTGCAAGATAAAAACTGCCTTTCATGGCACAGGCATGGTGTAACGAGGTTGAGGGGGTTAGAGAGGAGAGAGAGAGGAGAGAGAGAGAAGAGAGGAGAGAGAGAGAGAGAGAGAGAGAAGAGAGAGAGAGAGAAGAAAGAGAGAGAGAGAGAGAGAGAGAGAGAGAGAGAGAGAGAGAGAGAGAGAGGAGAGAGAGAGAGAGAGAGAGAGAGAGAGAGAGAAGAGAGAGAGAGAGAGGAGAGGAAGAGGAGAGAGAGAGAGAGAGAGAGAGAAAGGAGAGAGAGAGAGAGAGAGAGAGAGAGAGAGAGAGAGGAGAGACAGAGACAGAGACAGAGACAGAGAGACAGAGACAGACAGAGAGAAGAGACAGAGAGAGAGACAGAGAGAGAGAGAGAGAAACCTCTCAAAGCTGTGAAAAGAGGTAACTGGACTGGAAAAGAAAGAAATACAGGACAGTTGCAAAGAAAAAGGATAAGAGAGAGAAGGGGGGAGGGGAAGAAGGACAGATTATGCTAATCAAAAGGAAATATAAAGAAGACAGACACAACTGAAGAAAAATAAGCGAAAGGTCAAACACTGCATGCACAATGTTATAGAGGAATAACACGGAATTCTCATTTCCTCAAATCCAAACATATGTAGACCAAACTTTTTCTGGATAAACCAAACAACTCAGCATGTGAAGATTCATTCTTGGCCATGTTTGTGTCACTTTTCCAGTGGCTGTCTCCTTTTGTTTTCTGCTTTGCAACTGCTGCATACTTTACTTAACACAAATCTCTTTGTCTTGAATTTTACTACATAACATTATGCAAAGATCTTTCATTAAACCTGTCCAAATGAATTTTAAAATCAAGATTGTTTAAATAGTGCAGTCAACTCCTACCTACTTATGCCAAACACAGGTGTGTGTACACACAGTGTCTGTAGGTGGATATGCTTACAAAAATGATTAAACAGCAAAGATCTATCATTTGATAAGAGGCGCAACTCCCAAGTCCAAAAAATAAGTTGATGTGGCTAAATGGCGACATGGCAAGATGACTTAAACCACAGCAGCCAGTTTCTAGCATAATATAAGCAACCAAACTCAACATTTCTTTGCATTCTATATATATGCTAAAACATGTAAGACAAATACAAAAATACCACTTCAACTACTGTGTTAAAAAAGTTTTTTGTTTTTTTTCACTTTGAAATGACACTCAACAATACAACTATCGCACCAAAAGGGAAAAAGAAACTAAAGCCCCTAACAGGAACAATCTTGATAACCAGTCCACACAAACTCACTTGATTCTGCTCTGAAAGTGGTCAAAGTTGTCTGTGGTGGTGATGTTGTAGTTATACACTTCAAATTCTACATCAGGGTTGATCTCTCTGTGTAGACAGGAAAACAGAAATAAAAAATACATGCACACACACTCTCCGATGAAGCAAAAGCAAATAAAAAAACTGATGCCCATAATATTAGTAAAGAAAAGCTATTGTTAGTCATGGATAAAACAAAAACTTGATTTAAGTTTTATAAAAGACATATGTTATGATGATGGAGACTCATAAAACTTGATTACAGCTGAAGTGATCCACAAAGATTAGCACAATTTACACTTAAGTAAATAAAAGGATGACAGAAATTTAAGTAAACAGTTAGCTGATGCTGCCACTATCCCAGTAAGTAAAAACATGGCATCCAGCACATTCCTCTAGTCCTCTTCACTGGCAATTAAATTCATCTCAAAGTCTCTGGTCACTTTGAGCGTCTGGCTGAAACTGTGGAAGGCATATGAAGAGTCTGCATGAAGCCTTGGAGGGCATATGAAACGTCTGCATGAAGCCTTGAAAGGTATTGTATGGGTTCTGGCAGACTCATTTTTCAGAACTTTTAAGTATTACTCTGTATCAGAAATACATGATCCATTTCAGTGATACAAGAAAACCTGGGGGATCATTCCCCTTTCCGGGTAGCAGGGTGCATGCTGGCTATGTTCAAGCCATGCATCCCATCAGCAACCAATGGCCTACACTTTTACCAGCTCTAGGCAGGTTAGCTTTTAACATGTGTACAAGATTTCTTCCTGCATTTGCACATGGGACATTGGCTTGGAACCTCATATGAAGACTTTTCAGGGGGATGGAGTCAGTGTCAATGTTATTAACTCTACACAAAATCTAGAGAAGGGGGGAGAGGGGGAGTCCTACAGAGTTATGGGGAAAGAAATGCAGCCACTGAGTCACAAGTACTGTACAGAACCTAAGGGGGGGGGAGGAAGTCCTACAGAGTTACAGGGAAATAAATACAGACACTAAGTCACATATGATCTACAAGTACTGCACAGAACCTAAGTGTTCTCTCAGCAGCCTCCACTTTGCTCATGCCGGCCTGGTGGGGTTGGTAGAACAGTCTGTTCATGTTGGCCAGCTCCACCTTGTCGTAGTCAAACAGCAGCAACTGAAACAACAACCACCATCTTCTTTTCAACTTCAAAAACAAGAAAAAAAAGAGTTCCCGGTAACATTCATCTGTTAAATGATGAATGTTTTCTTGTTCGCAAAATTTCATTTGCTCACTGTAAAATAAAAATTGTTACAGAGTCATTTCTCAGTATCATTTACTGTAAAATCAAAACTGTTTCATAGTCATTTATCAGTTTCATTCACTAAACAATCAAAACTGTTTCAGAGTCATTTTTGTCTGGTGGCATTGTCTGATGTTTGCTCTAAGAGGGAAAGTTCATTAGCTGGTATACAATGTCCTTGAAAGTGTGTGTTTGACAGCGAAATCTGTTCAAAAACATTCTGATGGCTGTTTGTTTTCTAAATCAAGTTTAAGAAGTTTATATGGCAATATTCTTAATTAAAACTAAGATCCTCACAGTTTTCACCATAAGGCAGTGTGTATGTCAAAGTAAAAGTCAAAATTTTATTTCCAGATGGTACATTGAGTAAGCAATAAGTGTGTGTGTGTGTGTGTGTGTGTGTGTGTGTGTGTGTGTGTGTGTGTGTGTGTGTGTGTGTGTGTATGTGTGTGTATGTGTGTGTGTGTGTGTGTGTGTGTGTGTGTGTGTGTGTGTGTGTGTGTGTGAGTGTGTGTGTGTGTGTGAGAGAGAGAGAGAAAGAAAGAGAGAGAGAGAGAGAGAGAGAGAGAGAGAGAGAGGAGAGAGAGAGAGAGAGAGAGAGAGAGAGAGAGAGAGAGAGAGAGAGAGAGAGAGTTGTGTGTGAGTTGTGGTCTGTGTGTGTGTGTGTGTGTGTGTGTGTGTGTGTGTGTGTGTGTGTGTGTGTTAGTGTGTGTGTGCGTGCGTGTGACAGAGACAGAGAGAGAGAGAGAGAGAGAGAGAGAGAGAGAGAGAGAGAGAGAGAGAGAGTCGAGAGTTTTTATGATCTAACAATGTCTGAGAAGTGCTAGCTCATTGAAATGAGACCATGATGTACCTGATAAGCTTGTGAGAAAGCCAAAAAGACTCTCAATCTCAAAAAAACTTTTTTCTGACATTCTGATCTAAATTTCACATCATCTCATCAGAAGTGGGGGTGTTTCTTTTCATATGACTTTTTTTTTTTCTTTTTTGTTCCTCGGCCAGAGGTCTAAGTTTAGCCAGTGGTAACATTTTTGCATTATATATATATATATATATATATATATATATATATATATATATATATATATATATATATATATATATATGGGCTGTTCTCCAGAAGCATGCACAGTGGGGGGTCACCCATTTTGATCAACTATATTTTTTCAATTTATCCATTTTTTTTAATGTATGTTTATGTCTGGGGTTCTTGAATACAATAAAGAAAAAGAATTTTAAAAGCTTTGATGTCAGTGTATTCTACTTTTTTGTATATTGTAGTGCAAAGTTATAAAAATGCACTTTTCAGCATGGCTGATTTGTGACATGGCAGACCAGCCTCCAAACAACCTGTCCTGATTATTTATCCAGAACTTTCTAAGTCAAACAAGTATCATGCATCAGTCAGTCAGATATAGTTTTGAACATAAAGCTTGATGAAATTTAAATGTTTGTAGTAAATAGCATAAAAATGACGTCATCAAAAAAGTGTAACAGTCGTTGCTTTGGTTACTTCATTTGATAGACAGCTAACACAAGCCCTGTACAACAGTGGAGTGTTCCCAAGACTATTTCTTGCATCTATGTTTAGAGAGTGTTGTAGTACACATAAACTGGTGGCATGTAGATTTATCTTAAACAAATATCTCAGAAAAAATTTTGACATCTTTTCACCAGGTGTCTTTGGTTACTGTATGATGGTGCGACAACTGTTCAACTGAAAATTTAAACAAACTTGATATAAACTAATCTGGCACTATATTTTGTAGGTGTATGCATACAAAACACCAGGCAGATTACTCATGTCTTTGCAGATGCTACTTTTCCAGATCGTTGCTATGTTATTAATTTTCAAATTTTTCGTTACTCTGTGTGGTTTGTTTGTCACAACTGTTCACATGAAACCAAAATTGAAGTTTTAAAGTAAAATTTCTTTAGTTTTGTGCTCCTTGTTGTTATTTTCTCATGATTAATACCATTGCAAGCAACTTGAGCAAGTGAACAATAACATAGCAGTTGACTATAGTGTTCCTACGATGATCTGATTTGAATTTTACCGAGAACTTTTCAGTGTCTTACACAGTAGTGCACTTCTGCCAAATAAAAACCTATTTTCTAGTACTTTACATTAGTTTTTAAGCACAATATTTACAATTTATGATTGAAAAAGATACTATATTTATTTGAAAAGAAAATGAGTGCTGTTTGTAGAATAACAATTGAGTTGAACTGTATAAGTGTAACAGTTGTTGCGGGGAAACCACTTTCGTTTCTTTGCTGCGACTGTGCAGAGAATGAATTTTTTTAGGAAGTATACACACATTTTCAATTTTTTCTCAGCAGATTGTTTATTAATTGGCATCCATTAAATCAATTTAGATAAGAATCTATGTTTTTTCCAATAAGAAAAATGTAGAGAGCAGCATTTTAAAAAATGTCGAAAGTCACCACTTCCTTACTAAACTGGTCATGATCAATTGCATCAATGTATCCTGGAAAACAAACAAGCAGGACAGAAGTCTGCTCAAAACTAGACCAAGTACTAGAATTATGAAAAGCATGAAAATATTCCACAAAATAGCAAAATCTAGGCTTGGTTACTGTGCCGCAACTGTTACAGTTACTGTGTCGCAACTGTTACATTTTTTATTTAAAGTCTGATTTTTTATGTAATAATAAATGGAAAAGATTGCAAACCACCACCAGTTGAAAGTATTGGTGGTTCATGTGTGTTTTCAAGCAGGAAAGTTTGGCTTCACTCTTTGCAAAGAAGGGAACAAAAATATAAAGATGATTTCTGAGCGGTAAAGAGGCAACGAAATAACATGGGCTTAAAGCATACATCCTTGGTACACTAGATGCCCATTACCAAACTATTGTTAGTGAAGACTCTTTTTCTTACTTAAAACAAGTCCAAAGAAGTTTAAAATCAGTATTTTTATTATATCATTTGATTTTTTGGTGACTTTTTGGTTACTATGTCACAACTGTTATTTTTGGTGACCTCCGACATTTGATGTCCCATACATGGAAGACCACTTGACAATTTATCCCAGTTTTTTTCTGGACTTAATGAGGAAAGATTTGACTAGTTTAAAATTCAGTTTTTAAACTGCTGGGTGAAAATTCATTTTTTAGCCTCCATGTCACACTTTTGTGCATGCTTCTGGAGAACAGCCCATATATCTGTGACCATTGTTTTGCTGTCCATGAAAGGCATCATGGCAGGTGCATTCTGACTTTGGGGATGATATCTAAACGCAACACTTAGTGTGCATGCAATTTTTGTTTGCTTTTCTTTCTTATCTTGTATTCTGTTCCTACCAGCATGCAATGGCCTACTCTTCCGAAAGGCGTAGTATGTCAGATCTAACCACTAGGCTATCCTGCCCCCAACATAACTTAACTACCAGAATAGTTACAACTGAGAAGTGATGCCATACCTTTCCTATTCCACATCTTGTCAGCATCTCAGCAGTCACACTCCCCACACCGCCAACGCCAACAACTGCTACAGTGAAGTCGCGAATTTTCTGCAGACAAAAGTATCATCAGATTTCATACTGTAGTGTGTGTGTGTGTGTGTGTGTGTGTGTGTGTGTGTGTGTGTGTGTGTGTGTGTGTGTGTGTGTGCGTGCGTGCGTGCGTGCGTGCGTGCGTGCGTGCGTGCATGTGTGTGTGTGTGCGCTCACATGCGTGCATGTGCGTGCATGTGTGTGCGTGTGTGTGCATGTGTCACTGTGTGGTGTGTGAATGTGCTTGCAATCCTGCAAACATGAACACAAGTGAGTATTCATGAACATAACTGAAAACAAGCTTATGTAAATTCACTAACGCATTAGCCTTGAAAAGAAAATCAAAACAAAACCTTTAAAAGGTATGTATACCAAAGTTTCATCTCATGCTTCATTTACACAGATTTTATATCTTGAATTTACAAAATTAAAACTAAACAAACAAGACTATAACATAACTTATAATTGTACTTTAAAAAATCACACAGTAAACAAGAACCTTGTAACTGTAATTCAAGCAATATCACTGTAAATACATGTATGAATTGTATTTGTAGCTACATCAATCAACAATAACTGTTAAAATATGAATTTTGGAGGGAAAAAACCCCAAAACATTTCATTATTTCAAACATGAGCTGATTCTCCCTTCACTCATTAAGATATAACTGAGGCACTACATATGTACACTGAATGCTCAGCCTGGTGAAGCCCATCCCTCTCCTGAAAGTAGGATGCATGCTAGGTATGTTGGTGTCACCCATCCCACCAGTTGTACCTGGCGCACTCTTCTATAAAATCCAGCAGATTAAAAAAAAAAAATTATGTGTGTGCAAAACACTGCATATACTGCACCCAAGACCCTCAGATTATGGTCTCATCTTTAGAAAGCAGTAAATGGTACAGGACTTGTAAATTGGTAATTTATCTATAATTCATTCAGGGAGCTGAATTTTTAAAAAAACATTTATTTGTTTTCAAATGTTTAAAAGCCCAGCACCAATACATGTCCAGAGAAATTGATACATACCCCCCCCCCCCCCACCCCCCCACCCCATAAAAACCCCCTACAGATCATAATTATTATTTTGAAGTTTCTCAAGGTTCAACAATGGTGAGATTTTGCACACCATTAAGGTAGCCGCATATTCACTTCAGGGAATCTAGTACATATAAAAAAAGTCATGACTTACAATATACATGTACTGAACTAATTTACATGTACTGAACTAATTTGGTGGACTAGAGGTAATGCACCTGCCTAGAAAGCGAACAGTCCGGGTTCGAAGTGTGTGGTGGTTTGATCCCCATCTGAGCCAGAAACTTTTCCTCCATCTGCTAGACCACAGGTAGTGGTCTGGGTGCTAGTCTTTTGGATTAGATGATGAACTGAGGTCCCGTGTGCTACACATATTTAGCCCACATAAAAGAACCCACAGCAACAAGGGAGTTGTCCCTGGCAAAATCCAGTAAAAAAAAAAAAAAGCCCACCCCCCAAAAAACCCCACTCTGATACAGTGATAGAGAAACAAATACAGTTGCAGACAAGAAAACAAGAAAAAAGAAAAAAAAAGAGTGGTGCTGCTCTTTTTGTGATGCACTCTCCCTGGGAAGAGCAGCCCGAATTCCATGCAGAGAAATTTGCCTTGACATGAAGTGGTATCTAGATACAAACAATATAAAACAAATTACAAAAGAATTTGGCTTACCTCATAATTGTCAACTATTCCCATTCTTTTCAGGGCCATAAGACGGCTGAAAATGCAAAACCACATGATAGTTAATACACAGTAACAGTAACACACACACACATAAACAGCGACACAAACAGTGACACACACAGTGACACACACCACACACAAATACACACACACACACAATGAGTGACAAACAGAAATTGTATTGATACACACTCTCTGTTTTGTTTATCAAGATCATGAAACTCACTCAATTTGTTCAGAGTTTTACTATCCATGTACCTCCTTTTGAACAAAAACTGCACTGTTTTTTGTTGTTGTTCGTTTCTGTAAATCTCTCTATATAATTCAATAAACATAAGCAACCAGCAATCATTTAAAATATTTAACTGACAACCTACCTTGTCTCTGACTTAGTAGTATGGGGCAATGTACCTTAAAATAGATTCCATTTTACCAGTGTTACAGCAATCAACAAAATAAAAACATAAGATTGATAAACAACAACAATCTCACATGAAAGCAACAACACATGTGCACCCACATTTGCACATGCGCCCAAACACTGTACATGAATATTAATACATAATGTACTGTAAGTTTTAGTGTCTGTCACTATGTACTCTAAATGAGTACATGTGGCTAGATCAGTGGGTGTGTCATTAGTATCAACTGATCATCTATCTTCAATTTACAATCTATGTGTGTATGACTATGAGTTGTGTTACTGTTAGGTGTTGTGTCCTGTGGTGTGGTGGTGTTTGGTGAAGTGGTGTGGCACAGTATGATGGCATATAATGTGGTGTGTGAGTGTGTAATCTATGTGACTGCATTTAAGAAAGTCTTATACACATGACCATTCATGGGTTAGCCTAACCGGCTAACGTTTCACATATTTACACTATAGTATAATGCCCATATTGAACTTGAGTTGAAGCCACAACACAGCAACTGGTGATCCCCCTACCCCCCAAGTTAATTCGACATTGTAAATGATGATATATAAAAACCACACACAACCATCCCATACAAATTCAAAACTGGTTAAAAGTTAATTACCTGTATGGGTTGGAATCAACAACTTCTGCGCTCATCTCTGCTATTTTCCCTCTGTTGGGGGCAGGAGTCTGTAATGCATTTGCAAGCCGCTTTTCTAAATCAGCGACTTTCGCCTTCAGTTCCTCGACAGTTGCCATTGTTGCACCACCTGCTTTCTGTTTGATCGTCTATGGGTATAACAGTACCACCTTCACACTGAATACAAGTAGGAAAACGGATTGAAATGAGTCAATATGGTTGAGCAAGTCTACTTTCAGTACGAGTTTCATCAGCAGCCAACGTGTGAATGAGTTACCCCACCACTGCAAAAGCACTAGAAAACAATTGCTTAGTTTCTGAATGAACCGCGCGTTTCGAATCGATCTCAATTTACAAATGAATAAGGGTCTGTTTTTCTTTTAATCTGTTAAAACCAAATCCAGAACTTAGGAATAAATAAACGCTAACAAAGGGGTGGTGGTGGTGAAAGTAGAATTAGATCCAAGGATTCGGGTCACTGTAGCAAAGGAAAATAACTTTGGGTGTCTGTAAATCATACATTTCAACGGTCGCTAGCTCATTGCCAAAGCTAAAACCATTATTAGGATATAAATAATTCAAAACAGGACATTAAAGAAAACTGTGCTTTTAAGATAGAGAATGGGAACAAAGTTGTATGTGTTACATTTTGAAAATATTTAAACGTCCAGTTTCCCAAAGATTCAAGCAAAATTTGCGTATATGCATAGTTGTACATGCACACATGCATGCTGGTAATTATCCACTTTTCTTCCCACCAGTAGAAAAGGGGCCATTTCTCAGAAAAGTAGAGTTTATGTATCTGAGGGGTGTTTTGTGCTTATGTGGTTGATTGTCTCTCCATCTCCCACGCCCTGTAGATGCTGGGAAGCTTGCACCAATATTATTGTTATTATTGTTTTTGTTTTTATTTGCTTTGTTCCTCGACTGCTGATGTTCACCAATTGTGAAGTTTTAGCATATGCTACCCCCCACCCCCACCCCCAACCAGCACCACCATTAAGTTAACTACATTCCGATATCGGGATGCAGTTGGGAATTGAACCTACTAATTTTGCGAGGATAAATAGATTTTTTTTTTTTTTTATAGAAAAGGACAGTCAGGAGCTACCTCCCTGTTCTTTCCGATTTTCAACTCTCAAAGGTTCTTTTCACGCGCACAAGTCCGTAAGTACACGGGTCTGACTGGATTAGAGTCTCTTTTGAAAGGCATGACATCCACTTTAACACATCAATTGAGGAAAAAAAAAGGCAAGGCTTGGAATCAAACCTAGAACCTCATGGTTTACTTGTTAGGCCGATGAACGTCTAAACTATCCTGCTACCTTCTTTCTTGCTTACATTAATTCAGACAAAGAATCATCAACTGGCTCGAGTTTTTGCCAGTAAAAGCAAGGAGAGCACAAAACTGAATCATAAGTTAGAGGAAAGGCTGAGCACCCATACTTTCCGTTGTGACAGAACAAAGTACAGTTGCCAGGCTATAAAAATCAAAAGCAATGATCAGAAATTAGATGTGATGGTTGGTTGATGATACAGTCCCTAAAATTAATACGATAACTCCTTTTGGATTATCATACAAACAAGCTATTGCAAAAGCAGAAATTAGATAAACTGGGGAGTAGGGCCACAAACCTTGAAGGGAGATAACTAGCTGTAGACTGTAGAAACAGTTGAAATATTTTGTTAAAATCTAAACCTGCTCCATCTGAACAAAATTATAAGAATGGGAATGAATGTATACCTTTGAGAAACAGAGTAACTGTGATGGAAGAGAGACATGGCTATTTGGAAATTTTTTAAAGATACTCTATAAGTATGATACATTTCGCCCGTCTTTCAACGTGGCTCGTTGGTCTAGGGGTATGATTCTCGCTTTGGGTGCGAGAGGTCCCGGGTTCGAATCCCGGACGAGCCCGATACTTTTTCCTTTTTGCATTGAAATGTTTAATGTTTAATATTATGTATGTGTGTGTGTTTAATTTCTTTTAATGACTCTCCACAATATGACGGGAAGAACAGTGGGAGTAGTGGTCAAAGAAGGTGGGTGGGGTGGGGATAGGGGGGATCCTTTTAAATTAACCATTAAAAAAAAATTCATAACAGCAAACAATGGCAATAAATTTACATCACTCAAATACATTGTTTGTGTTCTGTTTTGTTGAAATGTCCATTTACTACTTGGTGATATAGACACACCCGCATTCAAACCATCGTCATCATCATCATCATCATCATCTCTCTCTCTCTCTCTCTCTCTCTCTCTCTCTCTCTCTCTCTCTCTCTCTCTCTCTCTCTCTCTCTCTCCCCCATGAATATATATATATATATATATATATATATATATATATATATATATATTATATATATATATATTGCATAGTATGGAATGTGCATCTAAAGAAGGCCTAATAAACAATTGACGGTAAAAAATAAAAAAAAGTTCTAAGAAAAAAGCTGTATTGCTAAAATTAAGTGACACGGAAATATAGGGTAGCATTACAATATCCTGAAAATCCATAGCCATTATAAAAACAAGGCAACTGGGCTGTGTAATGCTACGATTTGAAAACAAAACAAAACAATCATACATCACTAATAATGATCTAATAAATAGTGCTGACGGCAAAGATGTTTTCAAAGTAGCTATATGTTTTAGCAGGTAACACGCTAATATGATATAGTCAACCGTTTTACCATCACCACATATGCAATGTATATATTCCCGACATATTTTGTTCTGAAGCAGTTGAGTTTCCATCTACAAGCGGAGAAAATCTGTTTTGCACATTACGCGTTGTTTTCTAATGTTTAGACAAAAGGTTTCAAATTTCCTTGTTTTATCATGTGCATCCAATTTTCTGTTTTTTGTTGTTTTTTTTTCCACCAAAACGCTGTTTGTTGTGTTATTTGCTCTACGTGATAGCATTCTGGCAGTGACAAGGGAAGTTTTAAGACTGTTACTCCTCTGTGTGTGTGTGTGTGTGTGTGTGTGTGTGTGTGTGTTGTGTGTGTGTGTGTGTGTGTGTGTGTGTGTTGTGCGTGCGTGCATGTGTGCGTGCATGTGTGTGTGTGTGTGTGTGTGTGTGTGTGTGTGTGTGTGTGTGTGTGTGCGCGCGTGCGGAGGGGTGGGGGGTGGGGGGTGGGCGGAGATATTGATCAGAAATAAGAGGTGATGCAAAATGTGTGTGTGTGTGGTGTGTGTGTGTGTGTGTGTGTGTGTGTGTGTGTGTGTGTGTGTGTGTGTGTGTGTGTGTGTGTGTGTTCTGCTTTTAGTCTCATTCCTCTAACAAAGAAACAGTAGACATGTTATTCGCGCTTTAAAACATCATTGAAAAAGTGAAGAACTTTTGATGAGGCCTACCTTCATGGGGGGAAGGGTGGATAGCTAAGTGGTCAGAGCGCTCGCTTTCCCCAAGTCAAGCTAAGCAGCGTCGAGCGTGGTTATTAGTTGGATGGGTGACCGTTTGTGCTCCTTGGCTTCAGTACAGTTCACCCGCTTCACCCAGCTGTAAATGGCTACCTGCCCTCTTTAGGGTCAGGGAAGGTAAAGCAGCGAGGGAGAGGAGATGGGTGCCGCCCTCAACATGCTGGCCCCTAGAGAAGCTGAGGTCTCTGGTGCCTCGCTCCCCCACGACCGCCTAGGTTATGGGACACCTTTACCTTTTACCTTCATAGACAACAAAGAACACTCAGGTCAATTTAAAGTGCAGACCCGTCGGTGCTTTAATTCCCTTAATGGGCATATGATGCAGAAGATCAAGTATACTCTGAAAAGAAAACATAACTCATGTCAGCGTTTGGTACGGTTATGGAAACACACATACCCAGCATGCGCCCTGCACCTGAAGAGGAATGAGCTCCGCAAAGCTGAACCTGCCCCAAGAGACACGGCCTGACAACGTCAATGCTGTGCTGCGATCTGCTCTGGGAGTGAAGGCGGAGAGAGCTAAAGAAGTCAGGCTCACTGCACTAGCTCTCAATGTCTTCCTCCACACTAGCTTGGGCTGTCCCTGTTTGTTGTGTTGTGTAGTAGTAGTAGTAGTAGTAGTAGTAGTAGTAGTAGTATAGTAGTAGTAGTAGTAGTAGTAGTACTACTAAATACTACTACTTACACACACACACACACACACAATACGAAATCACACAGGGTAAAAGATGAGTGTAGATAGCGTTGTAGATGGATCATGATAAACAGTTGAACCTGTCTAACAGTCAGTAGTAGTAGTAGTAGTAGTAGTAAGTAGTGTAGTAGTAGTAGACTACACCTACTACTACTACTATACTACTACTATCTACTACTAATGACGACGATGGTGATATGGATTTATCTTGCCCCCCCCCCCCCCCCCCCGTGTGTGTGTGTGTGTGTGTGTGGGCGCGCGGGGCGCTCGAGCGTGTGGCTGCGTGCGTGCGTGCGTGCTGCGTGGTGTGTGAGTGTGCATGAGTTAGGTGTGTTGTTTTGTAATTATTTGAATACTGTGTCCGGTTCTCGTGCATTGGGCTGGCTTGACGAGCCGTCATGTTTGCCTTCTTGTTAACAGCTTCTTCAGTTAGCTTCACATACTGACAGGCGGTGAGGACATTTTGTCAGACTTGCTAAAGAAACTGATATCGTGGAGAAACGAAAGGTAAGGTTATATAAGATTATATAACCTTTTCCTGCTGTTTTTATTATGAGAAGTGTGATATTGCAAATTGCCCGACTTTCTTCTATTGTTCCTCGATTTGAGAAGTTTGACGTTGCAGAAAGACGAAAGGTAAAAGTTCTAAAATGTCTGACTTTCTCCTGTTGGTTTTGGTTGAGACGTTTGACATTGCAGAAAGACGAGAGGCAAAAAGTTCTAGAATATAATGAACACTTCCTCTTTTTGTTTTTAGTAAGAGAAGTTTACTATATTCGTGTTTCCAGGCAACATGAGCATACTCAACATACTCCTGGCTTTGCTGGTCGTCTTCACAGTGGTCGGGGTTTTACTCGAGGCACAGTCCTGGACCCTCATGCGCTTACTTCGAACCTCCACGGGCACACTTCGACAGCTGTGCAGTGGACAACCTTTGGGGCAACAGCGCCATTGCTGGAGAAGCAGACCTAGAAAACCCTGACTGATGCAGGTATGCTGTGTGCGTGTGTGCGTGCGTGGTGTGTGTGTGTGTGTGTGTGTGTGTGTGTGTGTGTGTGTGTGTGTGTGTGTGTGTGTGTGTGTAAGGGGGGGGGGGGGGTAAGGTGGTGTAGGACAGGAGTGACAAGCCAGTGTGTGTGTGTCAATCAATCAATCAATCAAATTTTTATTTCCAGATGGTACATTGAGTAAGCATCGATTTGCTTTTGTCCATCAAGCCATCTATCTAAAGAAAAGAAAAAAGATCAAAACAACAACAAAAAATCAAATCAAAACAAAACAAAAAAACAACAAAAAATAAAGCAGAAAATCCCTAGCAAACAATAAAGCCAACAAAAGAAAGAAAAGGGGAAAAAGCAAACAAACAAATAAAACAACATCAATCATTTCACCAACATTAATTAGCTAACATGATTCCAACAGCTTTAAAATAAAATATGCCTATAGATAATACAAGCAACTACAATAACAGCAAAAACAACCAAAAGAGAAAAAAACACAACAACAACAACAACAACAACAACACTCAAAAGCCATACACACATATGCACACACACACACACACACACACACACACACACACACACACACACACACACACACACACACACACCACACACACACCATACACACACACACACACACACACACACACACACACACACACACACACACACACACACACACACACACACACACACGGTTTGCGCTCTTCCACTCAGCACGTATACTCGTACATACATGCACACATCTAGAGTCTTTTAAAAATCATATAGTGTCAAAAAAACACACAAAAAAAACAGCTTATATCAGTTACAATGTAACCAAAAGAAAAAAAAAGAGTCCATGAAATGTCTATAAGCAATTTATGTCAGATTACAATATCTCTATACTTCAGTTCATACTTTTTATTTTTAGAAGAAAGATACGGAAAAAACACCAAATGCAACAATACCTATAATAATACCCATCATCACTGAGAGGAAATACACATATACGCTAACAAACATACAATCAAACAAAGGAAAAACAAAAACAAACAAACAAACAAAAAACCACACACACAAAAGGCACACACACAAAAAACAAACAATCAAACCAAACAACAAAAACCAATCCACACAGATTATATATTAGAAGGAAGAAAAGAAAGAAAAAAAAAAGCAACAATACCATATGTAATACCCATCACCACTGAGTGGAAATAACATAACAAACGTACGGCATGTACACATTTAAGGTTTATAAAAAAAAAAAATTAAAAAAAATCATATAGTGTCAACAAACAGCTTACATCAGTTACAATGTCACCAACCATTATTTAAGACTTAAGAAAAAGAATCCATGAAATGTCATTAAGCAACTTATGTCAGATTACAATATCTCCACACTTTAGTTCGTACTTATATAGTAGGAGGAAGAAGAAGAAAAGAAAAAACAAAACAACAAAAAACCAAAAACAAACAACACACAAAAAAACGCAACAATACCATATGATAATACGATCTCCACTGAGAGGAAATAACATATACACTAACAAACATACAAACAACAAAAAACTAACAAACAAACAAAAGCAACAGACAACCAAACAAACAAAATAAACGAAAACCCCAAACAAAACAAAAGTAAAAAACAAAAAAAGATCACACACAAAAAAGATAAAATGGGGGGGGGGGGGGGGGGGGGGGGGGGGGGGGGGGGGGGGGGGATGGGTGGGGAGGTGGTGTCAAGGAGGAAGGGGGAAAACATAAACAGCAAACAGAAGAATTATACCAATGATTTATGATTATATTCATAAATAAAAATCCCTACACATATGAACAAAAACAAAAAACAAATAATATATATATATATAATATATATAAATTATGTTGAAAAGAACAAAAATAAACATGCGCGAATGCCTGAGTGTGACCAGTGTCACAAACGCTAGCGCGTGCGTATGTTAGTGTGTTTGCCAGTTTTGGTTGGTGCATGAAGCTCGCTGCAAGAGGTAGGCTGTTTACTGTGAAGGCTGTTTACTGTGAAGGCTGTTGATCATTCCCGTGTCCTACTGTCAGTTGTACAGTTTGCTTTTCCTTTTCTTTATATTCGTTTTAATTAAAGAACGGGGCGGATATGGGCATTACAGGGACCAAACCAAGACTTGAAGAGGAGAGACAGGCTATTGTTGACGCATGTTACACCACACCCATGTGCACAATACCAGGTCACGAGGAGCCTATTGTATATCCCCTGTTCTTGGAAAGAAGCCCACCACACCTCACACTGGCCACAGTGCACAGTTAGTAGTTTCCATCAATCAAAGTCAAACTTTTATTTTAGATGGTACATTGAATAAGCAGGGCAAATGCTTTTTTCATAAGCCATCCATCTAAGAAAAAAGCACATATATATGGATATTTGAGGAAGAAAACCAAAAAAGGAAAAAAGAAAAAAGTCGTACAAATGAATTAAAAAAAAATTCTTTCAAAATACACACACCAAAGGAGGAAACCTCTTACACACACACACACACACACACACACACACACACACACACACATACACACACATACACACACACACACACATCATCATCATTATCATCATCATCATCGTCGTCGTCGCTGTTATTATCATTATTTCCTAGAGGTTTTCTGTTGTTGTTGTTGTTGTTGTTGTTAATCGAATCTTTGATAAATAATTTTCAAAATGATGGGAAAGTTGCAACTGGTTACCTGCACTTGTTTTCCTCCAGAACCGTTTTGTTAATAAGAGATTTAAACGTTTATGAGATGACAGCTCTGCTATGGTCTTTGTGGTCTGCAATCCTTTAAACAACATGATTGAACCGGTTTGTTGGCAGTCTCTTGAGCAAAGATCTCAGTGTCAAGTCAAGTCAAAATGATCTTTATTGAGGGTAAAAGATTAAGTTTACACAACCTTTTTTCATCCTGACCTCACTAAAAAAAATCATAAAAGTTGACTTCTAAAGCATGCAAAGACAAATATCAACCTTGTTGAAAAACTCAAAAAAAAGAGGATTTTTTTTTTACAACAAATCTCTCAAGATAAACAACAACAACAACAACAAACCCAGACCCAAGACAGTACAACATAAGCTCACGTCATACATACAAATGATAGAAATACAAAATAACATGGGCATGAATAACAACGTGTGTGTGTGTGTGTGTGTGTGTGTGTGTGTGTGTGTGTGTGTGTGTGTGTGTGTGTGTGTGATATTATGTGTACTTGCAGTACATTGTCTGAAATTTGTTGCAGAAGGGGGCATCTTCAACAGCTCAGGTGTGGAACACATTCAACAGAAGGCTCACAGAAAACGCACCACACACACCCACACACCACACACCACACACACACACACACACTACTGCTTCCCCAACACGCCTTGTAATTGACCCTCCAAGGCTACACTCCAGCTTTAGCTTGCGGGTGAAGTGAAATGGTGTCTCTGTGGAGCGCTGCTAAGAACAAAACGAAACTTTTTGCTAATTTAATAGGCTTGATTATGGCATGAAATAATGTACTGTTGGATTGACTTTTATGTGTTTTTGTTGTTGTTTGTTTGTTTGTTTGTTTGGTTGTTGTTGTTGTTTTTTGGGTTGCTCAGGATATAGATTGATACCATGTAGTCAGGAGAAAGCTGAAAAGAATCATCATCTTCTGGTGCCACTGCCCTCTGTCAACGTTCTTCTGGATTGTCATCTTTGATGATGATGATGATGATGATGATGTTGATGATGATGATGATGATGATGATATGATGATGATGATGATAATAATAATGATGATGATGATATGATGATAGATGATGATGATGATGATGATGATGATGATGATGATAAAACAACAATAAATAATAATAATAACGAACAACAACAACAACAACAACAACAACAACAATAACAACAGCTACGACGACAACGACTATACTATACTACTACTGATGGTGCTAATGATGATAATAACCAAACCAACAACAGCAACAACAACAACAACGATGATGATGATGATGATGATGATGATGAAGAAGAAGAAGATGATGATGATGATGATGATCATCATTATCATCATGACGACGACGACGATGACGACGACGATGATGATGTGGATTTCTTGTACTTTATCTTACAAAAGCTGTAAGCACTTACAATACAAAACACATGGAAAGACAAACACATCATGCACACCACCTACCCGTGTTATATATATATATTTTTTTTCTTAACTGTTCTGTGTAGATTTAGTGAATTAACCCACTTCCCCACTTCTAAAACTCCTCCTCCTACCCCAGCCCCCCACCCCCCCCCCTCCCCCACACACACACTTTTTTTTTTGTAATGTCTAATGTCACATTTTGTGAAAAGACGTAGAAATGAATCGAATCGAACCTACCCATGTATATCTCCCCCTCCCCTCCTAAAATATGCACAGAAAGATGCCGTGAGCTGTTTGTAGTTTATGGTTGTTTTCTCCCTTGCGAGCGCTTGCGCGAGTGTGTGTGCATTTTCTTTTTGCCTTTTGTTTTTGTAGTGTGGGTTGGTTGTGTTTTTTTTTTTTTTTGGGGGGGGGGGGGGGGGCAGACCCTGCTTGTGGTTGGTTTTCTGTTTTTTTTTTTTAGTTTTTTTGTTTGTTCCTTTCTTTTCTGTTCTGCATGTATCAATCTTGCCCTAGTTGAGGATGAGAGAGAGAGAGAGAGAGAGAGAGAGAGAGAGAGAGAGAGAGAGAGAGAGAGAGAGAGGGAGGGGGGGGGGGGGAATCATCCAGTTGACTCTTTCTTTAGGGTAGTTTTCAAAACTGATGTAGCAAATTGTATCGGCAGACACCTGTCTTGTTTTGATTAAGGACACCACCATGTACTTCCTTGAACTGAAACATGTTCTTTATTTTATCTTTTCTTTATTTATACCACTTTAAATCACGGCAGCTTTCTCTGCGTGAAATTCGGGCTGCTTTCCCCGGGGAGAGTGCGTCGTCACAGGAACAGCGCCAGTCATTAGTTGTTTTTTCTTTTCCTGTCTGCAACTGTATAATGGCTTTTTTCTACAGAATTTTGCCAGGGACAACTATCTTGTTGCCGTGGGTTCTTTTACGTGCGCCAAATGATTATGTGTGACACACGGGACCTCGGTTTATTGTCTCATCCGAAAGACTAACACCCATACTAATGGATGGGGGGAGTTTCCGGCCCGAACAGGGATCAAACCACTGCACACTTTCGACCCGAACTTTTCGCTTTCTAGGCAGGTGTGTTACCTCTAGACCACCGATCCACACCGTGTGTCGGTATCACAGTGCATTTTAAAATGTGTCTACATTGTTATACTGACCATGTTTCAATGCTCGATGGAAGATGTTTCTTATTCTACTTTACAGTGTTTTTTCCTGTATGAATGCAACAAAAACAACCCAAGGAAAAGATGTATCAGATAATGATTTCGTAACCAGTGTGTGTGTGTGTGTGGTGTGTGTGTGTGTGTGTGTGTGTGTGTGTGTGTGTGTGTGTGTGTGTGTGTGTCCGCCTGTAATTCATTAAAAGTGTGCTTTGCTAACACATGTGTGGACCGTACTTCTTGGGTCGATGGTGTGTGTGTGTGTGTGTGTGTGTGTGTGTGTGTGTGTGTGTGTGTGTGTGTGTGTGTGTGTGTGTGGTGTGTGTGTGTCTGTGTCTGTGTCTGTGTGTGTGTGTTCTGTGTGTGTGTCCGCCTGTAATTCATTAAAAGTGTGCTTTACTAACACATGTGTGGACCGTACTTCTTGGGTCGATTGTGTGTGTGTGTGTGTGTGTGTGTGTGTGTGCGGCGCGCGCGCGCGCGCGCGCGTGCGTGCGTGCGTGCGTGTGTGCGTGCGTGCGTGCGTACGTGTGTGTGATTTTTGTATACCACTTTCCCTCGTGGGGACCTGTCAGTATAAATAGCACCCCTACTTTCTGGAAATACTGTTCTAGCAATACCGACTTTCTGTCCCACTCTTTATTTCTGCCTTGTTCATTTTCCTCCTTCTTGGTCTATTCTCCTGCTTTTTTTTTCCTCCAGAAAGACTTGAAATATAAAAATTCTCCCCCACACCGAAGTGGGAGGTGCTGGGCCTGACTTGTCAGGCGCTTAACGGCAGCACGACGATTTTTCTCTCGTATGACAGACAACAGTGAGTTGCTGCCTGAATGTTCCAGGAAGAAGAGGAAGAAGAAAAAATATTCTGCTTTTAAGTCACGGCAGAATTCATTGCGTGATATTCAGGCTGCTCTCACCGGGAAGAGCGCGTCGCCACAAGAACAGCGCCACCCATTTGTTTTTTAAATCCAATTTTCCTGTCTGCCTGTGTATTTTTGTTTCCCTATCAGAATTTTGTCTTGGACAGCTCTCTTGTTCCCGTGGGTTGTTTTACGTGCGCTAAATGCGTGTTACACAAGGGACCTCGGTTTATTGTTTCATCCAAAAGACTAGCACCCAGACCACCACTCACGGTGTAGTTGATGGCGGGAAAAGTTTCAGGCAAAAACGGGGATCGAACCCGGATCGTTCGATTTCTAGGCATGTGCATTATCTCTAGACCATCGACCACCGACCACCGGTGTGTGTGTGTGCGCGCGCGCGCGCGCGCGCGCGCGCGTGTGTGTGTGTGTGTGTGTGTGGTGTGTGTGTGTGTGTGTGTGTGTGTGTGTGTGTAATCATAGAGGAACGAAATACTGATGCTACTACAAACGTGGAAGTCAAGGAGTTTCATTTGCCAAGGGAAACAACCAGAATACAGTAGCCATTGCTCCCTTATTACGGTTGTTCCCCTTTGACTTTGCTCACTCAGAGACTCACTCAGGGGCCGGTTAGGGTGGTGGATGATTCGAGCGCCGAACTTCGGACTGCAAAGTTGATACCTGGCTGCCCAATAAATCCACTGCTTTATTTTTATTCTTTTTCTGTCGTTCCTCGTCTAGAGCTCTGTGGTCTCCAATGGCGGAATTTTGCGTATACATGCCACTGTTTTTGCCGCCAATGAGGTAGCCGCATTCTGACTTCGGGGACGATCTCTAAACACAACAGAGTACATGCTAAAAAAAAAAAAAAATCCATCCGTTCCTACCGGCATGCAGTGGCCTACTCTTGTGAAAAGGGGGACAGGATAGCCTGGTGGTCGGAGTTCGCGCGTGATCTGACGGCCTAGGTTTGAGCCCAGGTTTGAGCCACATCTGAGACAGACAGCCGTTCAAGGAAGTTTTACTTCTGGAGTTAACATCAGTGCCAACTCCACTCCCCTGAGATTCCTTCTGTGAAACTATAAAACACGAGTTTCCATGTGTGTAATGCATGCAGAACATCTTGTGTCCACGTTACAAACCTGTTTCTCCTTTTGTAAGAGTAAAATAATTATTGTTTGCTGGAGAAACGATGGACAAAATGTACAACATCGCATGCACATGGGGTAAGGTAAAAAAAAAAAGCACATGGCTACTTATTCCATTATCTTCGAAATAAGAATAAGAATGATAAAAATAAACAGGCGGAATGGGTTTTAACGAGTGCACATGATCATTCTGCATTCGTTTTCCTACTCGAATCGCGATTAATGAACAGTCTTCTCCGAAGAATTTTCGGGGAGTGGAGTTGGTACTGTACTGACTTTTCAGGGAATGGGGTGGAAGGGGGGGGGGTGGAGGGAAGGCGTTTCAGTGGTGGCTCGAGCCCGTGATGGCAGATCGCGAGCTCAGCACTCTAACCACTCGGCTACCCGCCCCCCCAAAAACAAACAAACAAACAAACAAACACAAAAACCTGATGTATGAAGAGATTGATGACTGGCCATTTTCAGCTAGGCTAACTTTCCTTACTGATATGAGATGCCGTCATTCTGGTGGTGCCAGTCCCTTCTGCCGGTTTCATTACAGCCAAGATCGTACAACACAGCATGCAGGCTAAACAATCGTCATCACCCACACTTTGAATTCCATTCTGACAGACGTTATCTCTATATGCATCATGCCACCTGGGTTGTAAGCATCATGCCATTTGAGTTCAGACATCATGCCACCTGGGTTCTATGCAACATGCCATTGAGTTCTATGGATCCTGCATTTGAGTTCTATGCAACATGCCATTGAGTTCTATGCAACACCATTGAGTTCTATGCATCTGCCATTTGAGTTCTATGCAACATGCCATTGAGTTCTATGCATCCTGCCATTGAGTTCTATGCATCCTGCCATTGAGTTCTATCAACATGCCATTTGAGTTCTATGCATCCTGCCATTTGAGTTCTATGCATCCTGCCATTTGAGTTCTATGCATCATGCCACCTGGGTTCTAAGCATCCTGATGAAAAATTAAGCGTCTCTCTCTCTCTCTCTCTCTCTCTCTCTCTCTCTCTCTCTCTCTCTCGTGCACGCCCGTAGGCACAGGGCCTTAAGTATAAAATGCAGACATGTCTGTGCTTATTTGTGGACGCGGGTGCAAGTAGCCCGAGCAGAAAATGATGACGACAAAAATCAATTACATCACTGTTTGCGTAATCGTGCTGTGGAGCAAATGGAAAGAACATGTCAAAGACATTGACCACCATGATTATAGGCAAACACACACAGGTCTGCTGAGAAATAGTCAAGCGAAGCATGACCAATAGCCTAGAAAACACACAGTACCACACACAGACACAGTCAATTAGACACAGACACAAATACAGACATTGCACACAAGAGTCAGACCATTGGACGGGAAAGCAAGCAGACAGGCAGACGCGAGTGTGTGTGTGGGGTGTGTGTGTGTGTGTGTGTGTGTGTGTGTGTGTGTGTGTGTGTGTGTGTGTGTGTGTGTGTGTGTGTGTGTGTGTGTGTGTGTGTGTGTGTGTGTGTGTGTGTGTGTGTGTGTGTGTGTGTGTGTGTGTGTTGTGTGTGTGTGTGGTGTGTGTGTGTGTGTGTGTGTGTGTGTGTGTGTGTGTGTGTGTGTGTGTGTGTGTGTGTGTGTGTGTGTGTGTGTGTTGTGTGTGTGTGTGTGTGTGTGTGTGTGTGGTGGTGTGTGTGTGTTGCTGCTGCTGGACGGCAGGTCCACAATCATTGATGGATGTCCTCCGGCTTTCGGTTTGTCCCCCATTATCGGCTGCTGGCAAAAATCTTGGTTTTGCGTCATACAAAAAATCAGATCAGGCTTCGTAGCGTAACTTCTTTTATCGTCTTCTGTTTCTGCATGGCATATCAACTGCTTCTCACGTCATCTACCTCTCATCTATTTTGGGTTTGCTTTTTACAACAACAACTACTACTACTTCTGCATCCACCACCACCACCACCAACCACCACCAACTATGCTTCTACAGCTACTACTACTACTCTGCATCCACCACCACACCACCACACCACACCACCACTACTGCTTCTACAGCTACTACTACTACTTCTGCATCCACCACCACCACCACAACCACCACCACCACTACTGCTTCTACAGCTACTACTACACTTCTGCATCCACCAACACCACCACTACAACCTACTACTACTACTACTACTACTACTACTACTACTACTACTACTACTACTACTACTACTACTACTACTACTACTACTACTACTTCCACCACACCACCAACTACCACCACCACCACCTGCTGCTACTACTACTACTACTACACTACCACTACTACTACTACTACTACTACTACTACTACTACACTTCTTCTTCTCTTTCTTTTTCTTCCATCTTTTTTTTTTCCCCTCTAAGCATCTGTTACTGAGAAACTGCCAAACGGACTGTAAAGCACGCAAAGGGCTTTTAAGCTTTTGACGTTGCACAGCCGCAAAAAGTCGATCTCTTTGTCATTTCACTTTCCTTGTGGTAAGAAGGCAGTCCTTTATCACTCTCTTCTCTGACAGAATGAATTACTCTGAGAGAGAGAGAGAGAGAGAGAGAGAGAGAGAGAGAGAGAGAGAGAGAGAGAGAGAGAGAGAGAGAGAGAGAGAGAGAAGAGAGATTTACGTCAGTAGAGAAGGTAATCGAAATCACTCAAGATTTCAGTCCTCTAAAGATCGTAAAAGCAGACTATTGACTATTCTACTTTAAATATAAAAAAAGTTAAAAAAAAAGAAGGAGGGGGGGGGGGGGGGGGGGGGGGGGGGGGGGGGGGGGGGGGGGGGGGGGGGAGGTAGCCAACTTTGTTGTGGCCATTGGCAGGGGATTGCTACTTCAGAAAACAGGGCCGAGGAGAAAGAAAGTGGCCGTTCTGTCTTTTTGGACAGTTTAATGTCGGAGTCCCAAAACTGTCATTATTCACGGTGTGTAGCTTTCATCGCTTTGACGTCCGGCTGTTATACTTTCCCTTTTGTTGCCCTGTCCTCTATTCTTTCGGCGGTTTTTTTTGGTGTGTTTTTTTTTCTTTCTTGTTATTGTTCTTCTTTTTTTTTCTTTTCTTTTTTTAAAATTTCATACATTAAAAAAGAGCCTGCTTACCAAAGGCAAAATGTAAACCAAGCAAAATGTGAAGGGTGAAGGTTTGTGAGGAGACACCTAAAAGGGGTTGGATTTTTCTTTTACAAACGTACTGGCCAAGTTCTTGTGCTGTAGTCCAGCATAGGAAAACCGACTGAAATAGTTATGGTGAATTTTTTTATATTGAGGTCTCCATGTGATCTGTCTCTTTCAAGCTCTAATTAATGTATTTTTTAATTTGTTTGTTTTCTGCTTGTTTTGTTGAAGATAGCTTATTTCAATATTCAGTCTTTTTAATGAAGCATTGTAAAGAAAGGTGTTATTGAGCAAAAACGAAAGAAAACAATAACAACAAGACCAAAACAACCTAGCCAAGAGCAAAGAAAGGATAAAAGCAATAACAAAATAAACGAAATCAAAATAAAACAATCAAAAGAATCAATCAAATCAATCATTAAAATAAAAGGGGGCAATGGAGAACAATATAAAAAAAACAACCAAACCAGACAAAAGAAGTCAAAAAAAACAAACGTACTAAGTTCACAACACACACACACCACACACACACACACACACAACACACACACACACACACACACACCACACACACACACACACACACACACACAACACACACCACACAGACACACACACACAACACACACACACACACACACACACACACACACACACACACACACACACACAACACACACACACACACACACACACACACACACCACACACACACACACACACACAGTCCGAGTTACACTTGATGCCAATGTTCTTTGTGTCCAACAAAAGCCTATTTCACAGTGAATGGGATCTTCGTGACTCCCAATATCATGATTACCCACACAGAGGGAAGGTCACCCGCCCCCCTCTCCGCCACACACATACTACAACCGGCCAACAAACCAACCCTGTACGTTTGTGGCCCAGTGGTAGCATATAAATGTCTAAAAAGATGATAGTCTCCGTTCGAGCCCAAAATTTTCCACCACCCTCCTCCTTGACCTTGGTGATGGTCTGGGTGCCAGTCTTTTGTATGAAACACTAAACAAAAATCCTATAATGCATCACACATTCGTATGTAATGTACATATTGTGCATGTGAAAGAATCCTTAGCAACAAGGGGTATCCCTAGCAATATTCTGTAGGGGAAAAATCCACTTTCACCGAAAAAAACATACAGACAAAAAAGGGGGGAGGGGGAAAGATGGAAGGGGGGTGGGGGATACTGCTCTTGCGGCCACGTACTTTTCCCGGGGAAGAGGAATTCAAATTTCACGGGGGGGAGGGGGGGGGAATCTGCCGTGACTGAAAGTGATGAGGAGATAGATTAAAGCCAAAAGGCGAACAACGTAATGTATGCAGATTCACGGCTCTGGAAAACTTGCATAAGTGTTTGATGCATACAATCCATTTTTGTGGCTGTTACAGTTCGTTGGGCCAGGGGTGTAACTAGACCGATTGTGTCTTCTTTGTCCTCGTGTGTCCAACGCTCAGACAGCAACTATTGTTGTCTGTCATACGAGCGAAAATACGTCGCGCTGCTGTTATATACCTAACAAGTGAGGCCCAGCACATCTGACTTCCGCGTGGGAGAGAGTTGTTATATCTTAAGGTTTTTTTTCTGGAAAAAAAATGGCAGGAAGAAAGAGGAGTAAGAGAGGAGCAAAGAGAGGGATACAAAAGAGGGAGTTCCTAGGACAGCATTTTCAGAAGGTGGTGATGGTATTTATACTGACAGTGACAGACCCCGGCACCCCCACAGGGAAAAAGGATTACATGTTTAGTGACAACCTGTATGATATTCAGTCATTCGATTTAGGTCTGTCATGAACTTATGTGTACATGCGCTGCACATGCACATGCGCTGCGCACACAAACATGCAGGCACAAACGCGTATGGATGCATGCAAATAGCCTACTATGCGTGATCAAACACACACACACACACACACACACACACACACACACAACACACACACACACACACACACACACACACACACTCACACACACACACACACACAAACGCGCGCGCGCGCGCGCGTGCATGCGTACATGTATTTAGGCTAGCTAGTAGGCAGGCCACACACACAAGATTACACACAAGCTTGCACACTTGCACAACAGTGACACGCTAAACACACTTGCATCTTCACAACCACTCGTACTCACACACATTTAACACGTGCACACACAACAACGCACACACACACACATACACACACACACACACACACACACACACACACACACACACACACACACACACACACACACACACACACACACACACACACACGTGCACGCACGCGCGCGCGCAGAGCACAATGTTCTAACAGAGAGATTTGCATTTTATTTCAGAGAGAGATAGAGGTGTGTAAGGGGTGGGGGGTGGGGTCCGAAGCTAAAAAGACCATGTAAAAACATGTTTGTGGGGCTCTGACACTTTTATTTTAAAGATCTCTGTCTCTGTTTCCCCTCCTTGTCTGTTGTGGTATTCTCTGTCTCTGTTCTGTGTCCTTCAGTTCACTGTCTCCCTGCCCCTGTGTCTGTCTGGTACTCTCTGTCTGTCAATCCGAGGAGATTTTTCTCCTGGAGTTTAACATCAGTGCTGACTCCACTCTCCCTAAAAGTCCTTCGGATGAGACTTTAAACCGAGGCCCCGTGTGCGAACGCACGCAGAACATCTTGCGCACACGTTAAATCCTGTTCCGCTTTTCGTAAGAGTAGGCCATCGTGTGCCGGTGGGAACAGATGACAAGATTTACAAAAACTGCATACACACGGGGACCGGATGAAAAAAACGCATGATTGCTTAGTCTGTTATCCTCGATATAAAAGAATTTTAAAAAAACAACATTTTTTTCCACTCTCTATCTGTCTGTCTCTCATCTTCCCCATTTCCCTCCTTCACTCTGGTCTTCTAGCCGCCGCTGTAGTCTAGTGGTTAGGGCGTTGGATTCGTAATCTAAAGGTTGTGGGTTCGATCCCAGCTTTCGGCTATGGCGTTGTGCCCTTGGAAAAGGCACTTTACGGCTATTTTCTCACCCCACCCAGGTGTAAAAGGGGTACCAACCTTGTGTTGGGGGTTAACCCTGCGATAGACTGGCGTCCTATTCAGGGGGGAGTCTATGACTCTCAGTCGCTTAACGCCACAGAAACCGGGATAAGCACCGGCCTGATGAGCCTTAGGCTCGGACAGACTTTAACTTTAACTAACTCTGGTCTTCTATTCTCCTACACTTTCTCTAGATAAATGTATCTGCCTGACTGTCCTTTGTCCATCTGGAAAAAAAAAAATTGATTTGATTTGATTTGTTCTCTTATTCTCTTTTCCTATGGAAATTTAAAAAAAGCAGAAGAAAAAATGAAAAAAAGAGCTGAAGAAAAAAACGAAACCAAACCAAACCAGATGCATGATTGTTTTGGATTGTGCAAGATGCGAAATAATCTCCCCTGGCTCCGAGAATAACTTTTTACTCCCCGGAGAACCACACACACACACACACACACACACACCACACACACACAGTGGTGATGGTTGGGTGATGGTACAATCCCTAAATAGGATAGCTTCCCTGGGACTATAATAATTATGATCAAGCCAAACCAAACCAGGCACTCTTTGATTAAAACCCTGTTTTCCACCTCTCGTCACAGCTTGTACATAATACATTGCTATATTTTCCGTCCGTCCGTCCGTCCGTCCGTCCGTCTGTCACACACACACAACACACACACACACACAAACACACACACACACACACACACACACACACACACACACACACACACACACACACACACACACACACCACACACACACAACCACACACACTACCACACACACACACACACACACACACACACACACACACACACACACACACACACACACACACACACACTACCAACACACACACACACACACACACCACACACAACACACACACAACACACACACACACACACACGCACACACACACACACATACACACACACACACAACCACACTACCACACACACACAAACACACCAACACACACACACACACACACACACACACACACACACACACACACCACACACACACACACACACACACACACACACACACACACACAACACACACACACAACACCACACACACACACAACACACACAACACACACACACACACACACACACACACACACACACACACACACACACACACACAGAGCAGTAGCCTAGCCTAGCCAGACAGAGTGGCTAAGGCAAGTGAGCGTTGCCTCCACAGTGAAATGTTAATGTTGACACCCCACACTAAAGCAGGCGGGGTCCTTTTCAACCATCAGACCCCAGACACTTCGGCCCTTAAAGGGTTATGGGTTTGAACCCCTTTCGCCTGCCGATCTACCCCTCTGACTATAATGGTCGGCCTGTCTCCAACAATGTTTATATTTGTAGGGATACTTTAAAATTCACTTTCGATCGTTTTCTTTTTTTTTCCTTTTTTTTATATTATTGTCTGCTGTTTTGTGGGTCTTCCTGCATGTGGTAACACTGATTTCTACACTGTGAAGTTTTTTCGACAATGGCTGTATTATGTGTGTGGAATGAAACATTATGTTTGAGGATGGGGGAGACTTTAGTGGTTAGAGCGTTGATCTTGCAATCTGACGGTGCCGTTTTGTGTTGCCTGCTCGAGGGTTTCCCCCCCCCTGGAGTTAGGTAAAGTGCTGACTCCACTCTTCCGAAATCCCTTCGGATGAGACTGTAAGTCTCCCATGTACAAATACTCACAAAACATCTTGTACACACGTCAAAACCTGTTCCGCCTTTTGGAACAGTAGGCCATTGCGTGCCGGTAGGGACGGATAGCAATTAAAAATAAACCAAAGAAAAACCAGTATGAACACTGGTATCATGTTTAGCCAACATCCCTTTGGTCGGAATGTGGCAACCTGAATGGTAGACAGTCGCAAACGCAAAAACTCACCATTGGTGAACCTCAGAGTTCTAACCGAGGAACACATAAAACCTCCCTAAAACACAATAACAAAAATACCCCCCCCCCTCCCCCACACACACACACCTTCAACAAGCACACTAACTGAAATAAATTAACTAAAACCAAACAAAAGAAAACAACAATATCCCCACCCCCACCCAAACCACAAAAAAAGTGTTTTCTTGTCTGCGTAAGAGCAGTCAAAGGCTTAAATATACATACACTTACATGCATACACATAGTCCATCAAACCAGCAGACTGTACACTCACACACAACACCACACACACACACACACACACACACACACACACACACACACACACACACACACACACACACACACACACAACAGAATCAATGTATATTACATTTTTTAAGGCAGAGACACACAGACAGACAGACAGGCAAGCAGGCAGGCAGCCAGAGTAACCCAATCGACAAAATTAGACTCCCCCCTCTTCAAAAGAAAAGTGGCATAAAACCATCAACCAGCCAACCAACCAAACAAACAAAAAGAGAAAACCCCAAGAGAAAAAACAACAAAATCCCCCCCCTCCCCCAAAAAACAACAACACCCAAACCAACAAAGATATTAAAAACCCCTTCGAAAAAAAATCAACCCTACCAAAGCAAACAAGATATAAAAAAAAAAGACAGAAAAAAGTTAAACCCAAGCCGACAACAGAAGAGATGCAGACAGTGTAATCCCATTGGAGGCTGAAGTCACAACAGACGATGTCTCGTCCCCTGCTGTGTTGGTTGAGGGGGAGGGGGGGGGGGGGGGGGAGGCAGGGGAGGGAAGAGGGGTAGGATGGTTGTGAGGTGAGTGCACACAGGAAGTAATTTCCTCTAGGGGTCATCTTTCCTCTCTCTCTATCTGTCTACCTCCTCATTCCTTTCACTGCCCTCTCTATGCCTTAGCCTAGTGATCAAACATGAAGCGATTTTGGAAGGCACGTAAGGTTACCTCCCATCTCTTTTATTTCGTACACAATGATCTCCCTTTTTGGCTTTTTCCTCCTTTGTCTTGTTTGTTTGCTCTCTCTCTCTCTCTCTCTCTCTCCTCTCTTCCTCTCTCTCTCCTCTCTCTCTCTCTCTCTCTCTCTCTCTCTCTCTCTGTATACATGTATATAAATAGTGAATCGGTGGTGTAGAGGTAACACACCTGCCTAGAAAGCGAAACGTCTGGGTAGAAGTGTGCTGTGGTTCAAACCCCGTTTGGCCCCAAATCTTTTTCTCCCCCATCCATTAGACCATGATGGTGGTCTGGTTGTCAGACTTTCGGATGAGACGATAAACCGAGGTTCTGTGTGTTGCATATAATTATGTAGCGCACGTGAAAGAAACCCACGGCAACAAGAGAGTTGTCCCTGGCAAAATTCTGTAGGAAAAAGCCACTCTGGTAGGGAACCAAATACAGTTGCAGACAGGAAAAGTAAAAACAACAACAACAACAACAACAACAAAACAACCACTAGGTGGCGATGCTCTTGGTGCGACGCGCTCTCCCAGGGAAGAGCAGCCCAAATTTCAAATAAAATTTCAAATAAAATTATGTAGCGCACGTGAAAGAACCTACGGCAACAAGAGAGTTGTCCCTGGCAAAATTATGTAGAAAAAAGCCACTCTGGTAGGGAACCAAATACAGTTGCAGACAGGAAAAAGACAAAAAATAGGCCTACTGGGGGGCGCTGCTCTTGGTGCAAACGCGCTCTCCCAGGGAAGAGCAGCCCAAGTTTCACACAGTGGTGTCGTCGTGTTTACACATCATCTCCGAAGGCTGAATGCGGAGGGCAAAAACTGATCGCCAAACTCTCACCATTAATGAACCTTGAAATTCCAGCCGAGGAAAGAAAATAGAGAAAAAAAAACCAGGAGAGACCCAATGTATTTCCATAGCATGTTTTAAGTATTCTGTGTTGCGTCCAGTTGTACTGATGTGTATCAAGCAGAGAAGCCTGCGGGTTAAGTGGGGAATTTGATACCGAATGAATATTGCTGCAGGCACCACTGGTATCATTAATACGTTTCTCATCATTGCCCGTCATAACCTTGACCTGCCGGTGTGTGTGGTATGTGTGTGTGGTGTGTGTGTGTGTGTGTGTGTGTGTGTGTGTGTGTGTGTGTGTGGTGTGTGTGTGTGTGTGTGTGTGTGTGTGTGTGTGTGTGTTCTAAGCTTTGGATCTGAATAACATTACTTTCTCCTGTACTGGCCTGTGTATGTTTGTTACTGTTCTGTGTATGTTGGTTGTATTGTTCAGTGTATGTTGTACAGTTCTCTGTATGTTATTCCTGTCTTGTGTATGTTGTTACTGTTCTGTGTATGTTGGTTGTATTGTTCAGTGTATGTTGTACAGTTCTCTGTATGTCATTCCTGTCTTGTGTATGTTGTTACTGTTTTGTGTATGTTGTAATGTTCTGTGTATTTTGTATTGTTCTGTGTATTTTGTTAAAAGTTAAGGTAAAGTCTGTCCCGAGCCTAAGGCTCATCAGGCCGGTGCTTATCCCGGTTTCTGTGGCGTTAAGCGACTGAGAGTCATAGACTCCCCCCTGGATAGGACGCCAGTCTATCGCAGGGTTAACCCCCAACACAAGGTTGGTACCCCCTTTTACACCTGGGTGGGGTGAGAAAATAACCGTAAAGCGCCTTTTCCAAGGGCACAACGTCATAGCCGAAAGCTGGGATCGAACCCGCAACCTTTAGATTACGAGTCCAACGCTCTAACCACCAGACTACAGCGGCAGCTTGTGTATTTTGTACTGTAATTTATAAAACGGGGAACATCTTGCTCACACGTTAAAAACCTGTTCCGCCTTTCGGAAGAGTAGGCCATTTGTGCCGATGGGAACAGAAAACAAAATTTACAACAAAAACCACAAGTAACCCCCAAAACAACAAAACTGCACGCACAAGGAGGACTGAATCAATCAATCAATCAATCAATCAATCAATCAATCAATCAATCAATCAATCAATCAATCAATCATTCATTCAATCATTCAATCATTCAATCAATCTATCTATCTGTCTATCTATCTATCTATCTATCTACCTACCTATCTATCTATCATCTATCTATCTATCTATCTATCTATCTATCTATCTATCTATCTATCTATCTATCTACCTACCTACCTACCTACCTACCTACCTACCTACCTACCTACCTACCTATCTATCTATCTATCTATCTATCTATCTATCTATCTATCTATCTATCTATCTATCTATCTATATCACCATTACAGCTGCTGGATTTTCAACAACATGACTCTCTCAATATTACATAGATGATAGAAAGATAGCGAGATTAGAATGAATACAAGAGAGAGAGAGAGAGAGAGAGAGAGAGAAGAGAGAGAGAGAGAGAGAGAGAAGAGAAAAGAGAGAGAGAGGAGAGAGAGAGGAGAGGAGAGAGAGAGAGATAGAGAAAAGAGAGACAGACAGACAGACAGACAGACAGACAGACAGACAGACAGACAGACAGAGAGAGGGGGGGGGGGGGGGGGGGGGGGGGGGCAGCGAATGGGCGAAGAGGATGGAAACCTTGCTCTGTGAAAATACAGAGCCGTGGGAATACAATGCCCTTCTTACTGGAGTAAAATAGGCCTACCGGTAAACACACGGTGGACTTTGACAGCCATTAGTCCTACATTGCTATTACCATCGCCGCATCCAGTCACTAGGCTACGAACCCCTGTACTGGTAGCCTACTACGCCTACGACTAGGCCTAGGCCTACTGCTGCTAGCCTACTAGGCTAGCCTACTGAGGGTACCACCACCACAGCCACTGCTGCTACCTCACAGGGCACCACCACCACAGCCACCCTTTCTTAAGGCAACCAGGCTCTCTCTGCAGGCTACTTACCTGCTGTTAAGCGTCATTAGCAGAACCAGTTATCTCCTGGCCAGCATCTTGAACCTGTAATGGACAACCATACTGCCTTTTGTTGTTGGACAATGTAGACCCTGACCTCTATCATCAGCTCCATTGGTCGTCTCCATCCCTCCCATTCCCTTCCCCTCACCCCCCTCCCCCCCCAGCCCCCCCCCCCCCCCCCCCCCCCCCCCCCCCCCAAGATGGAATAAAACTGACCACAGTCATGTTATTATCTGCCCTCTGGCCCAAGTCATTATTGGCTGATAGAGCCTGAGAGTGCTTTCTCTTTCTGGTTGGTGTCACCCTAAAGCTGTTCCCCCTCTGTGAAAAATCTCCCCCTTTGTCTGGAGCCCTGTGTCAGCGTGGGGTGTCGTCATCCTTCCCTGAGAGATGGAAGTGAGTCAGGTCCATGTTAGAGGGTCGTTAATGTGGAGCACTATCAGTTCCCAGCATTCCGTTTTTCAGTAAAAGGAATGTTCCATATAGGCCTATCCTCCGTCAGTTCCAGTGTCTCGCTGTATATATGTAAATCAATCCGTTTTTCAGTAAAGGGGGTGTTCCATATAGGCCTATTGTCTGTCAGTTCTAATGTCTTGCAGTAAATGGTTCCACTTTTGCAGTAAAGAGGATGTTCCTTCTTACCTATATGGGTCAGTTCTAGTGCAAATTATTCTGTTTTTTGCAGTAAAGGGGATGTTCCACGTAGGCTTGTACTCAGTCAGTTCTGTGTGAGAGGCTCATTATTGTGGAATATTGTCAGTTCCAGAGACTTGCCTTAAACTAGTTTGGGTCTTTTCGGTAAAGGGGGTGATCCACTGTCAGAGCCGTTGTTTGTACCATTGTAATCTATGCACTGTTTTTTTTTGCCTACAGATAGGTAACTGGACAGTTGTAATCTTGTTGGAGTGTTGGCTTCACCACGTAATTATGGTCCTGCTGGTTTGCTTTGGTTAGTTATCTGTCCCGTGTTTTTCTTGCAATCCTTGTTTTCAGTTTGGTTTCTTTCAAGTATTGGAGCAAGCTGGGACGACTTTTTGTGGAATTCATTGACTTGAGTCGACTTGACTTGACATGGCTTGACTAACTTGTAAGAATATTGTTATTTGATTATAACAGACAGTACAGGAGATTCTGGGTTTTTTCTTTTATCTAGGACGAGTGATTCATGTAACTAGTGTTGTTTTCTGAAGGCTGGCTTAAGTCGCTGCTGCTGGTGAGCTATGGAGATGAAGATGACTGCAAGGTGGGGGGTGTCTCACCCAGTCTGCCTGCATACCTAACAAAGCTGTCACTACGGGCTGCCTATGCAGTGTTTTACGTGTGCTAGGTCAAAAACAGACCACGCTGAACACAACCAATACAAAGTGAACTGGCAACACTGCAGGGTTTCCTCTGATTGGTGGCCCGAAGGCATGAACTGCTGGCTTTAGTTAATACAGCAAAATAAGCCTCAATGCCCTTGTGTGCAGTGAAAACTGGGGTAAATGGAGTGGGTGTAGCAGCAGTGAGCATGACAAAGACCAAAAAAAAAACCCTGCCCTCCTCGCCCCCCCTCCCCCCCCCCCCCCCCCAAAAAAAAAAAGGACAAAAAGAGGACAAAATCGATGATGTTCTTTGTTAACTCTCAGGTGTGACAAGACGTTGGGGAATGTTGTTGAGGGTGAAAACACACTGAGATTGAAGAACTTTGCTAGACTGCCATGTTGTACTCAATCGAAACACGTGTACTTTATTCAATGAATGAAAAATCTGCACACAACCAAAAGAAACCTGAAATCTATGCCAAACACCCACCTGAAAAAGGTAGTGTACTGCACTGTGCTAATACTGTGCCCAATAGCCGGTAGACAGACAGACCCCTTAAAATCATCATCGCCCTCTGTCCCTGCCTTCAGCAGTTTCTCCTTATTCAGTTGTATTGATCTAACGCCCCCCCCCCCCCCCCCTCTTTTCCTGACCAGCTGCGTGACCATTACTGCGTAATGTGTTCCAAAAACACCTGCAGGGGAGATGGGGGGAGGGGGGGGGAGAGCAATGGTGCAAGGAGGGAGGGATGAGGA
>CM060316.1:27812789-27820289 GCA_030674155.1 Stramonita haemastoma | reverse complement strand
CAACAACAACAACAACAACAACAACAATAACAACAGCTACGACGACAACGACTATACTATACTACTACTGATGGTGCTAATGATGATAATAACCAAACCAACAACAGCAACAACAACAACAACGATGATGATGATGATGATGATGATGATGAAGAAGAAGAAGATGATGATGATGTGATCATCATTATCATCATGACGACGACGACGATGACGACGACGATGATGATGTGGATTTCTTGTACTTTATCTTACAAAAGCTGTAAGCACTTACAATACAAAACACATGGAAAGACAAACACATCATGCACACCACCTACCCGTGTATATATATATATTTTTTTTCTTAACTGTTCTGTGTAGATTTAGTGAATTAACCCACTTCCCCACTTCTAAAACTCCTCCTCCTACCCCAGCCCCCTCCCCCCCCCCCTCCCCACACACACACACTTTTTTTTTTGTAATGTCTAATGTCACATTTTGTGAAAAGACGTAGAAATGAATCGAATCGAACCTACCCATGTATATCTCCCCCTCCCCTCCTAAAATATGCATAGAAAGATGCCGTGAGCTGTTTGTAGTTTATGGTTGTTTTCTCCCTTGCGAGCGCTTGCGCGAGTGTGTGTGCATTTTCTTTTTGCTTTTTGTTTTTGTAGTGTGGGTTGGTTGTTGTGGGTTTTTGTTTTGTTTTTGTTTTTGTTTTTTGGGAGGGGGGGGGGGGGGGGGGGGCAGACCCTGCTTGTGGTTGGTTTTTTTTTGGTTTTTTTTTAATAGTTCTTTTCGTTTGTTCGTTTCATTTATCATTATTTTATTTTCTGCTATATCATCTTGCCCTAGATGAGAGAGAGAGAGAGAGAGAGAGAGAGAGAGAGGGGGGGGGGGGGGGGGAATCATCCAGTTGACTCTTTCTTTAGGGGTAATTTTCAAAACTGATGGAGCAAATTGTATCGGCAGACACCTGTCTTGTTTTGATTAAGGACACCACCATGTACTTCCTTGAACTGAAACCTGTTCTTTATTTTATCTTTTCTTTATTTATACCACTTTAAATCACGGCAGCTTTCTCTACGTGAAATTCGGGCTGCTTTCCCCGGGGAGAGTGCGTCGTCACAGGAACAGCGCCAGTCATTAGTTGTTTTTTTCTTTTCCTGTCTGCAACTGTATAATGGCTTTTTTCTACAGAATTTTGCCAGGGACAACTATCTTGTTGCCGTGGGTTCTTTTACGTGCGACAAATGATTATGTGTGACACACGGGACCTCGGTTTATTGTCTCATCCGAAAGACTAACACCCATACTAATGGATGGGGGGAGTTTCCGGCCCGAACAGGGATCAAACCACTGCACACTTTCGACCCGAACTTTTCGCTTTCTAGGCAGGTGTGTTACCTCTAGACCACCGATCCACACTGTGTATCGGTATTACAGTGCATTTTAAAATGTGTCTACATTATTATACTGACCATGTTTCAATGCTCGATGGAGGATGTTTCTTATTCTACTTTACAGTGTTTTTTCCTGTATGAATGCAACAAAAACAACAACCCAAGAAAAAGATGTATCAGATAATGATTTCGTAACCAGTGTGTGTGTGTGTGTGTGTGTGTGTGTGTGTGTGTGTGTGTCCGCCTGTAATTCATTAAAAGTGTGCTTTGCTAACACATGTGTGGACCGTGCTTCTTAGGTCGATGGTGTGTGTGTGTGTGTGTGTGTGTGTGTGTGTGTGTGTGTGTGTGTGTGTGTGTGTGCGTGCGTGCGTGCGTGCGTGCGTGCGTGCGTGCGTGCGTGCGTGCGTGCGTGTGTGTGTATTTTGTATACCACTTTCCCCCGTGGGGACCTGTCAGTATAAATAGCATCCCTACTTTCTGTCCCTCTCTTTATTTCTGCCTTGTTCATTTTCCTCCTTCTTGATATATTCTCCTGCTTTTTTTTCCTTGGAATATAAAAATTCTCCCCCACACCGAAGTGGGAGGTGCTGGGCCTGACTTGTCAGGCGCTTAACGGCATCACGACGCTTTTTCTCTCGTATGACAGACAACAGTGAGTTGCTGCCTGAATGTTCCAGGAAGAAGAGGAAGAAGAAGAAATATTCTGCTTTTAAGTCACGGCAGAATTCATTGCGTGATATTCAGGCTGCTCTCACCGGGAAGAGCGCGTCGCCACAAGAACAGCGCCACCCATTTGTTTTTAAAATCCAATTTTCCTGTCTGCCTGTGTATTTTTGTTTCCCTATCAGAATTTTGTCTGGGCCAACTCTCTTGCTCCCATGGGTTGTTTTACGTGCGCTAAATGCGTGTTGCACAAGGGACCTCGGTTTATCGTCTCATCCAAAAGTCTAGCCACCCAGACCACCACTCACGGTGTAGTTGATGGCGGGAAAAGTTTCAGGCAAAAACGGGGATCGAACCCGGATCGTTCGATTTCTAGGCATGTGCGTTATCTCTAGACCATCAACCACCGACCACCGGTGCGCACGCGCGCGCGCGCGTGTGCGTGCGTGCGTGCGTGCGTGCGTGCGTGTGTGTGTGTGTGTAATCATAGAGGAACGAAATACTGATGCTACTACTGACGTGGAAGTCAAGTAGTTTCATTTGCCAAGGGAAACAACCAGAATACAGTAGCCATTGCTCCCTTATTACGGTTGTTCCCCTTTGACTTTGCTCACTCAGAGACTCACTCAGGGGCCGGTTACGGGTGGTGGATGATTCGAGCGCCGAACTTCGGACTGCAAAGTTGATACCTGGCTGCCCAATAAATCCACTGCTTTATTTTTATTCTTTTTCTGTCGTTCCTTGTCTAGAGCTCTGTGGTCTCCAATGGCGGAATTTTGCGTATACATGCGACTGTTTTGCCGCAAGGCAAGGCAAGGCAAGGCAAGGCAAGGCAAAGTATTTTATTCGAGGATAATAGATAAGCACTCATGTGCTTTTTTACATCCAGTCCCCGCCCTTTTCAGGGATACATCAAGTTGAAAAGATACTAAATAATAAAGCTTTACGCAGTACCAAACAGCACACAAGAATAAGGACACTATATATGATAAGGTAATAAAAAAGAATGCACTCAATCAGAAGACAAAAATCTAAGTCACAATAGAAATATTTTGATTATGGAAGAATAGAAAAGTGTTAATAGGTAAGGAGCAAACAAGAAAACTAGATAAATAAACAACTGAAAACATCAATCCACCACCGCCAATGAGGTAGCCGCATTCTGACTTCGGGACGATCTCTAAACACAACAGAGTACATGCTAAAAAAAAAAAATTCCATCCGTTCCTACCGGCATGCAGTGGCCTACTCTTGTGAAAAGGGGGACAGGATGGCCTGGTGGTCGGAGTTCGCGCGTGATCTGACGGCCTAGGTTTGAGCCCAGGTTTCAGCCACATCTGAGACAGACAGCCGTTCAAGGAAGTTTTCCTTCTGGAGTTAACATCAGTGCCAACTCCACTCCCCTGAGATTCCTTCTGATGAGACTATAAAACACGAGTTTCCATGTGTGAACGCATGCAGACCATCTTGTGTCCACGTTACAAACCCTTTTCTCCTTTTGTAGAGTAAATAATTATTGTGTGCTGGTGAGAACGATGGATAAAATGTACAACATCGCATGCACATGGGGACTACAGGTAAAAAAAAAAAAAATGACTAGGGCTACTAATTCCATTATCCTCGAAATAAGGAAAAGAATGATAAAAATAAACAGGCGGAATGGGGTTTAATGTGCGCACAAGATTATTCTGCATGCGTTTTCTTCTCGAATCTGCGATTAATTAACAGTCTTCTCCGAAAAACTTTTTGGGGAGTGGGGTAGGCGCTGACCTTTTCAGGGTTGGGGTGGAGGAGGGGGAATTCCCCTTGAGAAGGCGTCTCTGTGGTGGCTCGAACTCGTGCTGTCAGATGGCGAGCTCAGTACTCTAACCACTCGGCTATCCCACTCCTCGAAAACTGATGTATGAAGAGATTGCTGGCTGGACACTTTCAGCAAGGCCAGCTTTCTTTACTGATATGAGATGCCGTCATTCTGGTGGTGCTAGCAGTCCCTCCTGCCGGCAGTTGCGTGGAGAAAACTTCATTACGGCCATAGATCTGCACAACACAGCATGCAGGCTGAACAATCGTGATCAACCACACTTTGAATTCCATTCTGACAGACGCTATCTCTATATGCATCATGCCACCTGGGTTCTATGCATCCTGCCACCTGGGTTCTATGCATCCTACCACCTGGGTTCTATGCATCCTGCCACCTGGGTTCTATGCATCATGCCACCTGGGTTCTATGCATCATGCCACCTGGGTTCTATGCATCCTGCCACCTGGGTTCTATGCATTCTGCCACCTGGGTTCTATGCATCCTACCACCTGGGTTCTATGCATCATGCCATGTGGGTTCTATGCATCCTGACGAAAAACTAAGCTCGCTCTCTCTCTCTCTCTCTCTCTCTCTCTCTCTCTCTCGTGCGCGCCCGTAGGCACAGGCCCTTAAGTATAAAATGCAGACATGTCTGTGCTTATTTGTGGACGTGGGTGCAAGTAGCCCGAGCAGAAAATGATGACGACAAAAATCAATTACATCACTGTTTGCGTAATCGTGCTGTGGAGCAAATGGAAAGAACATGTCAAAGACATTGACCACCATGATTATAGGCAAACACACACAGGTCTGCTGAGAAATAGTCAAGCGAAGCATGACCAATAGCCTAGAAAACACACAGTACCACACACAGACACAGTCAATTAGACACAGACACAAATACAGACATTGCACACAAGAGTCAGACCATTGGACGGGAAAGCAAGCAGACAGGCAGACGCGAGTGTGTGTGTGTGTGTGTGTGTGTGTGTGTGTGTGTGTGTGTGTGTGTGTGTGTGTGTGTGTTGTGTGTTGAGGTGTGTGTGTGTGTGTGTGTGTGTGTGTGTGTGTGTGTGTGTGTGTGTGTGTGTGTGTGTGTGGTGTGTTGTGTGTGTGTTGTGGTGTGTGTGTGTGTGTGTGTGTGTGTGTGTGTGTGTGTGTGTGTGTGTGTGTGTGTGTGTGTGGTGTGTGTGTGTGTGTGTGTGTGTGTGTGTGTGTGTGTGTGTGTGTGTGTGTGTGTGTGTGTGTTGCTGCTGCTGGACGGCAGGTCCACGATCATTGATGGATGTCCTCCGGCTTTCGGTTTGTCCCCCATTATCGGTTGCTGGCGAAAATCTTGTTTTTGCGTCATACAAAAAATCAGATCAGGCTTCGTAGCGTAACTTCTTTTATTGTCTTCTGTTTCTGCATGGCATATCAACTGCTTCTTACGTCATCTACCTCTCATCTATTTTGGGTTTGCTTTTTACAACAACAACTACTACTACTTCTGCATACACCACCACCACCACCACCATTACTGCTTCTACAGCTACTACTACTACTACTACTTCTGCATCCACCAACACCACCACTACAACCTACTACTACTACTACTACTACTACTACTACTACTACTACTACTACTACTACTACTACTACTACTACTACTACTTCCACCACCACCACCCCCACCACCACCACCACCACACTACTACTACTACTACTACTACTACTACTACTACTACTACTACTACTACTACTACTACTACTACTACTACTACTTCCACCACAGCCACAACTGCCACCACCACCACCACTACTACTACTACTTCCACCACCACCACCACCACCACCACCTACTTCTACTACTACTACTCTTTCTTTTTCCTTCCATCTTTTTTTTCCCCTCTAAGCATCTGTTACTGAGAAACTGCCAAACGGACTGTAAAGCACGCAAAGGGCTTTTAGCTTTTGACGTTGCACTGCCGCAAAAAGTCGATCTCTTTGTCATTTCACTTTCCTTGTGGTAAGAAGGCAGTCCTTTATCACTCTCTTCTCTGACAGAATGAATTACTCTGAGAGAGAGAGAGAGAGAGAGAGAGAGAGAGAGAGAGAGAGAGAGAGAGAAGAGAGAGAGAGAGAGAGAGAGATTTACGTCAGTAGAGAAGGTAATCGAAATCACTCAAGATTTCAGTCCTTCTAAAGATCGTAAAAGCAGACTATTGACTATTCTACTTTAAATTTAAAAAAAAAAAAAAAGGGGGGGGGGGGGAGGTAGCCAACTTTGTTGTGGCCATTGGCAGGGGGTTGCTACTTTAGAAAACAGGGCCGAGGAGAGAGAAAGTGGCCGTTCTGTCTTTTTGGACAGTTTAATGTCGGAGTCCCAAAACTGTCATTATTCACGGTGTGTAGCTTTCATCGCTTTGACGTCCGGCTGTTATACTTTCCCTTTTGTTGCCCTGTCCTCTATTCTTTCGGCGTTTTTTTTTTGTGTGTTTTCTTTTTCTTTCTTGTTATTGTTCTTCTTCTTTTTTCTTTTCTTTTTTTAAAATTTCACACATTAAAAAAGAGCCTGCTTACCAAAGGCAAAATGTAAACCAAGCAAAATGTGAAGGGTGAAGGTTTGTGAGGAGACACTTAAAAGGGGTTGGATTTTTCTTTTACAAACGTACTGGCCAAGTTCTTGTGCTGTAGTCCAGCATAGGAAAACCGACTGAAATAGTTATGGTGAATTTTTTTTATATTGAGGTCTCCATGTGATCTGTCTCTTTCAAGCTCTAATTAATGTATTTTTTAAATTTGTTTGTTTTCTGCTTGTTTTGTTGAAGATAGCTTATTTCAATATTCAGTCTTTTTAATGAAGCATTGTAAAGAAAGGTGTTATTGAGCAAAAACGAAAGAAAACAATAACAACAAGACCAAAACAACCTAGCCAAGAGCAAAGAAAGGATAAAAGCAATAACAAAATAAACGAAATCAAAATAAAACAATCAAAAGAATCAGTCAAATCAATCATCATTAAAATAAAAGGGGGAAATGGAGAACAATATAAAAAAAACAACCAAAACAGACAAAAGAAGTCAAAGAAAACAAACGTACTAAGTTCCACACACACACACACACACACACACACACACACACACACACACACACACACACACACACAGACACACAGACACACACACACACACACACACACACACACACACACACACACACACACACACACAGAGTCCGAGTTACACTTTATGCCAATGTTCTTTGTGTCCAACAAAAGCCTATTTCACAGTGAATGGGATCTTCGTGACTCCCAATATCATGATTACCCATACAGAGGGAAGGTCACCCGCCCCCCCCCCCCCCTCTCCGCCACACACATACTACACCGGCCAACATACCAACCCTGTACGTTTGTGGCCCAGTGGTAGCATATAAATGTCTAAAAAGATGATAGTCTCGGGTTCGAGCCCAAAATTTTCCACCACCCCCCTCCTTGACCTTGGTGATGGTATGGGTGCCAGTCTTTTGTATGAAACACTAAACAAAAATCCTATATGCATCACACATTCGTATGTAATGTACATATTGTGCATGTAAAAGAATCCTTAGCAACAAGGGGTATCCCTAGCAATATTCTGTAGGGGAAAAATCCACTTTCACCGAAAA